>OY759268.1:52196938-52236256 GCA_963662155.1 Lamellibrachia columna | reverse complement strand
AATCCATATTAATGATACATTTCGAAGGAGATTAAGACTATATATAACTCTATTAACAATAGCAATATCCCCTTACCTACTAGTATAAATGGTATCAACAGTGAAGAAAACATTGTGAATAATATTATTATGTGGAAACAATACTTGTGCAGATAACAGTAGTGCAAGAAACCTTGCATTTGATGTTAGCTATGATAGCAGTATTAAAGTGTTGCCTGAAGAAATGAAATATGCTGCAAGAGACCTTGATTGTAATAAGAGCTGTGGTCTTGATGGCACTGATGCAGAACAGCTGAAGTACTTCAGTGAGTGCATACTGCCTTTACTGTCAATGTGTTTTATAGGTATGTTGGTGCATGGAATACTATCCAGTACCACGATTTATGTAATACTTGTGCCTATAATTAAATATAAAACTGGCAAAATAAACAGCAGAAACAATTACAGAATAATAACATTGACAAGTTTTATATCAAACGTTTTCGACACAATTTTGCTCGGTAGAATGGAAAACATTTTGTCAACCAATGACAATCAGTTTGGGTTTTAAAAGAATCATGACAGTTACATGTAATACGATGTATTGCAAAAATTTTGTTTTTTAAATGAATTTATGAAACAAAACTGTTGGGCCAGCAACGTTTAAAATATACTGGCCTGATGGGCCACTGGGTACAACATCTTAATGTCAAGGCCTGCTATATCAACACAAAATCTATCTCGTCGTTAAACTTTTTGTTGGGTTTGGATACACATCCCCAAATCAATGTTTCTTTCGTCTAATTTCAGCTTAGGGAGTTTGTAAAATCAATGCTAACCAGGCGGAGGCACTTAACTACCAATATAACAACATTAGATGACCATGGTTGCCCCTAATATTTTGCTCAGAATAGATAGGTGAGGAATGTTAATCATGTATTAAGTCCTTTGTACCTGTGTACCATGACCAATATGAAATGTTATCCATATACCCAATATACCCCAATAGTAATTTCATATTGCGTAGTGTCTCTAACATGTTGTAATGTCTGCAATGCACATATTCATTTTTAATATAATATAATATTTATGAACTTTTTAGCAACACGTTAGACTTACATTTATTAAAAACGTCATATTTATGTTTCCTCATGGTTAATTTATTTATGTTTCCTCATGTTTATTTACAAACATAACTTTAAACATGACGTACATGCACCTTTTAAATTTGTTTTATTTTAAGTCATATTTTTGTCTTAATTTATTTATTATCATTGGTTGTTTTACTGTGCCAATTGTATAATTCAACTGCTATAGTTGCCATTCTAATAAAATTATTATTATTACATTATTATTATTTTTTTTTAAATGACATTCACACATAAAAAGTTAATATGAAAGAGCGAACAATAATAATTATGCGAAGTGTTTCATGTTAGATGTGATTATTACTGTTCATGTGTTATAAAAGTTTTTGTCGTGTTTGTAACATGTTTTGCTAAATAGTAGGCTATAGTAGGTGACATTTCTTTCAGTTTTATTTGTTCCTAGGGAGTTGAATCTTGTCATGCGTAGTAATAATGTAATTAACTTCGGAATAAATAGTGCTTGGAAGCAGCATTGTACAAATCATTAAAACAACTATTTCATGTAAGGTGATGTGGTTTATTTTACGGAAAATGTCCGTCAACGAACTTTCCAAAGCATCCGTAATCTTTTTTGCAAAATAGTAGGTAGCATTTCGCAACGGAAAAGACGCAGTAAGATTCTGCTCGAAATGCGCAAGAGATCTCTGGAAAACGCGTCGTCGTTTCTGAAGGAACGTGCCAAAGAGATACACCGCTTACATGGCGGCCCTCGGATGTTTAATTTAAAGCCGTTCGAATGTTACAACGTCGACAACACTCTACACAGATGGTGCATGACGAGGTTAAACACGTCCTTGTGAACAAACACAAAGTTTCGTCAATCGTAGTGAAACACTTCGAAAACCAATTCCAAGATGGAGTAGAACACGGCATAGACATGTTTGAAGGCTGAAGTCGCTTGATTCCCCAATTACTGCCAAGGAAGACGAGACTGCTCGCGAAGCTCACCAACAACAACATTCGAGAAGCTCAACAACAACAACATTCGAGAAGCTCACCAACAACAACATTCGAGAAGCTCAACAACAACAACATTCGAGAAGCTCAACAACAAGCGGCTCAACATGTGGATATGACCCGATTCCAGGCGACCTTCTGAAGTACGCACCTGCCGAACTTTCCAGACTCATCGCCGACATGTTCAACGAAGTCTTCGAGAAATATCTGCCACTGGAATAGACCAACCGCCTGGCCCTCTGAAGAGCCCAAGATCAATATTGCTGCTGACAACTCTACGAAAGACGTTATCTCTCAGCACATTTCACCAGATGTCCGACAAGGTGAATGACTTCCTTTCACCATCCCAATGCCCTTTTCAACGCGGACGGTCAACAGCAGATGTGGTGTGGGGACGTTGGTGGCTCGTTTCGAAATGCCAAAGGTACAAGTACGTGATCGAAATACCGAGAATCGACTTATCACGTGCGTTCGATACAATATGTCGAAAGAAACTCCTGGATGTTTTGCATTGATTCCTCGACGCAGACAACGTCGGAATCATACAGCTTCTATTATCAGAGACGAAAATCACCGTTAGGGAGAGTTCATAGAACATATGCAACGATCACCTATGTTTCAATTACATTGGTGGGCGCTATATACAAATGTGCCATGTTACACTGTCATGGTTCTCCAAACCCATTGACTTGAGTGACAAAGTCATAACTCACACGACTGACACATGTTATCGCATTATCGTATGAACTGATTATTAATCATTGTTGTATATAAGAAGCCGCTTGATACCCACATTTTTACGAATGAAGTAGAGATTGCCAGACAGAATCTGGACTGTGACATGTGTATGTGCATTATCCACAAATGACTAGAGAATCTGGACTGTGACATGTGTATGTGTATTATCCACAAATGACTAGAGAATCTGGACTGTGACATGTGTATGTGTATTATCCACAAATGACTAGAGAATATGGTATGTGACATGTGGATGTGTATTATACACAAAAGACAATAGAATCTGGACTGTGACATGTGTATGTGAATTATCCACAAAGGACAACAGAATCTGGACTGTGACATGTGTATGTGCATTATCCACAAATGACTAGAGAATCTGGACTGTGACATGTGTATGTGTATTATCCACAAATGACTAGAGAATATGGTATGTGACATGTGGATGTGTATTATACACAAAAGACAATAGAATCTGGACTGTGACATGTGTATGTGAATTATCCACAAAGGACAACAGAATCTGGACTGTGACATGTGTATGTGTATTATCCACAAAGGACTACAGAATATGGTATGTGACATGTGTATGTGTATTATCCACAAAGGACTACAGAATATGGTATGTGACATGTGTATGTGTGTTATCCACAAAGGACTAAAAAATCTGGAATGTGACATGTGTATGTGTATTATCCACAAAGGACTACAGAATCTGGACTGTGACATGTGTGTGTACCCATCGATACAAAACACTACCCGCCACTCAATACAAACCAACAACCGCCACTCAATACAAAACAGTAACCCCCACTCGACACAAAACAATAACCCCACTCGACGTAAAACACTAACCCCTAATCGATATAAAACACTAACGCCCCACTCAACATAAAACACTAACCCCCACTGGACATAAAACACTAATCCCCAGTCCCCACACTCTCAGATCTGGTCCCAAGCAGAGGAATGTGATCTCCCTCTCCACGCAATATCTGCCTAAAGGGAAAAGCAGGAGTATACACCATACCTGTCATATTCGTCTCGTTCGCCTTCTCCTGGGTTGTCCTGTCTTCTTCCAGCTGACTGGCCATCTGTTGTTTATAGACCTCCAGCTGACTGGCCGTCTGTTGAAGTTGAACTCTGGTCTCTTGGCCTTGTACTAAAACAAATACGTTTGTCATTTCATATTATAATCGTTATTCAGAAAACATGTCCAGTACAGAATTCATCCCGCAATGTTCATCTAGTCATATCTTAAAATGTTGGCAGGAGGTGGAGGAGGAGGGAGGAGGAGTATAGGAAGGGTTGGATGAAGAGGAGGAGGAGAGGAAGGAGTGGGATGGTTGGAGGAGGAAGATGAGGTTGATGAGGAGTGGGAAGGTCAGAGGAAGAGGAGTAGGAGCAGGGGAGGAGTGGGATGATTGGAGGAGGCTGAGGGTTGGAGGAGGAAGAGGGAAGGGAGGGGAGGGGAAGAGGAGGTAGAGGAGTTGGAGATGGTTGGATGAGGAGTGTGAGGATTGGAATAGGAAGAGAAGTATGAGTTTGAGGGGAGGTGTGGGATGGTTAGAGGAGTGGGAGTGTTGGAGGAGGAATGAGGAAGAGCAGGAGGGACATGAGGAGGAGTATGGGAGGAGGATGAGTGGACGAGTGGGAGGGTTGGAGGAGGAAGAGGATGAGTAGGAGCAAGGGGGAGAGGACGGGGAAGGAGTGGGATGGTTTGAGGAGTGGGAGGGTTGGAGGAGGAAGAGGAGTAAGATCAAGGGGAGGAGGGGGAGAAATGGGATGGTTGGAGGAGTGTGAGGGTTGGAGGAGGAAGAGGATTAGAAGGGGGGTTGCAGGGAGCAGAGGAGGGGGAGGAGTTCTACTATCTTTCTTGAGTGAGAAAAACATATTTCTATCAATATTTTCATATCCATTCAGTATATTAAAAACTTCAATATGGTTTCCTCTTAACCGCCTTGTCTCTAGGGTTGTTAAACCACATCCTTTCAGGCATTCTTAAAATAACTAAGGTCTCTCAGTTCTGGAATCATTTTAGTTGCTCTTCTCTGTGTTATTTCAAGCGAATCTATTTCCTTCATAAGATATGGTCTCCACGCTTGAATACAGTACTCTAAATGAGGCCTAATTATTGCTTTATACAGAGCAGTGTTAAGAAGAGGGAAGGTCAGGGGCCGTATGTATGGACCTGGACTAACGTCTTAAGGTCAGGGGCTGTATGTATGGACCTGGACTAACGTCTTAAGGTCAGGGGCTGTATGTATGGACCTGGACTAACGTCTTAAGGTCAGAGGCCGTATGTATGGACCTGGACTAACGTCTTAAGGTCAGGGGCTGTATGTATGGACCTGGACTAACGTCTTAAGGTCAGGGGCCGTATGTATGGACCTGGACTAACGTCTTAAGGTCAGGGGCCGTATATATGGACCTGGACTAACGTCTTAAGGTCAGGGGCCATATGTATGGACCTGGACTAACGTCTTAAGGTCAGGGGCCGTATGTATGGACCTGGACTAACGTCTTAAGGTCAGGGGCCGTATGTATGGACCTGGACTAACGCCTTAAGGTCAGGGGCCGTATATATGGACCTGGACTAACGTCTTAAGGTCAGGGGCCGTTTATATGGACCTGGACTAACGTCTTAAGGTCAGGGGCCGTATGTATGGACCTGGACTAACGCCTTAAGGTCAGGGGCCGTATGTATGGACCTGGACTAACGCCTTAAGGTCAGGGGCCGTATATATGGACCTGGACTAACGTATTAAGGTCAGGAGCCGTATGTATGGACCTGGACTAACGCCTTAAGGTCAGGGGCCGTATATATGGACCTGGACTAACGTATTAAGGTCAGGAGCCGTATGTATGGACCTGGACTAACGCCTTAAGGTAAGGGGCCGTATGTATGGACCTGGACTAACGTCTTAAGGTCAGGGGCCGCATGTATGGACCTGGACTAACGTCTTATGGTCAGGGGCCATATGTATGGACCTGGACTAACGTCTTAAGGTCAGGGGCCATATGTATGGACCTGGACTAACGTCTTAAGGTCAGGGGCCGTATATATGGACCTGGACTAACGTCTTAAGGTCAGGGGCCATATGTATGGACCTGGACTAACGTCTTAAGGTCAGGGGCCATATGTATGGACCTGGACTAACGTCTTAAGGTCAGGGGCCGTATGTATGGACCTGGACTAACGTCTTAAGTTCAGGGGCCGTATGTATGGACCTGGACTAACGTCTTAAGGTCAGGGGCCGTATGTATGGACCTGGACTAACGTCTTAAGGTCAGGGGCCGTATGTATGGACCTGGACTAACGTCTTAAGGTCAGGGGCCGTGCGTATGGACCTGGACTAACGTCTTAAAGTCAGGGGCTGTATGTATAGACCTGGACTAAGGTCTTAAGGTCAGGGGCCGTATGTATGGACCTGGACTAACGTCTTAAGGTCAGGTGCCGTATGTATGGACCTGGACTAACGTCTTAATGTCAGGGGCCGTATGTATGGACCTGGACTAACGCCTTAAGGTCAGGGGCCGTATATATGGACCTGGACTAACGTCTTAAGGTCAGGGGCCATATGTATGGACCTGGACTAACGCCTTAAGCAATGTAGCGTAACGCCTAGTGTATGGCGTAAGTCGGCTAGTCAGTATGCACGAACACCGACTAGGCTCAATTTCCCACTATATCCAGAGACGTATATTTACACAAAAGAACCACCAGGACTAACTGCTTCGTCTCTGGCATAACAACCACCAGGAACAAGTGCTTGGTCTCTGACATAAGAACCACCGGGACCAACTGTTTGGTCTCTGGCATAATAACCACCAGGGCCAACTGTTTGGTCTCTGGCATAAGAACCACCGGGACCAACTGTTTGGTCTCTGGCATAATAACCACAAGGACCAACTGTTTGGTCTCTGGCATAAGAGCCACTAGGACCAACTGTTTGGTCTCTGGCATAAGAACCACCAGGACCAACTGTTTGGTCTCTGGCATGAGAACCACCAGGACCAACTGTTTGGTCTCTGGCATAAGAACCATCAGGACCAACTGTTTGGTCTCTGGCATAGGAATAGGGCAAATGTTAGATTGGGGCAGTGATTGTTTGGCGTAGATGACACCGATGACATTGAGACAAAATAGAATATTCAGTGATTGAAATAATCCTGTGGAAATTGTTTACGACATTCAAAGTTCAGATTTATATCCTTATATTATTATGTCCATTGACCACATCAGCATATATCAGCGGTTTGTTTGGTGGTCTGCTCCCCGTCTGTTTTGTTTGGTGGTCCGCTCCCCGTCTGTTTGGTTTGGTGGTCCGCTCTCCGTCTGTTTTGTTTGGTGGTCCGCTCCCCGTCTGTTTTGTTTGGTGGTCCGCTCCCCGTCTGTTTTGTTTGGTTGTCCGCTCCCCGTCTGTTTTGTTTGGTGGTCCGCTCCCCGACTGTTTTGTTTGGTGGTCCGCTCCCCGTCTGTTTTGTTTGGTGGTCCGCTCCCCGTCTGTTTTGTTTGGTGGTCCGCTCCCCGTCTGTTTTGTTTGGTGGTCCGCTCCCCATCTGTTTTGTTTGGTGGTCCGCTCCCCGTCTGTTTTGTTTGGTGGTCCGCTCCCCGTCTCTTTTGTTTGGTGGTCCGCTCCCGTCTCTTTTGTTTGGTGGTCCGCTCCTCGTCTCTTTTGTTCGATGGGCCGCTCCCCGTCCCTTTTGTTTGGTGGTCCGCTCCACGTCTGCTTTTTTTATGGTCCGCTCCCCATCTGTTTTGTTTGGTGGTCGGCTCAACGTCTCCTGTTTGATGGTCCGTTCCCCGTCTCTTGTTTGGTGGTCCGCTCCCCGTCTGTTTTGTTTGGTGATCCGCTCCCCGTCTGTTTGGTTTGGTGGTCCGCTCCCCGTCTGTTTTGTTTGGTGGTCCGCTCCCCGTCTGTTTTGTTTGGTGGTCCGCTCCCCGTCTGTTTTGTTTGGTTGTCCGCTCCCCGTCTGTTTTGTTTGGTGGTCCGCTCCCTGTCTGTTTTGTTTGGTCGTCCGCTCCCCGACTGTTTTGTTTGGTGGTCCGCTCCCCGTCTGTTTTGTTTGGTGGTCCGCTCCCCGTCTGTTTTGTTTGGTGGTCCGCTCCCCGTCTGTTTTGTTTGGTGGTCCGCTCCCCGTCTGTTTTGTTTGGTGGTCCGCTCCCCGTCTGTTTTGTTTGGTGGTCCGCTCCCCGTATCTTTTGTTTGGTGGTCCGCTCCCGTCTCTTTTGTTTGGTGGTCCGCTCCTCGTCTCTTGTTCGATGGGCCGCTCCCCGTCCCTTTTGTTTGGTGGTCCGCTCCACGTCTGCTTTTTTTATGGTCCGCTCCCCATCTGTTTTGTTTGGTGGTCGGCTCAACGTCTCCTGTTTGATGGTCCGCTCCCCGTCTCTTGTTTGGTGGTCCGCTCCCCGTCTGTTTTGTTTGGTGATCCGCTCCCCGTCTGTTTTGTTTGGTGGTCCGCTCCCCGTCTGTTTTGTTTGGTGGTCCGCTCCCCGTCTGTTTTGTTTGGTGGTCCGCTCCCCGTCTCTTTTGTTTGGTGGTCCGCTCCCGTCTCTTTTGTTTGGTGGTCCGCTCCTCGTCTCTTTTGTTCGATGGGCCGCTCCCCGTCCCTTTTGTTTGGTGGTCCGCTCCACGTCTGCTTTTTTTATGGCCGCTCCCCATCTGTTTTGTTTGGTGGTCGGCTCAACGTCTCCTGTTTGATGGTCCGCTCCCCGTCTCTTGTTTGGTGGTCCGCTCCCCGTCTGTTTTGTTTGGTGATCCGCTCCCCGTTTGTTTTGTTTGATGGTACGCTTCCCATCTGTTTTGTTTGGTGGTCCGCTCCCCATCTGTTTTGTTTGGTGATCTGCTCCCCGTCTGTTTTGTTTGATGGTCCGCTTCCCGTCTGTTTTGTTTGGTGGTCCGCTCCCCGTATCTTTTGTTTGGTGGTCCGCTCCCTGTCGGTTTTGTTTGGTGGTCCGCTCCCCGTCTGTTTTGTTTGATGGTGCGCTCCCCGTCTGTTTTGTTTGGTGGTCCGCTCCCCGTCTCTTTTATTTGATGGTCCGCTCCCCGTCTCTTTTGATCCCACACACTACTTAGAGTCGGCAATTTTAAAATGTCATATTTCTTTTTAATGCCGTCCTCCTTGCGAAAGTTGTGGTGTCCGACACCTAACGCGCGCGTTTACCTTGGCTTCGGCTTGGCGGTGCTATCTCGCCAATACTTCTCTCTTTTAATCATTATCGAACTTTGTCACTTACTCGTGGTCGTTACTTTATTCATTCAATCATACATATAATATATCCATCTTTAAAGTTTGCTTTTCCTTAAGTTCTGCTTTCTGCCGAGGACAACTCCTTCGGAATTAACGCTGGCTTCAAACTAAAACATTGACGTATGTGACCCTTTTAACCTGTTGCATGTGTGTAGTGCAATGGAATGTGTCAGGAATCCCATGGCCTAGTCTATAGAGTCGGGGGTTCTTAACCGGTGGTCCATGGACCCCTGGGGTCCATGTAAGGGCTTCAGGGGTCCTGAACTGGGGGCAAAAATCGATTATTTCGTTGAGTTCCTTCTTGTTTATATGCATTTCCTGGGGGGTATACAGCTTTCTTTAGATTCTCAAAGGGGTCCGTGACCCAAAAAAGGTTAAGAAACACTGCATGCTGGTACAGAGCCTAGTCTACAGGGTTAGGCTTACAGCTGATTTTCCCAATAGTGGTCATGTTTACGTTTTGTATGAATATAAGAACACGTGACCATCAAAGTCTCACACTTGTTACCTGCCGCTGTCATCACTGACATACTGATCCAGTTTTGTCAAAATTAGACATTTCTAACTCTTGCAAAATGCACAGTGTGTGTGATACCTGTCAATGTTGACCAGTATTGGCACAAATTACAGCGCACACGTGTCTAGCGGACAAAAATCCAAAATTTTCTTCCACCTATTAAAATCATCTAAAAATCCACCATTTCACTCTCAACATCTACCACCAGCAAACCTAGCAATGTCTCTGCTCAAATGCACTCATGTCAGATCATATGAATTTTTTCAACCATACTATGCCGTACATTCGTTTGTAACACACCTGGAAGTCTAACTGAGGCCTGACCTCTACAGGCTCCAGTCAAAACCAGTGACGCCACCCGCTCGTCTCATCTGTAGCGTTGCCGCAGTGCTGTCGCCTTGTCGCAGATGTAGACATGTGTCATACATTATGCTCACGCCCTCAGTTATGTTTCATAAAGGCGGTTTACTCTTATCTGATAATTAACTTAGTCACAGAGCCAAAGTCATTGTTTTATCAAAGGAAATTGAGTTAAAAACCAATGACGGATGTGTTTGGAAACTAGGCGATTTCAAGCTCTGCATTCATCGCTGTATTCTAAGTAGACCTCACGAAGCTGGTCCAGGGTTCTACGCAGGATATTATCGATTACTTTGTTTTCATTTAGACACACTGAAAATGGGGCGGACAAAATTGCCTAAGCTTTGAAACAGCAACAATGTGGCCTCAAGTCCTGCCTGACGCTCTCTGAGTCTGACCCGTTAACTGGCGAGTTACTGGGACCACATTGTTAGCTTGTTACACACCGTGTGGTTTGATGTGTACATTAATACATATATAATCCTATATAATCAGGTCAATGCATTTTGTAAACACACTCTTATGTAATTGTACTGAAGGTATAATTAGTGGAAATTGTACAATCGTTCTCTTTTATTACAGGCAATACTGATTCAGGCAGAAATATTTGTTTTAACCAAATTAATAGATCACATATGTAGCAATGTCATAAGTATATATTCCAGCACAAACAAGTTTCTTATCATCCGTAATTAATATTATCTAATCAGAATGGCATAAATTTAATGCATGGATACCTACTTTTGGAGGATAGTGTTTATATAACAAAAAACATGTGGCATAGTTACATTTATTTTATTACGGAGGGTTTACATACTTTGTATATCTTTATAATGTTGGCTTACTTGCATGGTTTGGGTGGGTAAATTATTAAATACTATAATATTTAACTTACATATTCACATTTGGTTAACATAGTCTCCTGATGAGAGACAATATATAAACAAATTACCTGATATATCACTTGACAAATGCATAGTAATTGTATGGTAGACTGTCCTAGAGATAAAGGTTTCTTCCTCTACAAGAGCGTGCTACATCAGTGAACATGTCACACAGTGCAAGGTGATTGGATGGTAGACTGTCCTAGAGATAAAGGTTTCTTCCTCTACAAGAGCGTGCTACATCTGTGAACATGTCACACAAGGCCGTCAAAGTGCATGTGTGATAGTCAACATTATTCTTCGAGCCACACATAATCCAAGTAATCATACGCTTAATTCAGTTGTACTGACACATTGACTAACATACACACTTTTATTTGACACAAGGTTCATATACTTTACCATATTTTTATACTGCCCGGGTGACTTATGCATGAATATATTTCTACCTTGAATCATATAGACAGATGCAACGAGCTTACTCGACACAAAACACTAGTCACAGACTCAGATCGAGTCCCAACCACAGGAATGTTATCTCCCTCTCTTAATATATTGAGAACAATGTCTTGTTTAAGTAATTTGTGATATTATAGAATTGTCTGAATCCGGTATGAAACAGTGATTGCACTCTGGGCTCGTATAATTTGTTCAATCAAAAACAATACAACGAAGGATGTAAAGTAAAACAAATTATGCAAATATCAACAACTTTTTCTCACGATAAAATTGTGGATAACACTGAACTTCATTACAAGTACCAATTAGTTCATTACCAGTAGAATATTAAATAAATAAATAAATAAATTTCAGGAGGCTAACACAGCCTATTTTGGGCAGTTTACTGCTCTCTTCGTCGTTCTATCATTGTACTAAAACAAATGCATTTATTATTTCTTATAACAATAATTATTTATAAAGCATGTCCAAAAGTGTCCATCATACACTGTTCAGAATACTTTTAACAACTTCACTTCATTATAACAACCTCGCTTCATTATAACAACCTCACCTCATTATAACAACCTCACCTCGTTACAATAACAATGCGTTTCATGCATCAAACACCGTATAGACGTGTTTAGCTAACTTACTATCTACATTGTGGATCATCTGTTTGACTTGCACTGGTAATACATGCACATTTTATGATTTCGCAAGTTTTAAATAGTACAAAAACCTAAATTATCATCCACATTTGATTTACTAGACGTACATTATAGCGTATCAAGGCTTCATAAGACAGCCGTGAACGTCATATATGTTTGAAATACAATGATCGTTATTATATTCCACTGTGCCATAGATTAATGAAACATAGGCAGATTGTGAAATGGAAGGCGTCTGATCACCCCATATACTTTCATATACTTTACCATATTTTTATACTGCCCGGGTGACTTATGCCTGAATATATTTCTACCTTGAATCGTATTGACAGATGCAACGAGCTTACTCGACACAAAACACTAATCCCCACAGACTCAGATCGAGTCCAAACCACAGGAATGTGACCTCCCTCTCCACGCAATATCTGCCTATTGGAAAAAGCTGGAGTATGCACCATACACAGTAACATCTTGGGTTTGTATTAACAAAACAATTTGTCATGTCATATTATATATTTAATCAGAAAGCATGTCCAGTATATAATTCATCCCGCAATGTTCATCTAGTCATAGTTTAAAATGTGTTTTAAATTATTCACATTGAATAAGGCATTGAGGAGAAATGCTTTCCATGCATTATGCACCATACAAATGTGTAAAATAAACTTCAGCTAATTTACTTGGTATACATGTTTGATTTACCTGGTTGTACATAAAACCGTTCATAGGATCAACTGTTTAGTTTACTGGCCGTTCATTATATCGCTGCTGAGATGTCATAGAAACGATCATCGGTGTTTCAATTACATTGGTTTGCATTATATATATAAATGTGCCATAATACACTGTCAGGGTTGTCCATACCCAATGACTTGAGTGACAAAGTTATAACTCAAACGATTGACACATGTTATTGCATTTTCATAATAACTGATTATTAATCATTCCTGTATATATTTGTAGTGAATTGTGTCAACGTACCTTTCACTGCCTCAACTTTCCTGTTTGTCATTTGAAGGTCTCCTAAAAGATAGATACAGTGCATATATTAGTATTTATGGCCGGTGTGTTTGAAGCCCTTTCATGCAGGCAAATTGTACGAAACCCCCTCTGCCCGTATGATATTTATATGTAAAAATTACTGACTAAACAATGAAGACAGAAGCAGGTTTGATGTGAATGACATTCAACACCACCTGTATGAGTTGAACCTGAACAAACACTGTTAAAGAATATATTGCTTGAATGTGGTGTGTTCATCCCTTGTGTACATGTACAAATCAAGCCAATCCTCCACTTTAATAAACTGTCTCATGTGGTGTGTGTATCCCTCGTGTACATGTACAAATCAAGCCAATCCTCCAATTTAATAAACTGTCTCCAGGACTCTTAGAATAGCTGAAGCGGCGAATATTATCAACATGTGAACGTTGGAGACGACGAACCACGGCCTACTTTTAACAATGATCAAAAGCGAAGTCGGTGGGAAGAAGAAACCTGGATTAAGGCAGACATTACGGATTGATAACGTGATGTACTTGACAGCTGGAAGACTACACATTGCACGGCAAATGGCGAGAACGCGGAATGACAGGACGATGATGATTATGATGTCGCCGTCGACGACGATGATGATTATGATGACGCCGTCGACGACGATGAGTTACTCAATCCAACCATAACAAAATGTATGATAACTAATTCACTGTAATTAACGTGTTGTATTACGCTGCATATTATGTTTTAGAGTCTAACATTAAATTAAGTGGTTTGCAACGTCTCTATTGTCATAATAATGAAGTATTTTACTAATCCAAAGACTCAATTCATGCCTCAGTCAGCTGTGTGTTCTCACTCTCCACACAATGTCTGCCTAAAGGACAAAGTTGGAGTATGCTTCATACCTCGCATCCTCTCCTGCGTTGTCCTGACGTCTTGTTGCTGCCGTTCATGTATTCTCATCATAGTTGCCTGCTGTCTTAGTCGACATGTGTTATCCTGGCCTTGTACTAAAACAAATGCAGTTATTATTTCATATAATAATCATAGGGCATGACCAACAGAGTGATCATCCCGAACTGTTCATATTATTAAGTTTCATAGTGCTATTATATCAACCTCACGTATATATATATATATATATATATATACATACATACATACATACATACATACATACATACATACATACACATATACATACATATATATCCATGTGGTGGGCGTGACACCGTTTAGTAATATTTGGAAGTAAAATCAGGTCCTGTGAAAAATCAGCAGGTCCTGTAAACTGTTCAGTTCACAGGACCTGATGTCCGGTGACACTTGGAGACTTTTCGCGTAGACTGTTGGTGTACCATGTTATGAAAACAAAACAATCTGTCATATGTGTACAAGTGTATACTGTATTTTATTCAGTATTATGTATTACATTGAATTGATCCTGCCTTGAAAATATATGTTTCAAAACTGTTTGATTTTGATGTTTTTATTTGTTGTTGATTTTATCTTCAAAGTAATTACTTTCTATCATCAAAATATTGATTAGAAAGTGGGATACCTATGAAGCTGTTCGGCTACTTCACTTTGCAAGGTTGTTAGCCCGACTGGCTACCTTCCATGACTTGCTAAATCTCACCCCTGCACTGTCATTTCGTCATTGACTTTGGCAAACCTTCCGACAGCTGTCGTGTCAAGGTCGTACGTATTTTCTACTTCGTGACAGCCGTCGGTGTATATGAATTCAGCGACCGCTTGTAGCATTTTGTTGTTGAGAGTAGCACGAGTCACCTCATCCAGGCTCATGGCTTTGGGAACAGCTTCAGATGCAATGAATTAACGTACTCCTCTGCCATCTTCAGAGTTCTGGGTGGTGTTTGTGTAGTCGCCACTGGGTGGCGCAACATGTAGTCCTCCGTATTGTCATTCCCTGGACGGTACTGAATCTTGCAACATTACGGCCGTTCTATTCGGAGAAGGGGCTTGGGCTTTTTCCATATGTAGTCCAGTGGTTTATGATCTGTATAGATAGTGAACGGTTTGCCACGTACGTAGACGTCGAAATGTTCACACGCCCAAACGACCGCCAATCCTTCACGTTCCATCTGAGAGTAACGTGTTTCAATGTCCGTTAACGACCTACTGCCATATGCGATGACTCTGCGGAAACGCATCTACATCGATCTCCGTTTCCAGTTCTGGATCAAAATATGTCACCACGGCATCACTGGTTAACGCGTCTTTTAGTTTTTGCAAAGTTCTTCAGTTCCCCAGTGCCACTTGACGTCTTTTCGAGGGAGACGTCTCAATGGTTGCCATATTCGGAATGAACGTGGAACAGTAGCTTGCTGTGCCGAGCAGGCTACGTACTGCAGTTGCTTTGTGTACTGCAGCTACTTTCTCAGGGTGCGGCAACAGTCCGTCTTTCGAGAAGATGTAGTCGTAAAACTTTATCAACAGCTGATAGAACTTGTATTTTGAGGTTGATAGTCAGACCATTCTCATGCAGTCGTCGCAGACCTGCGTCTAGCGTCTTCAGTGTTGCTGAACACGAACCTGTCATCGCTTGTGCTGCAGGCACCAAGAATACCTTGCAGTACCTGTTGTGTGGTGCTTTGGAACACCACGGATGATGACAATATGCCAAAATCCAGACGCTTGTATAGCCAGAGTCCAGCATGTGTGGAAAACGTCTTCACGTAGCGACTGTCCCGGAGCAACTCCAGCTGGTGATAGCCAAACCGGATATCTAGTTTCAAGAAGACTGTGCTGCTGCTCAAGTCATGAATGATGTCACCAATCGTTGGCGTTAGATGGCGTTCTCGCGGTACAGTATTTTTCGCTTAATGCATGTCTACACACAGACGAATGCTGTTCAAGACATTTGGTTTCAGGGGCGTGACAATTGGAGAAATCCACTGTGTCGGCCCATCGACCCTCTCGATGATATCTTGAGCTTAAAGTTTCTTGAGTTCTTGTTCCACTGTCTTCCTCAAGTGAAACGTAACACGCCTGTGTCCTTGGGCTACATGTTTCACACTTGTGTCAATGTGAAATTTCACCTGGCTGTTCTTCAACTACCCAATACCCTCGTAAAGTTGTCCGTTATTCTGCCCGGGGCCACGTACACTTCAGCCTCAGTGTCGCCTCCTATTCCTCAATTTAGTGTCGTGAATTGTCTACGCAGTGGCAGCGGCTTCACTGAGCCATATGCATATATGTTGGTGTAACCCGGCTTACTTAGTGTGGGAACGTGCTGAAGGCTCTGGTACGTGTACCTATCGACTACATTCACCGTCGACCCCGTGTCGATGAGCACCGTCACTTCCGTGCCAGACATATTGACTCTTGCCCATGGCTTGGTCCGCTTTTGATCATTGTTGACGCTGTATATATACTCGTCATTCGAAACAGAGTCCCTCTGTGGCAGTAAACGTCTGACTGTCTGTTTCGCCCACTGTTTCCTTCTCTGATATGGCTTGGGCGTCACGCGCTGCGTGTGTGGCTTGCTCGCTCTTTCGCTCCGGTACACCTTAGCGTAGTGGTCGAATTTTCCCCAATTCGTGCAACTTTGTCCTTTCGCCAGGCAGTCACCCTTGTTTGGGAATGGCCCTCCACACCAGTAGCATGCCTGGGATTTTGTTTCTCGTCTCGACGGCTCCGACCTTGGCTGAAATCGTTTCTTCGACAATGCGTTGACGGTAGCTGACGATGTCCCTTCTATTTCACGAGACTGCTGCTCAGCTCGCTCACATCACGGCCATTGTCGAGGAAATATCTCAATTTCAAATCATCTATCAAGGCTATCTTCCGCAATGCCGTGATGGTACAATTGTTGACTAGTTGCGACCGTGTCAACAGTTCAATAATTCAATAGTGCCAACAGTTCGAACAGCACCCTTCACCCTCATGTAGAAGATGAGTACTGTCTCGGATTCAGTTTGTTTGATATTTTGACGTTCATGAGGTATGCCTGAGGTATTCATCCTCAGTGAAAAGTAAGCTTTGAGGCCTGCTTTTGGCTCGATGTACCGACCGTCTTGTCCCTCGACGCCAGTGTCATCTGACTCCTTCAGGTGCTTGCGCGTGTCGCTACCGATGTAATATAGTAGCATGCTTCGCTTGTACGCGTCGGTATCGACTTTCATCGCCTAGATCATCGCTTCGAAGCCTTCTGCTCAGTCATCCCACCGTATGCCGAGATTGGCCATTCTGACTACTTAACGGATGCTCTGCATTGACGCGTTGGCCACAGAAGCTTTTTGTCATTATGATGAGAAAGGCGCCGCACTGCTTCATGGGTGTGAAGAGTTTACTCCTGGCGTACGACGCCAGTTCATCAGCCTGGATGATCGGAAATCTCTTCAACAGTTGCCTCAAAGAGTGGGTCACTGAGCTGCGAAGTCAACAGACACATCCTGCTCCTGCTAGACAACTGTTCCACACATTCGCCAAATGTCGAGGTAACCGAGGAGGGTGTGAAGGAGGAGGCTGCGTAGGTGGAGGAGGAGGAGGAGGGGGGATGGAGGCTGAGGAGGTGGTGGAGGAGGATGCTGAGGAAGTGGAGGAGGGGTGAGATGGAGGAGGAGGGAAGGAGGAAGTGGGGGAGGGGGTGAGATGGAGGAGGGAGAGGAGGTTGTGGAGGGGGGTGAGGTGGAGGAGAGGGAGGAGGGGAGGGAGGAGAATGAGAGAAGGCGAGGAGGAATGGGAGGGTTGGAGGAGGTGGAAGAGGTAAATGTTTCTTTTCTATCAAATATATTATTATTTGTTCAGCTAAACTACCTTATTGTACAACTAATTTTAAAGAATATTTATTATATGTTTTACAAACATCATACATATAAATTACATTTTCCATGGTTAAGGTCATTGAAATAATTTATTATGTAATGTGTAAGTGTTTTCATACAAAGACAAAAATTGTCAATATAAATTGAGTAGTTTTAGTGTGCCATAATTTTGTGACCAACACGTCCCCTAACAATTTGGCTGGTCACGGAGGTTAATGATTATCTAGATAGTGTACGTTTTGTTTGATAGTATCAATAATGTCACCGTTTTTCTTTCCTACTATTGGTATTTTGTTTATTACTGAGCACATCCACCATTTATAACTGTTTCTACATTCAAAAAAATTGCTGGCTATAAAACATCAATGTACACTGTACCTTTTACTTGTTGATGTTGACCTTGCAGCCAGGACATATCATGACTTTGTTGCTGCTGTTGACCTTGCAGCCATGACATATCATGACTTTGTTGCTGCTGATGACCTTGCAGCCATGACATATCATGACTTTGTTGCTGCTGTTGACTTTGCAGCCATGACATATCATGACTTTGTTGCTGCTGATGACCTTGCAGCCATGACATATCATGACTTTGTTGATGCTGATGACTTTGCAGCCATGACATATCATGACTTTGTTGCTGCTGTTGACCTTGCAGCCATGACATATCATGACTTTGTTGCTGCTGATGACCTTGCAGCCATGACATATCATGACTTTGTTGCTGCTGTTGACTTTGCAGCCATGACATATCATGACTTTGTTGCTGCTGATGACCTTGCAGCCATGACATATCATGACTTTGTTGATGCTGATGACTTTGCAGCCATGACATATCATGACTTTGTTGCTGCTGTTGACCTTGCAGCCATGACATATCATGACTTTGTTGCTGCTGATGACCTTGCAGCCATGACATATCATGACTTTGTTGCTGCTGATGACCTTGCAGCCATGACATATCATGACTTTGTTGCTGCTGTTGATGTTGAACTGCTGCTCAAGAGATAAACAAGACATTGTTCTCAATATATTAAGTAATTTGTGATATTATAGAATTGTCTGAATCTGGTATGAAACAGTAATTGCACTTTGGGCTCGTATAATTTGTTTAATCAAAAACAATACGATGAAAGATGTAAAGTTAAACAAATTATGCAATTATCAACAACTTTTTTCTCACGATAAAATTGTGGATAACACTGAACTTCATTACAAGTACCAATTAGTTCATTACCAGTATAATATTAAATAAATAAATAAATTTCAGGAGGCTAACACAGCCTATTTTGGGCAGTTTACTGCTCTCTTCGTCGTTCTATCATACTCTGGCCTTGTACTAAAACAAATGCATTTATTATTTCTTATAATAATAATTATTCATAAAGCATGTCCAAAATTGTCCATCCCGCACTATTCAGAGTACTTTTAACAACCTCACCTCATTACAATAACAATACGTTCCGTGCATTAAACACCATATATATGTGTTTAGCTAACTTACTATCTACATTGTGGATCATCTGTTTGACTTGCACTGGTAATACATTTTATGATTTCGCAAGTTTTAAATAGGACAAAAAAACCTAAATTATCATTCACATTTTATTTGCAAAGGTTGCATCACTTTCTTGTCATTCGTAAAACAATATGCCTACCTTCCAAGGTCCGTTTGACTTCTGCAATCTCTGCCTGCAGACGAACCTCCAGTGCACTGTCAGATGCAACAAGATTCAAGATGTCCTGAAAACAAAACATCGTAAGTGACGCATGAAAAGTTTAACCAGTAGTAAGCTATATAACTCAAAGGTGAACATCAGCTGTGATGACATTTATAGGTGACTGAAGGTTCAGCAATAGAACATGTATTGTAGTATCAAGTAGTCCAGTAATATGCAGGACATATCCTGAAAGGGTTGATAACGTTCAATATTCAGAATGTCAGGAAAGTGTAATGACACAGTTAAATAACTTAACATGCCAATAGTCCAGTCAATCTAGGCAAAAAGTCACCTAACCTAGACAAAATTGCAACAGAAACGGGTTTTGCGGTAAACAAGCCCCAAAACACATGTCGAACAACATATCCAAAATGTAGATGATAATATATGGGGGAAAGTTTCATGTTAATTGCCATAATTTCAAAGAACAATACTACCATTTCGGCATCTGGCGGATTATTCGTAAAACAGCATCTTCCGCAAATCTTCTTTCTTGTCTGCTGAAGTTTACAGCTATTTAACATGATATAAAAACGGCTGGCGAACATGAACATTGAGTCCCAGTTGTTACATATTACTGTTCGTACAAACTACGGTTGAATTACTCATATACTTAAATCGATCACATAGTAAATGTTGAAAGTTCACGGCGCATCGGCAATCTGCATATACTGGTCGGACTCGTTTCCGCTATGCTTAATGCGTTTTCACACAAATTTGAATACATTTTTGTGTAACGGATTAATATTCTACTTGCAGCAAATGCTGTTTTACCACCAGGTCTGCATTATCAATTTCCGAACAGGGAACAACCACCAGTAGCAGCCCACTTGCCTAAGTTAGAAAAATGCCTACGTAGTCCTTTCGACACTTGAAAGGAAACCGCTTTTCTAGAGGTGGCTAAATATTTAAAAGTAAATAACGATAAACAAAAAACCGTCAGTGATCTTGTGTAGAAAAAGGGAGATTAATGCGAAAAAGGCGGCGACATATACGGTGCTAAGCATATGAAAAGAAAGCTTACAAAGCACTTTGGCGACAGTATCGTTATCAACAGATAAGTCGATGTTGTGACATTCAGGAACACAACTTCGAATATTCTGAACTGCTTTTATGAAGTTGCTGCTGATCTCATTAAATATGACACAAAATATAAACAGACGTCTCAAGATATCTATATTCCACCCCTGAAGACATAGCTTCTTTGAAAAAGCACAGTACATTTGTACTAAAAACGCTGCGTCTACTTCTACGAACACTATTCAGTGATAAAAAGCAGAACTGAAGATTGCATCAGTAGGCCAGACCAATATTCAAGCTGCCTGCCCCAGAGTCATGATGGTGCCATTCATGATTGGCCTAGCCATTGAAATGCATCATCACTTCGGGTTGAAGTTCCTCACTGACTCTGTAAAAAAGGCTTGGTTTCTGTTCTTCGTTGCTGAAGAGATTTGAAATGTTCGCAGCAAGATCTCAAGGTACCGACATACCCAGTTTCACCTGAGGTCACTTTGTCCTGACACTGCATACCACAATGTCATGACACTGGATGGACAAAATACTTTTCATGGGATGGGGATAATCGCAGCTGTGCCCAGGGGCGTCCGCAGGCTTTTTTCCAGAGGGGGGGGGGGCAAAAATATGATATCGACCAGAAATCTTTACACTTATCAAAATGCCTACTTTCAATGAACAATAATGATATAACTGCATATAATTAATTATCAAATATACTAGATGATCTACTTAACAAAAATAGTAAACATTTGCCATAAAAAAAACTTAATTTTACAAACATCCAGATCAAGGGGGGCATCCCTTGCCCCCCCCCCGGACGCCTATGGCTGTGACACCTGGAACCAAATGACAGATGCCGGTGTCGAGGTGTTCTGCAACAACTGCAGATGTAGTTTGGAAATATTGGCATACATTTCTACATGAAACTCCAGAGCCAACGATAAAATGACCAAACTTGGAAGCTAGTCCCACTGTGGAATATTGCACGGCCCATCAGTTCGCCCAGACCTGGGTGGTCGGGAATGATGCAGGCTGTCGATCAGGATACTCACCCACGGAAATATACAGTCACATGTTGACAATTATAGATATAAATGCGAATAATATGAAGCTGACTGAAGCCAACTGAAGCATATACTCACATTTGACCAGCCTTGTGGTGGAAGGCTCAGTTAACCAATGCCGATGAACCTAGTGGCAGCGATTTGTGCTCTGTTACCATGTGTCTTGGCGGATTCCACACAGATATGAGTTTTCTTAGTTACACATTGTTCGACAATTACCTGACATCAGTATCTGGTTTAGAGGACCTGCTTGAAGTTGTTGTTGCTATCCTCTTTATCTCTGAAGTTCGGGGTGAGGGTGGCACCAATACCAGTCGTCGATTTTTTTCCTTTCCGTCCCTTCCTTCACGGATCCAGTTTCACTGCCGTACCGACCAACTATCTCCACTCCCCCATCCCTCGCTCTCATTCTCCACTCCCCCATCCCTCGTTCTCATTCTCCACTCCCCTCCCACTCCCGCAGTATCTCTATTAACGCAGTCCTCAATCTTCCTCTTCTCCTTCCACCCTCCACCCTCCACCCTAATATGTAGGACAAACTTATTACTGGACAAGTTTTGGCTGATGCTGTCTGTTTAGAAAATGTACTTGAGATACTCAATGGAAAACTGGAGGAACAAAAGGCTGCAATAATGTGTCAGCCAAATGTACGTATCTGGTTGTATCATATAGAATTGATCCGTCTACTCCACCAGTTCACCAAAGCATGACGGACAGGAGACTGGAGTCTTCATCTACAGTCACTCCAGGAAATGTTGCCATATTTTATTGCTGTGTTGATTACTTGGGGGCCATTTTGAAAATCCATGTTGGATTTCCAATTAACTAAAATCCTTTCTAGAATAAATCATTAGTGACACCTATGTGATATTTGCGTCTCGTACTTACATCATTTGACAAGTTCACCCTTATATACACAATATTTTTGACAGAAAATATTGTTTTAGCAGCCATTTTGTATTGTATGCAAATTAAATATTCCCCCCGCCTATGCTTATTTCATTTTTATATGTTGTCTGGGAAGGGTTGGGGAGTTAGATACAACATAAAACATTGCAATTTTGTCTAGGTCAAACCACATATTGTGTGGTCTATTAGACGGTTTTCATGTTTACCCATGCCCCAGTATATGACAACAGTATTGTGTAAACACGTGTGTTTAACTACTTTAGTAACATATTACAGGTGACGTTCATACAATGCAGCATCATTGGCATTGATATCAATAACAATATTTAACTAGATTAAGCAATATTGCAGTTACATTGGGAAGATGGAAAACAATATTAACTTAACGTATTGACATGATATGTAACTTATAAAATTTGTGTACCAAAAAAGGAGTACATTTTACTCTAGACTAGTTATATGATGTCACACCTCATTGATGATATTACATTTGCGGTATTTTAAGATTGTATATGCCTAGTAATTGTTCGACAATTACCTGTCTCTGTCGTACATCTGCCGCAGAGAGCGCCTGTCGCCATGCCTGGCATTCGTGTGCCATGAAAGCTGCGTCCCTCACATCAATTGGAGTGGTATGGATCTAACAATGAGGGTTCAATACAATGCACTACACCAAATATAGAGAGTCAGGTTAAATAAATTAGCATGAGGTATAATTTGGTCATATATTATACTGTATCACTTGATGATATTTTGCTATATCTGATTTACCTAACACAAATTGATGAGTGAGTGCAATACTACAGCGGTGTGCCCGTTTTACCTGTTGGATCTCCTGTGTCGCATGTTGCGCCACAGGGTCGTTCAGCAGGAAACGGTTGTCCTGTAATAAGTCATTCATTGTCGTCATGTACGTTGACAGGTCAGCTGGCGTTACTTTCATGGTTGACGTATGCATCAGACAGTTTCGAACTTTTCGCACCTTTGATAAAATTAAAATTAAATCAGAACAGGCAATGATAAAACAGATCAAACATATTAATTCAATTAATCACTGGATCTTTGTTTGGTTCTTGATGTTGCACTCCCTACACAATTGCTCACAACTTAACTGGATCTGTGTTTGGTTCTTGATGTTGCACTCCCTACACAACTGATCACAACTTAACTGGATCTGTGTTTGGTTCTTGATGTTGCACTCCCTACACAACTGATCACAACTTAACTGGATCTGTGTTTGGTTCTTGATGTTGCACTCCCTACACAACTGATCACAACTTAACTGGATCTGTGTTTGGTTCTTGATGTTGCACTCCCTACACAACTGATCACAACTTAACTGGATCTGTGTTTGGTTCTTGATGTTGCACTCCCTACACAACTGGTCACAACTTAACTGGATCTGTGTTTGGTTCTTGATGTTGCACTCCCTACACAATTGCTCACAACTTAACTGGATCTGTGTTTGGTTCTTGATGTTGCACTCCCTACACAACTGATCACAACTTAACTGGATCTGTGTTTGGTTCTTGATGTTGCACTCCCTACACAACTGATCACAACTTAACTGGATCTGTGTTTGGTTCTTGATGTTGCAATCCCTACACAACTGATCACAACTTAACTGGATCTGTGTTTGGTTCTTGATGTTGCACTCCCTACACAATTGCTCACAACTTAACTGGATCTGTGTTTGGTTCTTGATGTTGCACTCCCTACACAATTGCTCACAACTTAACTGGATCTGTGTTTGGTTCTTGATGTTGCAATCCCTACACAACTGATCACAACTTAACTGGATCTGTGTTTGGTTCTTGATGTTGCACTCCCTACACAATTGCTCACAACTTAACTGGATCTGTGTTTGGTTCTTGATGTTGCACTCCCTACACAACTGATCACAACTTAACTGGATCTGTGTTTGGTTCTTGATGTTGCACTCCCTACACAATTGCTCACAACTTAACTGGATCTGTGTTTGGTTCTTGATGTTGCACTCCCTACACAACTGATCACAACTTAACTGGATCTGTGTTTGGTTCTTGATGTTGCACTCCCTACACAACTGATCACAACTTAACTGGATCTGTGTTTGGTTCTTGATGTTGCAATCCCTACACAACTGATTACAACTTAACTGGATCTGTGTTTGGTTCTTGATGTTGCACTCCCTACACAATTGCTCACAACTTAACTGGATCTGTGTTTGGTTCTTGATGTTGCACTCCCTACACAATTGCTCACAACTTAACTGGATCTGTGTTTGGTTCTTGATGTTGCAATCCCTACACAACTGATCACAACTTAACTGGATCTGTGTTTGGTTCTTGATGTTGCACTCCCTACACAATTGCTCACAACTTAACTGGATCTGTGTTTGGTTCTTGATGTTGCACTCCCTACACAACTGATCACAACTTAACTGGATCTGTGTTTGGTTCTTGATGTTGCACTCCCTACACAACTGATCACAACTTAACTGGATCTGTGTTTGGTTCTTGATGTTGCACTCCCTACACAACTGATCACAACTTAACTGGATCTGTGTTTGGTTCTTGATGTTGCAATCCCTACACAACTGATCACAACTTAACTGGATCTGTGTTTGGTTCTTGATATTGCACTCCCGGCACAATTGATCACAACTTAACTGGATCTGTGTTTGGTTCTTGATGTTGCCCTCCCTACACAATTGATCACAGCTTAACTGGCGCGTATTGAGTATATAGAGATAAAGATCACGAGCTGTTGACTCCAGAAGATGTTAATGGCATTAGCGTCTCTTCCGAGATGCACAGGCAATGTGGGGTGAACAGGCAGTGTCGTGTTAATAGTCAATGTGGGATGAAAAAAATTGCCAGTTTCGAAACGGCAGCAGGTACATTTGAATCCCGGTCCCCCCATCCGGTGCCCTACCACCAAGCCACTGCACCCCATCACTGAAGGTTTTTGGGCAGTGATAAATAGAGAAATGTAATATAAATAGAGCAAGTGCTAGTTGGGTATGTTTACTTAGCAATTGTCACTAAACATATTGCATGCATTACAAGCATGGACGCCACATCTGAGGATAAAGGCATGGACAATAATAAAACATACTAAAACCTATTGTATTACTGAGAAATTATGCTTATGAAAACTAATTAACACTGTCAGTTGGCAGCACCACCAAGTGACCAGGGACAAATTGTTAGTTGATATCACCACCAAGAGACGAAGGACAAATTGTTAGTTGATATCACCACCAAGAGACCAAGGACAAACTGTCAGTTGACAATTCTGGTAAGAAGAGTCAGACATATAAATACACCCGTAGTGAAGCAGTGAAGGTGTATGTGGTGTGTGTGCAGTGTGCGTGTATGTAGTGTGCGTGTTCAGTGTGCACACTTGCACATGTGCTTAATTGTCAGCATTCTCAATAAATGTATAATCTTACCGCGTCTGCTTTCGTTGTGTCCAGGAAAGGGGTGAAATACTTGCAATTCATCAGTAGTTGCAGTATGCCCGATGCGTCAGTGTCAGTAGGACTGACACTGGAAGGGTCCTGTCTGTCCATGAAAGCTTTGGCAATTTGCCACGGTTGGATAGGCCACTGACTTATGTCACAGTTGCCAAATTTAAGTCTGGTTGATGGTGTGGCTCGCTCTGCCACGATGTCAGCCAGCCATTGTGAACACACATTGCTGGGACAGTTAATCACATAGTTGTTGGTGTTTCTGTTATGCCTAATGTTTGCTGGAGAACATGGACCACTGCATTGTGTCGCTCCATGGTTGAGCAGCAGCAGCTGGTGTAAGCCATTCATCCTAGCTCGGCAGAATGTTCTCATGGCTTCCATTGTGATATGCATCGCACGCGTGGCCTTGAGCCAGTTGAGGTACTGGGGGTCATTCAACTGGCCAATGACCCCCACAGTACCTCCCAAGGGTGCTGCCATGGCGGCGTTTACAGTGTATCCTATAACAGACAACACAACAAATGTTACATGTATTAGATATGTTATGTGTTTACAGTGTATCCTACAACAGACAACACAACAAATGTTACATGTGTTATATATGTTATGTGTTTATAGTGTATCCTACAACAGACAACACAACAAATGTTACATGTGTTACATATGTTATGTGTTTATAGTGTATCCTACAACAGATAACACAACAAATGTTACATGTGTTATATATGTTATGTGTTTACAGTGTATCCTACAACAGACAACACAACAAATGTTACATGTGTTATATATGTTATGTGTTTATAGTGTATCCTACAACAGACAACACAACAAATGTTACATGTGTTATATATGTTATGTGTTTATAGTGTATCCTATAACAGACAACACAACAAATGTTACATGTGTTATATATGTTATGTGTTTACAGTGTATCCTACAACAGACGACACAACAAATGCTACGTGTTATATATGTTATGTGTTTACAGTGTATCACACAACAGACAACACAACAAATGTTACATGTATTAGATATGTTATGTGTTTACAGTGTATCCTACAAGAGACAACACAACAAATGTTACATGTGTTACATATGTTATGTGTTTACAGTGTATCCTACAAGAGACAACACAACAAATGTTACATGTGTTACATATGTTATGCCAATGTTGTGATTGTTTGCGTGCGTGCGTGCGTGCGTGCGTGCGTGCGTGCGTGCGTGCGTGCGTGCGTGCGTGCATGAGTGCATGAGTGCATGAGTGCATGCTGGCTGGCAGGTGTGCGAGATGAAATATGCGAGCTTAGGCCTCATAAGAGTGATGTATGCTTTCGCCATTACTTCTTGTGAGCACATAATATGTAGGTTTCTTTTGATTAGCCCAAGAGTTTTATTTGCTTTAGAGGTGATGTTATCGATGTGAGTTTTTCATTTAACATCTCGCTGTAATTTGACTAGGAAGAAATAAAGCAGTAGGTACATAATGTTAGTGTAAATAATTGAATACTTAAACATAGAGTACCTGGAGATCTTGTTTTAGCGACATATGTTGTTAGAAATTAGCCATAGGTTGTATCAGTGTAGTTTAAAGATCACAGAGATTGTGTTAGCGCGAGCGATATTATGGTTTGTTGTCATCAGCTGGGTAGATAGAAAAAAAGTAGCAAGTACATAATTGTAAATTTTATTTAAACTTAAATAATTCAGCATAAGGTGTGCATGTATGTGATGTATGTGACGTATGTGAACACAAAAACAATCTTTGTGAAGACTACACAGTATAAATTGTAAACATAACTGATTATAAAAATATATAAATTAAATTTCTAACATGGTGTCGTGCAAAGGTGCAAAATCCGTGGAGAGGTTCAGGTAGGTGATTTTCATTTCTAGTGTAGGGGGCGCAGGACAGTGAAATGTCTACAGATGTACAGAAGCAGGTAGATAAGTTAAAGCAGATGGTTTTGATGTTGACAGGGCGGAGTTGATGGGATACCATCAAAACTGCTTAAGGAAATTGTAGAGCAAATTAGTACACCTCTTACACAAGTGTTTAATGTTTCACTAGAAGAGGGAACAGTTGTTTCAGAATAGAAATAAAAACAAACATTACGCACGTATCTAAGAGGGGATCGAGGAACAAATCAGACAATTACAGACCAGTGAGTTTAACGTCAGTTGAGCGCAAATGATTAGAAAACGTGAATTAGAGACAACATGGTGGAATTCTTGTAAAACAAATTAATAAATACATCTGAACATGGGTTCGTTTTTGAATGGTCAGTTAAAGTGATTGACTGATCAGTCAGAGTGATCAACCGGCATACATGTTAAGATAGATAATTACACTTGGCCTTGAGCCACAGTGTAGGTAAATACTTTATTTGAAAACAAAATACGAAGCCCTTGTACTAAAATTTAATAACATATCAGCCTACATATCTACCCAATGGGTGCAGCACGTGTCTGACAAGTCTGCACGCTTAATTAATAAGTCAACATACTTAATTAATGTAGACTTATAGGTCAATCGCAGCTAGCGTAACTAACAGCTAATATGTATTTGCCACAACAAATTAATGTCTCGATGTATTTTGGGGTAAAGAATACTCGTCTTCATTCTTTAATCGCTGCTCAACTAACCCTCCCATTGGCCTTGGGCGGCTCAACTAGCCCCGTTTTGACAATTAAGCTGTTTTAATTAACTTCTCATTAAAGCGCACAGTGATGTAAATATATCTTCTTCCCTGTGAACAATTAAACCATTTGTAAGTGCACCAACAATAAAGTCTGGTCACATGCGTTGATAGTTTACACACCAGCAGACATTAACCATAATCACAAAGTTTCGAAAAACATAAAAAACATACTTTTAACTACATTTTCTGACCATTGTGACAATTGGCACTTATTGTAAGTCACTCGTGTTCTAATAACATGTTCAATCACTGGGTGGTACCATGTAACTGTCGCTGCTATAGTTTCCTGGAAAACATGGGTGGCTCAACAAATCCAGTGGTTCAACTAACACTGCCTTCCCCTACTTATAAGTTTGACTTAATTCATATATATATATATATATATATATATATATATATATATATATATATATATATATATATATATATATATAATTGTCACAATCGGAGCACATTATGAAAACATAGTTAAAAAAAAAAAATCCTAAAACATCTCCGTCACCAAGGATACCAACAGCCTGTCATCCAGGATTCAGTTCTAGTTCTGCCAATAAATATTATTTTAGCTGCTTAAGTGTATTCAAATATGTAGGCTACTGCCTGCTAGGTAAGGGATGTCTGTCATAACATAATATATTTCAGGAGTTGAAAAACATTTGTATAGCATCAGAGTATTTTAACCATGCTATATATTTTACTAGTCCACAGAGAATTTGTCTACTGCAGAGATGCCAACTTCCAACCATAAGTCGGAGTAATGATGTCGTGGCAAAGACACGACGACGACTGACGAAGGTGGCTGTGGCAAACGTTGAAGATGTTTGCAGAGGAGTGTATGGGGATATCCTCTCTCCCACTATGGGGTGTCCATCCCCTCTCCCAGTGTGGGGTGTCTATCCCCTCTCCCACTGTGGGTGTTCATCCCCTCTCCCACAGTGGGAATCTATCCCCTCTCCCACAGTGGGTGTCTATCCCCTCTCCCACTTTGGGGTGTCTATCCCCTCTCCCGCTGTGGATGTCCATCCCCTCTCCCACAGTGAATGTCTATCCCCTCTCCCACTGTGGGTGTCTATCCCCTCTCCCACTGTGGGTGTCTATCCCCTCTCCCACTGTGGGTGTTCATCCCCTCTCCCACAGTGGGTATCTATCCCCTCTCCCACAGTGGGTGTCTATCCACTCTCCCACTGTGGGGTGTACATCCCCTCTCCCGCTGTGGATGTCCATCCCCTCTCCCACAGTGTGTGTCTATCCCCTCTCCCACTGTGAGTGTCTATCCCCTCTCCCACAGTGGGTGCCTATCCCCTCTCCCACAGTGGGTGTCTATCCCCTCTCCCACTATGGGATGTCTATCCCCTCTCCTCTGTGGGTGTCTATCCCCTCTCCCACTGTGGGGTGTCTATCCACTCTCCCACTGTGGGTGTATATCCCCTCTCCCATTGTGGGGAGTCTATCCCCTCTCCCACTGTTGGGTGTCTATCCCCTCTCCCACTGCCGGTGTCCATCCCCTCTCCCAGTGTTGGGTGTCTATTCCCTCTCCCAGTGTTGGGTGTTTATCCCCTCTCCCACAGTGGGTGTCTATCCCCTCCCCCACTGTGGGGAGTCTATCCATTCTCCCACTGTGGGGTGTCTATCCCCTCCCCCACTGTGGGGAGTCTATCCCTTCTCCCACTGTGGGGTGTCTATCCCCTCTCCCACTGTGGGGAGTCTGGAATGGATGTTCTCTGATGTGTCATTTAAGAGCCGTCTGAGCACCAATTTGTGTTCCCCAAAATAAAGTTGTTTTTAAAGAAAACTATTAATATTTTTCACCAAACATCAAGATTTCAATATGCCTTATCTAACGGTTGTATTGCTAGATTACAGCCTTGCACTCCAATGTAGCAAAATGTTCGTAAAATCATCATTATCTCTTTATCTAGAATGTGGAGTACAGAACTGGTGTACATTTATACAAAGAATGTACACTGCACCATACCATAGATGTATTGTAAAACATACATTTTAACATATCATCAACAATGATCAAGTGTGATCCATTCTGAAGAACATAGGTAGTCATAACTACCGTCAATGACAATAATGACCAGGGACAGTGACGGATAGCAGGGATAGCGACGTAGGAATGTGGCACATAAATGTTATCAATTATGCAGAATACAAGTTATATAAATGTTTAACTACATAATTAATGTTGTTCAGGTAAACATTTTAACACAACATGACCAACAACATGACACATGTATGCTACGTGTGAGTACACTAGCCGAGTCCAGTTTTCCTCACTGGCACTACTATCAGTGGTACTCGTTGAGCGATAATTGGGCAGTAACCTATAGTCGCACATATCACATTTTAATGCAAAGTGCGGTTTTTTTTTATTTTCGAAGTGTCATCGATAATAAATGATACAACATGAATCGATTATGGAAGAATGTCAATTCAACGTACCTCAGATTTGTGTATCAGCATTATATATTGCGATATTTGCATAAAGCATAAAGAAACCTGCTGATCATTTTCCGCGCTGCCATGAATGAATGCGTAATAAAACTGACGTAATTTATAGTAGAAATATGCTAATTAGAATTTTTTAAATCGCTGATTGGCTGGCAGTGCATGGGAGAGGTCAGTAAGGCTGGAAACCAACGGCTGTTGCGAATATCACAACGGGAAAATTAGACAACATTTTGTATGGGAAGGCAAGGGGAGGGTAATTATTGACACATCGTAATAGCGTAATGGAGGGCCAAATATCGTAGTGATTACGCCCAAATCATAATGGTTGGCATCTCTGTTACTTCCCAAATGTTTATAATCATGCAAGTATACCATTTAATAGTACATACACAGTGTAGTTGGAATTAAAGCTGATGTGGTGGTAAATTTTATGAGTGGAGAGCATGTGAAATGATGACTTAAAGTACACCTTTTTCTCATATTCCACCAGTGGAGTTTAGACACAACATGAAAGAACTGGCTATTGATGAGGAAATGGTTAAGAAAAAACTTAATAACCTAAATGTGGCTAAATGTAATCATAATAATTATCTAATCATTCATGTATACCACTAACTAGGCTATTTAATAATTTACTTGCTGTGGATGAACTACAAGAGGAATGGAAACAGGTAGTTGAAGCAGGACATTATACACTAGTATGTCTAACAAGTATATTATGCAAATGTATGGAGCACTGTGTCAAAGACATTATTGTTAGTCATATCAAGACAGTTTGGGTTTATTAAAAGTCGTTCTTCAGTACTTCAACTGTTAAATGACATGGACTCGTGGACCAGAGCTTTAGCTAGAGGATGTCAGTCACTGAGATGTTAAATGACATGGACTCGTGGACCAGAGCTTTAGCTAGAGGATGTCAGTCACTGAGATGTTAAATGACATGGACTCGTGGACCAGAGCTTTAGCTAGAGGATGTCAGTCACTGAGATGTTAAATGACATGGACTCGTGGACCAGAGCTTTAGCTAGAGGATGTCAGTCACTGAGATGTTAAATGACATGGACTCGTGGACCAGAGCTTTAGCTAGAGGATGTCAGTCACTGAGATGTTAAATGACATGGACTCGTGGACCAGAGCTTTAGCAAGAGGATGCCGGTCACTGAGATGTTAAATGACATGGACTCGTGGACCAGAGCTTTAGCTAGAGGATGTCAGTCACTGAGATGTTAAATGACATGGACTCGTGGACCAGAGCTTTAGCTAGAGGATGTCAGTCACTGAGATGTTAAATGACATGGACTCGTGGACCAGAGCTTTAGCAAGAGGATGCCGGTCACTGAGATGTTAAATGACATGGACTCGTGGACCAGAGCTTTAGCTAGAGGATGTCAGTCACTGAGATGTTAAATGACATGGACTCGTGGACCAGAGCTTTAGCTAGAGGATGTCAGTCACTGAGATGTTAAACATGATGGACTCGTGGACCAGAGCTTTAGCTAGAGGATGTCAGTCAGTGAGATGTTAAATGACATGGACTCATGGACCAGAGTTTTAGCTAGAGGATGTCAGTCACTGAGATGTTAAATGACATGGACTCGTGGACCAGAGCTTTAGCTAGAGGATGTCAGTCACTGATATGTTAAATGTGATGGACTCGTGGACCAGAGTTTTAGCTAGAGGATGCCAGTCACTGAGATGTTAAATGACATGGACTCGTGGGCCTGAGCTTTAGCTAGAGGATGTCAGTCACTGAGATGTTAAATGTTATGGACTCATGGACCAGAGCTTTAGCAAGAGGATGCCGGTCACTGATATGCATTATTGCTTCATTATCGTCCGATGACAATCGATGTATCAACGAGATGGGGGGTTGGAAGACATCCTAAAAATTAATTAATTGTAACACAATTTAAAAAAAAAACGTCTTTGATAGGAGCCTATGCGGGAGATAGCAAAACTCTTTAAAAAATATGTGCCTAGGCCTTAGCATTATGATCATACAAACAAAATACACCTCAAATAAACAAAGAAATATGTGCCTAGGCCTTAGCAGTATGATCATACAAACAAAATACACCTCAAATAAACAAATAAATATTCAAACTGTCGATCAACATGGCCAGATTTTCCGTGAAATATGACACCCTCAGATGGTCATCTTCCAGTGAAGTGTGTCGCTGTCAAACACCAATTTGACAAACTCGATTTGATTCGCTTTCCCAAAAATTGGCTGGCGGAGCAGATTCAACTGTCCTGGGAAGTATTCAACTAGGTAAAGAATATTACACTTTACTAGTGACACACATAATTTATATTCCTATCCTAATCAAATATTTTCAGGATGTAAAACATTTATATATTGGGCAATGTTTTATTTCATTCCATAGAAGGATAAATTATAAATATTTGACAAAACATAGGCTTTAAATCTTCTTCAATTCATCAATTCACCTCAGGCAAAACCAAATCATCTGCCATTGCCAATGCCAAAGTATATGGCTTCTTCAACCTGTTCATGCACCTGGTAGTATCAAGATATAGTCACAAGTGTTGGCCTGGGGCCACTTGGACCTACCATGAAGGGTTGGTAGCATCAATATATAGTCACAAGTGTTGGCCTTAGGCCACTTGGACCTACCATGAAGGGTTGGTAGCATCAATATATAGTCACAAGTGTTGGCCTTGGGCCACTTGGACCTACCATGAAGGGTTGGTAGCATCAAGGTACAGTCACAAGTGTTGGCCTGGGGCCACTTGGACCTACCATGAAGGGTTGGTAGTATCAAGGTGTAGTCACAAGTGTTGGCCTGGGGCCACTTGGACCTACCATGAAGGGTTGGTAGTATCAAGGTGTAGTCACAAGTGTTGGCCTGTTGCCACTTGGACCTACCATGAAGGGTTGGTAGCATCAAGGTACAGTCACAAGTGTTGGCCTGGGGCCACTTGGACCTACCATAAAGGGTTGGTAGCATCAATATATAGTCACAAGTGTTGGCCTGGGGCCACTTGGACCTACCATAAAGGGTTGGTAGTATCAAGATATAATCACAAGTGTTGGCCTGGGGCCAGTTGGATCTACCATGAAGGGTTAGTAGCATCAAGGTACAGTCATATGTGTTCGCCTGGGGCCACTTGGACCTACCACAAAGGGTTGGTAGTATCAAGGTACAGTCACAAGTGTTGGCCTGGGGCCACTTGAACCTACCATGAACGGTTGGTTGTGGCAGATTGCCCCCGCACAAATTTGCCTTTTTTCGGACTCAGTACCATGCCCTTTTGAAAATCTAGGCAAATCACTGCATATCTGGTCGGTAGAGGGGAGACTTGGCTATCTTGGGAAGTTTCCAGCTATGCAATCAATGAACACATTTTATCAGTGACATACACAGTCATTAGAGGGGAGACGTGATTGCCTTGGGAAGTATTCAGCTATGCAACCAATGTTTACATTTTCCCAGTGACAGTCATTAGAGGGGAGACGTGATTGCCTCAGGAAGAATTCAGCTATGCAACCAATGTTTACATTTTCCCAGTGACAGTCATTAGAGGGGAGACGTGATTGCCTTGGGAAGAATTCAGCTATGCAACCAATGTTTACATTTTCCCAGTGACAGTCATTAGAGGGGAGACGTGATTGCCTCGGGAAGTATTCAGCTATGCAACCAATGTTTACATTTTCCCAGTGACAGTCATTAGAGGGGAGACGTGATTGCCTTGGGAAGAATTCAGCTATGCAACCAATGTTTACATTTTCCCAGTGACAGTCATTAGAGGGGAGACGTGATTGCCTTGGGAAGTATTCAGCTATGCAACCAATGTTTACATTTTCCCAGTGACAGTCATTAGAGGGGAGACGTGATTGCCTTGGGAAGAATTCAGCTATGCAACCAATGTTTACATTTTCCCAGTGACAGTCATTAGAGGGGAGACGTGATTGCCTTGGGAAGTATTCAGCTATGCAACCAATGTTTACATTTTCCCAGTGACAGTCATTAGAGGGGAGACGTGATTGCCTTGGGAAGAATTCAGCTATGCAACCAATGTTTACATTTTCCCAGTGACAGTCATTAGAGGGGAGACGTGATTGCCTCGGGAAGTATTCAGCTATGCAACCAATGTTTACATTTTCCCAGTGACAGTCATTAGAGGGGAGACGTGATTGCCTTGGGAAGAATTCAGCTATGCAACCAATGTTTACATTTTCCCAGTGACAGTCATTAGAGGGGAGACGTGATTGCCTTGGGAAGTATTCAGCTATGCAACCAATGTTTACATTTTCCCAGTGACAGTCATTAGAGGGGAGACGTGATTGCCTTGGGAAGAATTCAGCTATGCAACCAATGTTTACATTTTCCCAGTGACAGTCATTAGAGGGGAGACGTGATTGCCTCGGGAAGTATTCAGCTATGCAACCAATGTTTACATTTTCCCAGTGACAGTCATTAGAGGGGAGACGTGATTGCCTCGGGAAGTATTCAGCTATGCAACCAATGTTTACATTTTCCCAGTGACAGTCATTAGAGGGGAGACGTGATTGCCTTGGGAAGAATTCAGCTATGCAACCAATGTTTACATTTTCCCAGTGACAGTCATTAGAGGGGAGACGTGATTGCCTTGGGAAGTATTCAGCTATGCAACCAATGTTTACATTTTCCAAGTGACAGTCATTAGAGGGGAGACGTGATTGCCTTGGGAAGAATTCAGCTATGCAACCAATGTGTACGTTTTCCAGTGACATACATAGTTGGTAGAGGGGAGATTCGGCTGTCTTAGGAAGTATTCAGCTATGCAATCAATGTGCACACTTTACCGCCATTTTGCCACGATCGGGCAGGTAACGTTCGTTTCAAAATTATCAGGACATTATCATGTGCTGGTAAGTACCCGTGCAATCGATTGTTTTCTGTGCTGTGTTAACTGGGAAGTTTTTTGTATTCCGTGCAGTGTAAGCGGAGAAGTTGGGTTAACCCATGCAGGGGAGAAATTATTGAAAATTTTACTTATTCATGCGGTGGAGGCAGAACAGTTTGGTTAACCCATGCAATGAGAAAGCAGATTAAATTTTTTATTTTATGCACTAAAATAGAAAAGTTTTGTTATTTCCATCCAGTGTAAATGGAAGATAACTTTTGTTTAGCCATGCAGTGTAAATGACCCTACTGTATTCCTGTGGTGTATAGTCACCGATGTAGTTTTCGCCTCACGCCAGATTTTGCCTCATTTTGTGATCTCGCTGGATCTCACATTAGATATGTTATTGATCCGATGTAAAATCATATATTGGTCACTGGAAGAATAAACGTCTGACAGTTAACCCTGGGAGTGACCACTGGGCCGAATTCGGCCCGCACGATCAGTGCGAAAAGCGTTCCAGCCGATTTTGGTATCGCTCTGTAGGAACAATTTTTGTTTCCGTCACCAGTATCTCACACGGGAACAGATGCTATCATTGGAAAGCTGAATCACTCTTCGTTCTTATTCATAGTTATTCATAAGCATAGTCGATTAAAGATAATGATGATCTAGCCTACAAAACGTGTCACATAGTTGGCGCCCATAAAACAATGTCTGCAACGGCCTCATGATTTTTATACATTTAACGCGTTGCATATTACTGGATAGTGAGGCTTTTTCGAAGATGCTCTTTCTTTTAAGATAAACGTCAACGCCAGTCTCGTTTCGAAGCCTTTGTTAACTGAAAACAACTTTCCTTACAACTTCTCCGCACTCCAAGACTGGTACTTATTTAAAATATCAATCCCATGCGCGAAAGTGTCTTCAGCTATTTGTGAAAATTACATATTATATTACATAAGGCAAAAACTACCCTGACCAGTATAAAATTAGATGTTTCTGTAATCCGTGTGGGGACAACAGAGAAGGTTTTGTATTCCATGCCCGGAGGGTGTACAGGGAGAAGTTGGGTCAACCCATACAGTGGAGAAATTACTGAAAATTTTACTAATCCATGCGATGGAGGCAGAACAGTTTTTGTTAACCCGTGAGTAAACGGATATAAATTTGGGTAATCCATGCAGTGAAATGGAGACGTTTTGTTATTTCCATGGTGTGTAAATGGAAGATAACTTGTGTTAAGGCATGTGGTGTAAATGGCACAATTGTATTATGTGCAATATATACGGAGAAATGTGTGTATTCCGTGTGGTGTAAACGGAGAAGGTTTTGTATTCCGTGTGGTGTAAATGGAGAAGTTGGGTTAAACCATCAAGTGGAAAAATTACTGAAAATTTTACTAATCCGTGCAGTGGAGGCGGAACAGTTTTGTTACACTTGCAGTGAGAAAACGGATGTAAATTTGTGTATTCCAGGCAGTGATATGGGGAAGGTTTGTTGTGTCCATGCGTTATAATTGGAAGATACGTTTTATTAAGTCACGTGGTGTAAATGACACAACTGTATTTTGTGCAGTGTAAACGGAGAACTGTCAGCATGTAGTGGTATTAAAGTGGGATGTAGCTGAGGCTCTGACAATGGCGGGGTCGTTAGCTATCATCTTAATTATTAGGAATGTTGCAGGATCATTGTGTCTGGATGTAGCCTAGGCTCTGACAGAGTCGGAGTCTATAGTTATATCTTAACTGGAGTCTGCATGCTGTAACATTATGGTGGGATGTAACTGAGGCTTTAGCAGTGGCGTAGTCGATAGCTATCATCTTAATTATTGGGAGTGCCACAGATTCATTGCACCTGGATGTAGCCTAGGCAATGACGGGGCTGAGTCTATAGCTATATCTTAATTGGGGTCAGTATGTGGTGATATTACGGTGGGATGTAGCCTAGGCTCTGACAGGGGCGGAGTCAACAGCTATGTACCAGTCATTTCATCATTTTGATTGCATCTTGGGAGATCTTGAGGAGAACACGGGATTGAATTTGGTGGATTTTATATTTGTCTAAAGCGTGGAATATTGATCGGATAAGTATTATTATTGCGTGTATATTAAAACATAAACTTACAAGAGTCCTTGTTTAGTCAATAGTTGCTGTTAAAATTTAGCTATAGAAGTAATTTAGGGTAGTTTATATCGTAGGTCTCCGAGGACTCGGTAGCGCGAGCGATAATTAAGGGTTGTTGTTTTCAGTTGATTGGATACATAATACGAGACATAATATTATTGTAAATAATTCAGTACATATTAAATATTGAAAACCCGAATATTTTGTTAAAAGTTAGCCGTATGTAGTAATTCAGTGTTATTTAAATAAGGTCACTGAAATTTCGTTAGCGCGAGCGATATTACGTTTTGTTAGTCAGCTGTTACATAGAAAGTAAGTTGCAAGGCAGTAGCTGTAAATTTAATTAAGACATAAGTAACATACTATAAAGTGTGTATTACAACACAAAAACAGTCTTTGTGAAGACTACCTAGTATAAATTGATTATAAACGGATTATAAACAAATACAAATTTAATTTCTAACATGGCGCCGTGCAAACGCCAAGTAAAGGCAAAACGTAATTTGATATGTTCTAGCTGCGACAGCTGGATAGACTTTGCAAAGTCCGGGTGTGTAAATTCGTGGGCGGAGGTGCAGGCGGATGATTTCCATTTCGTGTGTAGGGGGTGTAAGACAGTGAAATATCTGCAGGAGCAGGTGATTGAGCTAAGGCGTATGATTTTGATGATGAAAGGGCAGGGTGAGACAGAAGTGAACAGAGGTGGTGAGAATGATGAGAGCAGAAGTGGTGAGACCGAGGAGAGCAGAGGTGGTGAGACTGAGGAGAGCAGAGGTGGTGAGACCGAGGAGAACAAGGAGAGCAGTGGCAATGTGAGGGAGAAAGCTGGTAAGAAGAAGAAAGATGACAGAAGGCAAAGAATGCAACAAAAGAGAGGTAAGCGGGTGAGTGGAGAGGGATTGCCAGGTGGTAAGACGGTAAAGGTTGATGATAGGAGAGAAAGGGGGCATACTGTGCAACAGGAAAGGAGCTTTGCTGATGTAGTATCACAGGGGAAAGCGAGGAAAGCCCGGGTATTTATGGGGGATTCCATCATTAGGAAAGTGGATAAAATTGTAAATAGAGGAGATGACATAACAGTATGCCTACCAGGGGCAAAAGTAGAGGATATAGCAGAGAAGGCAGGACAGGTCATGGGTGGTGGCACGGGAGGTGCTGTTCTCGTGCATGTGGGAACGAACAATACAGATAAGGAGGGAACGTCAGCCATCATTGGTAAGTACAGGAGGTTGATCAAGACACTTAAAGAGGCACGAGTTGGGCAGATCGTATTGTCGGGG
>OY759268.1:51905077-52196738 GCA_963662155.1 Lamellibrachia columna | reverse complement strand
ATATGTGCCAGGAGACTGATCAACAGAGAGACAGGCCTATGAGCTCATTGATGTTAAATGTTTATCTTTAACACACACGAATACATTCAAACACACAAGTGAAGCTCACACGCACAGGGTTATGTGATAAATGTACAGTACACGTCAATAAAACAGTGCATAATATCAAACTACAATCATATGTAGAGGGGTAGATAGTTTTGTAGACATATACATGATAGTGCCGACATCTGGTGAGTAAAATGTTAACAATGTATTTCAAGATTTATTTATTCATGACATTCAATGGCATTAGTTAGTTTCTGCCTCTTTTCTTGCTCTTACATTGCTTTTACATTGCCAGGTGTGGATGACATCTGCATAATTGCGTTGTTGCTATTTTATTATTCTACTAAACAAGTAATAGTGGTTGTACACAGAGACTACACAGGGAGGTGACAACTATTTATTATTCTACTAAACAAGTAATAGTGGTTGTACACAGAGACTACACAGGGAGGTGACAACTATTTATTATTCTACTAAACAAGTAATAGTGGTTGTACCACAGAGACTACACAGGGAGGTGACAACTTGCAACTTCACTGATTACAGTGAATGAGTTAACGTAACTGGTCACTTGTGGAAAACACAAGTATCGAAGGATGGAAAGCACTGGTGATTTAAAAAGTGATGACTTGTGGTGACAAGTGGTGACATCACTTGTGTTAGTGTACACTGTGATATCACTTGTGTTAGTGTACACTGTGATATCACTTGTGTTAGTGTACACTGTGATATCACTTGTGTTAGTGTACACTGCCAATTCAAATAGACAAATAGTAGTAGTTGGACAAAAGACTAACACAGGGAGCGACAACATCCAACTTAATTGTTTACAGTGAAAGAGTTAATATGCTTCATTCACTTGTGTCTGTGTCAAAGTGACTGTGTCTCACAAGTGTCTGCTTGAGTCACTTGCGTCTGTGTCAGAGTGACTGTTTCTCACAAGTGTCTGGTTGAGTCACTTGTGTCTGTGTCAGAGTGACTGTGTCTTGTGGAAAAACACAAGTATCGAAGGATGGAAAGCAATGGTGATTTAAAAAGTGATGACTTGTGGTGACAAGTGGTGACATCACTTGTGTTAGTGTACACTGTGGATATCACTTGTGTTAGTGTACACTGTGATATCACTTGTGTTAGTGTACACTGCCAATTCAAATAGACAAATAGTAGTAGTTGGAACAAAAATACTACACAGGGAGCGACAACATCCAACTTAACTGTTACAGTGAAAGAGTTAATATGCTTCATTCACTTGTGTCTGTGTCAAAGTGACTGTGTCTCACAAGTGTCTGCTTGAGTCACTTGCGTCTGTGTCAGAGTGACTGTTTATCACAAGTGTCTGGTTGAGTCACTTGTGTCTGTGTCAGAGTGACTGTGTCTTGTGGAAAACACAAGTATCGAAGGATGGAAAGCAATGGTGATTTAAAAAGTGATGACTTGTGGTGACAAGTGGTGAAATCACTTGTGTTAGTGGTACACTGTGATATCACTTGTGTTAGTGTACACTGTGATATCACTTGTGTTAGTGTACACTGTGATATCACTTGTGTTAGTGTAAACTGCCAATTCAAATAGACAAATAGTAGGTAGTTGGACAAAAAGACTACACAGGGAGGTGACAACATCAACTTAACTGTTACAGTGAAAGAGTTAATATGCTTCATTCACTTGTGTCTGTGTCAAAGTGACTGTGTCTCACAAGTGTCTGCTTGAGTCACTTGCATCTGTGTCAGAGTGACTGTTTCTCACAAGTGTCTGTTGAGTCACTTGTGTCTGTGTCAGAGTGACTGTGTCTCACAAGTGTCTGCTTGAGTCACTTGTGTCTGTGTCAGAGTGACTGTGTCTCACAAGTGTCTGCTTGAGTCACTTGAGTTAGTTTCAGAGTGATTATATCTCTCTCGCAAGTGTCTACTTGAGTCACTTGGTTAGTGTCAGAGTGACTGTGTCTCACAAGTGTCTGCTTGAGTCACTTGAGTTAGTTTCAGAGTGATTATGTATCTCTCGCAAGTGTCTACTTGAGTCACTTGGGAGGGAGGAGGGAGGGAGTGTGAGTTAGAGAGAGAGTGTGAGTTAGAGAGAGAGAGAGAGAGAGAGAGAGAGGAGAGAGAGAGAGAGAGAGAGAGAGAGAGAGAGAGAGAGAGAGAGAGAGAGAGAGAGTAGAGAGAGAGAAGAGAGAGAGAGAGAGAGAGAGAGAGAGAGAGAGAGAGAGAGAGAGAGAGAGAGAGAGAGAGAGAGAGAGAGAGAGAGAGAGAGAGAGAGAGAGAGAGAGAGAGAGAGAGAGAGAGAGAGAGAGAGAGAGAGAGAGAGAGAGAGAGAGAGAGAGAGAGAGACATACGTAATAAAGATATGTGCCAACAGATTGACAAACAGAGAGACAGACATGTACATGAGCTGGGTGGTAGGCTCCCAGGGAGGGTGTGGGACTGACTTAGGCAGGATTGTAATTGAAATATTCGGAGGGAAATGCATGAATGTATATAATAGGGGAAAGGGTAGTGATGTAGAAGACACACAGCCAGGCGGGTAGCCACAAGTAGATCTTATATGTCAGTCTGAGAGACAAACAAATATATGTGCTGACATACTGACAGACTTGCAGGGAGAGAGGGGGCAGAGAGGGAGGAAGAAGGAGGGAGGGAGGAAATAGAGGCAGGGTAGAGAGAAGGTGAGAGAGCAGTAGGGATTGAGATAGGGCATGAGAGGGGGATGGAGTGAGAGAGGAAGACAGAGAGGGAAGGAGTGAGTGAGGGTGAGAGAGGGAGGGAGAGATCATATACAAACATACATGTGCTGACAGGTAAATAAACAAGCAGACATGAAGAGAGACATACATACATAATAAAGTTACAACCACAGACATAAATAGAACACCCCTTAGTAAAATGTTAAAATGTTTGCGTTTGTTTTGTTGTTCAGTGTAGCTATGCATTAGTTCAATGTTAGTCAGGTTAGTCTGCTATTTATTCGTTGTTCAGTGTAGCTATGCAATTAGTTCAGTGTTAGTCAGGTTAGTCTGCTATTTATTCGTTGTCAGAAAGAAGAGCCATTTACAATCCTGTTGCTGACTGTCAAGTCGTCAATGTGCGCGGAAAGCGCAAGTGTTAATTATTATTATTATGTTAACGGTAATTAATATTAATTCGAAAATGGCATCATGTTGTTAGAAGTTCTGACCTGGATGAACTCTCTCCGTGAGGCGTGACGTGTATGGCGACAATCTGTAGCTAGTTTGTGTCTTTTTGGAAATCTCGACAAGATTGGATTTTGCGTGATGAGGAATGATTAAAACAAAGACAAAAGATTAATAAATTTTCTATGTTTATATAGCTGGTCGCAATTCAACACTATTTCCTTTTTTGTGCGGAATTTAATGATTGAATTAATGTAGACCTATGTAGTTCGCGGTCTCGCCACCAGGATTATGGTCGGTTGCCGACAGTCGAGTTATCAGTGTGCTCAGTAGACAGAAGAGAAAAGAGGAGGAATCAGAAAGGCCGAGAGGTAAATCAAAAGAGTAGCATACTAGTGTGTATGTTTAACATGTCATGTTGCCAACTCTACATCATATCTGGCCGTAACTAGTTTATCAACAGATCAGCGGGTCAGTTTATGATGATAACAATGCGCTATCTTTTGATCAGCGTCTGCGCGCTATGGCAGTCGTTCCCACAGGCAGCTCGGCTCTGCAAGATAATGTCGCAGGAGACGTTGAGCGAGCATTGTGTTCAGTCGGCGTATCGTGACGCCAGTGAACACGACAACATCACAGGGTGGGAGGTATTTATAGGAGGGTGTCGTGCCGCTGGCGTGAAAACGTTGCTCATACTTGCCACGTAGCAGTCAATAGCAGAGCCAGAACGTCACAAAGCCTGGCAGCTTTATCCACACAACTAGTCAGTTATCAACTTTGTGTGGTTTATTCCATATACTTTTTGTACTTTTCGTCTCGCCTACATTTCTTCTGATGCTCCATCACTTTCCACTTTCTAATCAAATTACTTACAACTTTCTTAAAAAGGCCTCGCGTTACGAGTTCGCTGACAAAATAAGGTCAACATCATGGGGTCATGTGGGTCAGCGGAGTCTGCATACTTCTGGCACGGGGTCAAAGTTGATCGGGTTACCTGAGGTCACGTTGCTCGCGCGGTCTGCATGTTCTCCACTGCGTTTGCGCGCAGACTTTCGGCAAGGGACTTACACATGTCATCGAAGCTAAATGGCGAAGTTGTAGGGTTAGTGAAATCGTTCTACTAGGTACGTGGCTGCCACCTCGTGTATCTATAATGTCGTTATAACGCTCGGTCTCAAGAGAACGTAGATTATGTATGCCTAGTCTGCCCCTAGCGGCCTATTCTAGTGTTAGCTGCTCTTCAAGAAACAACGTCATTAATAAGCCAGTTCGGAATTTCGACTACGCAAAGCATCGTGGGTAATGTCATAGGTCAATCGACATAAACACATTCCTCGCTTTCCACGCTACGCCTGTCAGATTATTGTTGACGTTCGAACTTCTCGTGTTGTTTTGTGCTCTTCGTGTTTGTTGTGTATGTCGATTGGTCGCCGATATGGCCAACTTTAATGAGTTCCGTTGATGGAAACAAATAAAATACAAGAATATTTACGCGACAGAGGGCTGCCAACAACTGGCAACAAGGAAGAGCTGGCATGCAGTCAGTGCCTCTTATTTTGTTGAATTAAATCTTACTTTTTTATTAAATCAACATAAACATATGTACAAGGTACAGCAATGCATAAGATATCTCTACTGAACCAAATCACATCAATCAGGATGCTGTGAATATATAAAATCTGAACAATCATTTTACATGTGTTGAAAGGAAATGCATCAAGTTATAAAAACATATTTTGCATTCCATATTCATAATTTACAATTTTATTTCTTAAATTAAATAATCACAATTGACTAGTTTACAGTTTAGAAACATTTATTTATGAGTTGCTAAATGTACTGAATATTAGAGTATACATAGACATACATCAACCAACATATAATACAATGTACACAGATACACATACATCAACCAATATATAGTACAATGTACACAGATACACATACATCAACCAATATATAGTACAATGTACACAGATACACATACATCAACCAATATATAGTACAATGTACACAGATACACATACATCAACCAATATATAGTACAATGTACACAGATACACATACATCAACCAATATATAGTACAATGTACACAGATACACATACATCAACCAATATATAGTACAATGTACACAAATTCACGTACATCAACCAATATATAGTACAATGTACACAGATACACATACATCAACCAATATATAGTACAATGTACACAGATACACATACATCAACCAATATATAGTACAATGTACACATATACACATACATCAACCAATATATAATACAATGTGCACATATACACATACATCAACCAATATATAGTACAATGTACACAGATACACATACATCAACCAATATATAGTACAATGTACACAGATACACATACATCAACCAATATATAGTACAATGTACACATATACACATACATCAACCAATATATAGTACAATGTACACATATACACATACATCAACCAATATATAATACAATGTGCACAGATACACATACATCAACCAATATATAGTACAATGTACACAGATACACATACATCAACCAATATATAGTACAATGTACACATATACACATACATCAACCAATATATAGTACAATGTACACAGATACACATACATCAACCAATATATAGTACAATGTATACAGATACACATACATCAACCAATATATAGTACAGTGTACACAGATACACATGCATCAACCAATATATAGTACAATGTACACAGATACACATACATCAACCAATATATAGTACAATGTACACATATACACATACATCAACCAATATATAGTACAATGTACACATATACACATACATCAACCAATATATAGTACAATGTACACAGATACACATACATCAACCACTATATATTACAATGTACACATATACACATACATCAACCAACATATAGTACAATGTACACAGATACACATACATCAACCAATATATAGTACAGTGTACACAGATACACATACATCAACCAACATATAGTACAATGTACACAGATACACATACATCAACCAACATATAGTACAAATTACACAGATACACATACATCAACCAATATATAGTACAATGTACACATATACAAATACATCAACCAATATATAGTACAATGTACACAGATACACATACATCTACCAATATATAGTACAATGTACACAGATACACATACATCAACCTATATATAGTACAATGTACACAGATACACATACATCAACCAATATATAGTGCAATGTACACAGATACACATACATCAACCAATATATAGTACAGTGTACACAGATACACATACATCAACCAATATATAGTACAATGTACACAGATACACATACATCAACCAATATATAGTACAATGTACATAGATACACATGCATCAACCAATATATAGTACAATGTACACAGATACACATACATCAACCAATATATAGTACAATGTACACAGATACACATACATCAACCAATATATAGTACAATGTACACATATACACATACATCAACCAATATATAGTACAGTGTACACAGATACACATGCATCAACCAATATATAGTACAATGTACACAGATACACATACATCAACCAATATATAGTACAATGTACACATATACACATACATCAACCAATATATAGTACAATGTACACAGATACACATACATCAACCAATATATAGTACAATGTACACAGATACACATACATCAACCAATATATGGTACAATGTACACAGATACACATACATCAACCTATATATAGTACAATGTACACAAATACACATACATCAACCAATATATAGTACAATGTACACAGATACACATACATCAACCAATATATAGTACAATGTACAAAGATACACATACATCAACCAATATATAGTACAATGTACACATATACACATACATCAACCAATATATAGTACAATGTACACAGATACATATACATCAACCAATATATAGTACAATGTACACAGATACGCATACATCAACCAATATATAGTACAATGTACACAGATACACATACATCAAACTATATATAGTACAATGTACACAGACACATACATCAACCAATATATAGTACAATGTACACATATACACATACTTCAACCAATATATATAGTACTATGTACACAGATACACATACATATAAAAAATACTAAATTGATGATTAATATTAATCCAACAGTTCATATCTTTGTAGGAGCAATCTTTTATAAAGATTCAGCATTCCACAGAAAGCTAGTGTAAAAGAGGAAACCAGACAGAAAGCAGAACAATACCGAAGGCTTCTGATTGTGCAAGGTGATGTTTTGCCAGATCCGTTGTCTGAACTAAGCAGTGACTGGGGGAAGGGAAGAGTATGTCAATGTGGCCTCCATGTATGTACTGTGATCTAGCTGAGTACCTGGTTGACACCAGTGAGAGACCTGAGTACCTGGTTGACACCAGGGAGAAACCTGAGTACCTGGTTGACACCAGGGAGAGACCTGAGTACCTGGTTGACACCAGGGAGAGACCCGAGTACCTGGTTGACACCAGAGAGAGACATGAAGAAGGAAAAGGGAGAGACCTGAGTACCTGGTTGACACCAGTGAGAGACATGAGTACCTGGTTGACACCAGGGAGAGACCTGAGTACCTGGTTGACACCAGTGAGAGACCTGAGTACCTGGTTGACACCAGGGAGAGACCTGAGTACCTGGTTGACACCAGGGAGAGACCTGAGTACCTGGTTGACACCAGGGAGAGACCTGAGTACCTGGTTGACACCAGTGAGAGACCTGAGTACCTGGTTGACAACAGGGAGAGACCTGAGTACCTGGTTGACACCAGGGAGAGAACTGAGTACCTGGTTGACACCAGTGAGAGACCTGAGTACCTGGTTGACACCAGTGAGAGACCTGAGTACCTGGTTGACACCAGAGAGAGACCTGAAGAAGGAAAAGCGTTTCCCTCCTTGTATGGCGGCCTTCGTGATCTTTTCGTTCTGTGGGAAACGGGTACAGAACAAAAGGGGAGGACAAATGCACTGCCCTACACCTTTCTTAAATCATGGGTGGATTGTACAATTCTCCGACTTCCACCGGTCCAGCCTGTACTCTCCATTCCCACAATTCAACACAGCACAAACTGGCATGTCTGAAACAACATAAATTAAATAATAAAAAAAAAAGTGTTAATTTGTATATGTAAGTAACTTTATTTTTACAACATAACATATATAAAAAGACAAAAAAATATACAATATATCTGAATACTTTCAACATGTTAGATTACTTGTAGTAAATTCTTGCTATTTATAAAATATTAGCAAATATATCGCCTGTACAAAGCTGACACACATTTGTCATGCAACTGAATTAAGAAGAATTGCTAAACATTGATTTCACAAGAAACACAGTTACACCTGTCACAAGATACCAGTGACTGGGGTTTGTAAGGGTATATTTGGACTGGGTACTTAATAACAACTCCAGCAGTGCCCTAAGCAGTTCATGCTGTTGTTTATAGTAATTAAGGCACTGCCTGAGTCCAAGGGTTGCCACCAAAACACCCACTTGGGAGAATCTCTTAAAACTTAACAACACATAGGCACATAACTACACACCTGTACTATCCCATATATATTCATTCAGGTGTCAAACTTAAATATGCAAAAGAAAGACGGATAAAAAATTGACTGCCATTTACACTGTAGCCCTAACCTACTACCTATGGCTATACCGAGGGTGTAGGTACTTACTTGACAGTACTGTGTGTTGATGTAGCAGACAGCACGAAAGGCGATACGGTTGTCAACAGCAGTTTATGTCGATTGCCCTCTGACCTGGAATTGTAACAAGGGAGTTGGCGCATGCAAAGTTGAAACTCCGAACTGGCTTATTATACTGTAACGATTCCTAGTATGAATATTGATGTCATGATTATATAAGTAGGTGACATAGACATATTGATGTCATGATTATATAAGTAGGTGACGTAGACATAGTCATAAACACTCAGTCATATAATTGTTATGCTCTTGGAATAACGGAATGTAGCTCCATAATTTGACGACTCGAATGGTTACAATAGTCGATAATATTTGTTGGGAGATGTTTGATGGATCTGCGCAGTGTGCAGACTGCGCTGCGCAACTTGCGCCTGCATATCGCTAGATCGCGCTGCAGAATCTACGGACTGCCGATTGGTAGATTGCGCATCAGTTGATCGATAACGTTGGTAGTCTCGATTATCCTTGCTCCACGCTGTGGCGCCACTGCATTGATCAATAACGTTAGTAGTCTCGATTATCCTGGCTCCACACTATGGCGCCACTGCATTGTTCAATAACGTTGGTAGTCTCGATTATCCTGGCTCCACACTGTGGCGCCACTGCGTTGTTCAATAACGTTGGTAGTCTCGATTATCCTGGCTCCACACTGTGGCACCACTGCATTGTTCAATAACGTTAGTAGTCTCGATTATCCTGGCTCCACGCTCTGGCGCCACTGCATTGTTGCACATATCTTCGCCTGGATCTATGCCGTACTTTTCATTGTGACAAATTGTATGTGCACCCAGATTCTCGGTGCATACCTAGTTATATTAAAGGGAAACAAAAGGCATATTTTGGGGACTGCACCTAAAAGAGTTAATCAAAACTAACCATCTCCAACTACAATAAAAATGTTCACGCCAGTGGTATACTCAGAATTTGTTATGAAGGTGGACGATTTTGGTAATTTCTCCAAATGGCTGAAGGCTGATATGTTAACCAGCGTGACCGATAAACGCATGTGCAGTTCTATGAAATTGAGGTAACCACGACTAAAGTAACGTATTAAGGGAGGCCGGCATACACAGAACCAATGCAAAGTCTCAAACGTGTTCTTTTGCCAGAAAGAAGACTAGTTTAGAAAACAAAGGTCAAGATATGTTACATAAGTTGAGTTTGGACACAAACAGCGTGGCCATATCCTGTTGGCAAGAATAGGAATAAGTGTATGCAAATATATTTTCATTTGGCAAGCGAGTATTGCCAGAATGCTGCACTCATGTTTTAGTATTATCTAACAGTATGGTGCGGCCTATGAAATTAAGATGTGTGTTCAACAAGGTTATTCTAGTAAACCGCTGACGTAATATTCTTATTTGTAGTTACAAATGGTTGTAGTTTAGCAGGCCCTTTGTCAGAAATAAAATTTTGCCAGTCTTGAACGTTATACAAAATTTTAAATGACAGCCATTATTGGCTGAATTAGTTTTTTTTCAATGGCAGGCCAAGTCCGGTTTAACCATTATTGGCCCAATCAAGTCTTACTAGCTGTGCAGCGAGGTTGTCGTTATCACCTGCACAGTATTACTGAATAGAAGAAGAGCCAACACATGAAGGTTACTTACTAGCTGTGCAGCGAGGTTGTCGTTATCACCTGCACAGTATTACTGAATAGAAGAAGAGCCAACACATGAAGGTTACTTACTAGCTGTGCAGCGAGGTTGTCGTTATCACCTGCACAGTATTACTGAATAGAAGAAGAGCCAACACATGAAGGTTACTTACTAGCTGTGCAGCGAGGTTGGTGTTATCACCTGCACAGTATTACTGAATAGAAGGAGCCAACACATGAAGGTTACTTACTAGCTGTGCAGCGAGGTTGGTGTTATCACCTGCACAGTATTACTGAATAGAAGAAGAGCCAACACATGAAGGTTACTTACTAGCTGTGCAGCGAGGTTGGTGTTATCACCTGCACAGTATGACTGAATAGAAGAAGAGCCAACACATGAAGGTTACTTACTAGCTGTGCAGCGAGGTTGGCGTTATCACCTGCACAGTATTACTGAATAGAAGAAGAGCCAACACATGAAGGTTACTTACTAGCTGTGCAGCGAGGTTGGTGTTATCACCTGCACAGTATTACTGAATAGAAGAAGAGCCAACACATGAAGGTTACTTACTAGCTGTGCAGCGAGGTTGGCGTTATCACCTGCACAGTATTACTGAATAGAAGAAGAGCCAACACATGAAGGTTACTTACTAGCTGTGCAGCGAGGTTGGCGTTATCACCTGCACAGTATTACTGAATAGAAGAAGAGCCAACACATGAAGGTTACTTACTAGCTGTGCAGCGAGGTTGGCGTTATCACCTGCACAGTATTACTGAATAGAAGAAGAGCCAACACATGAAGGTTACTTACTAGCTGTGCAGCGAGGTTGGTGTTATCACCTGCAGAGTATTACTGAATAGAAGAAGAGCCAACACATGAAGGTTACTTACTAGCTGTGCAGCGAGGTTGGTGTTATCACCTGCAGAGTATTACTGAATAGAAGAAGACCCAACACATGAAGGTTACTTACTAGCTGTGCAGCGAGGTTGGTGTTATCACCTGCAGAGTATTACTGAATAGAAGAAGACCCAACACATGAAGGTTACTTACTAGCTGTGCAGCGAGGTTGGTGTTATCACCTGCACAGTATTACTGAATAGAAGAAGAGCCAACACATGAAGGTTACTTACTAGCTGTGCAGCGAGGTTGGTGTTATCACCTGCAGAGTATTACTGAATAGAAGAAGAGCCAACACATGAAGGTTACTTACTAGCTGTGCAGCGAGGTTGGGGTTATCACCTGCAGAGTATTACTGAATAGAAGAAGAGCCAACACATGAAGGTTACTTACTAGCTGTGCAGCGAGGTTGGTGTTATCACCTGCACAGTATTACTGAATAGAAGAAGACCCAACACATGAAGGTTACTTACTAGCTGTGCAGCGAGGTTGGTGTTATCACCTGCAGAGTATTACTGAATAGAAGAAGACCCAACACATGAAGGTTACTTACTAGCTGTGCAGCGAGGTTGGTGTTATCACCTGCACAGTATTACTGAATAGAAGAAGAGCCAACACATGAAGGTTACTTACTAGCTGTGCAGCGAGGTTGGTGTTATCACCTGCAGAGTATTACTGAATAGAAGAAGAGCCAACACATGAAGGTTACTTACTAGCTGTGCAGCGAGGTTGGGGTTATCACCTGCAGAGTATTACTGAATAGAAGAAGAGCCAACACATGAAGGTTACTTACTAGCTGTGCAGCGAGGTTGGTGTTATCACCTGCACAGTATTACTGAACAGAAGAAGAACCAACACATGAAGGTTACTTACTAGCTGTGCAGCGAGGTTGGTGTTATCACCTGCACAGTATTACTGAATAGAAGAAGAGCCAACACATGAAGGTTACTTACTAGCTGTGCAGCGAGGTTGGTGTTATCACCTGCACAGTATGACTGAACAGAAGAAGAGCCAACACATGAAGGTTCATGAAAAAGTAACTTGAAAATTTATAAACATGGAAGTAATGTTTGAAGCATATTAAGACTTTAAGTACATGCATGCCAGTATGTCTAATATAAACAAATATGATTACAATCATACTCAAAATCAACTGCTTGACACTAAAAGTAAAACAAGACAACACATTAAAATAGAATAGATAAAAACTGGGTTAAGATATGGGCAAACTATAAAAAGCTTATCTCTAGCCTAACAAAATGTATGCTCATTATGTATAAGTGTAAGATATAGCACTCAGTAACATAATTGGTTTTGAAAGTAATACATTGAAATATTACTTCTTTGAAAAAACAGTAACCCTCCAGATTCAGTATTGCCTGGCTATTGCCAGTATTGGACAAAATACTATGAATTTACTACACTGAGTACAGCCTAATCGTTAACTTGGACGCTTGGTCCGGTCGCTATTTTGATCGGTGATGTTTTACTCAAATTATAGTCTGTTTGTATTAGTTCAAAGTTTCTGCGTCAATATTTTGGCAAACTGCCTGACAATATTACTTAACTAGGTTATTATATTAGTTCTGATTGGAATTGGGAACACGCAACTAGTAAGTAATTATCTGATGGAATGTCTAAATTTGTTTTTTATTCGGACAATGGCCGTACATCATCATCATGCCGTCGGTCGCTATGCGACAAAGACTGCTTTCATTTCTTGACCGCCGCACTCCTTTAGTTCTCTGCTGTGAGAGTGATGTCCATGAGTCGGTCTTTATGTCTCTCAGCTTGAGGTTTCTCTTGATGGTATCCTTGAACCGGAGACGAGGGCGTCCTCTCTGTCTGTGACCAGAAGACAATTGAGAGTAGAGGATCTGCTTTGGTAGTCTGTCTGATGACATCCTCATGAGGTGTCCAGTCCACAGGAGATTCTTTTTGATCAGAAGATCTTCCATAGAGGGCAGCCCTATCCGACCGAGTATTTCCTTGTTTGTCACTTTGTCCTTCCAGGTTAGCCTCATGATCGAACGCAGATGTCACATCATGAAGGCATGCAGCTTTTTCACCTGTCGTCTGTACACTGTCCAGGCCTCGGCTCCGTATAGTAAGGTGGATAGCACAATTGCGCGGTAGATCTTGCCTTTGACCCGCGTGGACACATGGTGGTTGTTCCAGAGTCTTTGGCGTAATCGGCCGAAAGATGCGCTAGCCTTGGCCATCCTCCTCTGTATTTCAGCATCAACACGTCCATCACTTGATATAGTGCTTCCGAGGTAGGTGAATTCCGGAACAGAGTTCAGCTTGTTTCCATCAACCATGATATCCTCCTCTCGGGTTCTTGTAGAGTTGGGTTGGTACAGCACTTCCGTCTTCTTGACGTTAATCTTCAGGCCGAACTTCTTTGATGCATCGGAGAAAGCATCCACTATTCTCTGGATCTCTTCAGAAGAGTGGGCAACCAGTGCACTGTCATCTGCGTATAGCAGCTCTCTCACAAGTATCTGGGTAGTCTTGGTTTTCGCTCTGAAGTGTGCGACGTTGAATAGGTCAGCGCTCTGTCTAGACTGTATATAGACGCCATCTCCCATGCCTCTGAAAGCCTCGACGAGCATTGCCGATAGGAAGATGGAGAAGAGCGTGGGGGCCAGTACACAGCCTTGCTTGACACCATTGGTAACACCGAACGTTTCCGAGACTTCCCCTCCAACACTCACATTCGCCATCATTCCCGTATGTAGAGCCTCGATCATGGTTGTGAATTTCTCTGGGCATCCATATTTCCTCAGTAGCTGCCATAGCCCGGTCCTTCCGACTGTATCAAACGCCTTCGTGAAGTCGACAAATACTATGTATAGTGGTCGGTCCTGCTCAATGCACTTTTCTTGTAGTTGTCGAAGACAAAATATCATGTCCGCTGTGCTCCGGTTGGATCTGAAGCCACACTGTGTCTCCGGAATGGCCGTACACAAACCAATTATATCATCGGTCGGTATGGCCAAGCCAACGATCAGTTATGAAGATCAATTCCATTCCCAACACTAGTGATGCTTACATATAGGTCAGAGTTATATATGTAAATCAATATACCTAAGTGACTACATAGTACACTATATAATACAAATAGAATATCAAATTAAAATATCAGTTTGTAAGGAAAATAAAGTAGCAGCTGTTGATACACTAATAACATAATTACTGAATAAAAGAGGTATTTAAAACTGGTCACATGAAAATAAAACCGTTTTAAAATCATTCAAGTAATACAAATGAAATGCAATAAAAGATAACATGAGATAAGGCATGTCAATGACAATGTATATAGTTCTATAAAAGGTTATATAAATAATTGGTGAATGCATTTTTAAAAAGATGTGTTTAGTAGGGACTGAAACAGTTTCAGTGAGTGCCATCACCATTTCTTCACAGATTGTATTCCAGATTAATAAAATGTGTAGTGTTTCATTTATTTGGTTATGCTACAAGATTTTTTTTTATTTTTGTATGACAGTGTCACTGATAACTTTAAGATAGATTTTGGTTACCATAAGCGAATTACATCTGTTACCACACCCTGAATGAATTAAGTAAAGGTTTAATGACAGCATAAAATAGCAGTGTATTTTCCACACAAACCCTTCACCAATTGTAATTCTATATCGTATTATGTTGCCTACATGTAAGACGCGTTCATATGCCAAATTACAACGTCGTAAGTGTTGTTGTTATTTTTAAATAAGAAATTAAGCATCATTTCCTGGTTATTAATGAAAACACAGTCTCAACAAATGCTTGTTTTGTGTCAAAATTTACGGTTTTTTACTGGCGTTTTACATATTGTAGACAAAACATAATGACAATTTGTAATATTGACACGTCCCCTTAATTTGCCGCCACAATGACCCTTGAATTTGTATTTGTAAAGTGTTGTTGTCTATGGTATCAAGTTATGCCAGCCAACTGACAAACGCGTGGCAGGGCGTGTTTACCGTCATTTTGATTGGCCCATTGTCTGGCGGGGTCACCAGGTCACATACAAATGCAAGGTAAATTAGCTATCTAGTAATCATACAATTATATAATAGTTCTGTTACACAATTACTGTAAGTGCTGGTATGTCTACTCACATTTTCGCTGGATTTTGTGAGATATAAATTCAGGTTGTCATCTCAGGGACTCAGTTTTATATGGACCCTTTTGGAAACAGGAAGACTGAAGCTGCCCTCTGTTACATTGTAGTTAAAAATTAACCAGGACATTGTCTTAGTGTCAGTGCAGACCTATATTGCAAAAATAGGACATGGTTTCCATTCCATTCACTACAACTAACACGAGAAAATGCCATATAATTCCATTACCGTAATTCTGTTACCAAAGTGTAATTCCGTTACCAGGTTTTACACACAATCAGAGAAGATACATTAAAAGTGAGTGATCTAACCTGTTACTGTGTGTATCTAATAAGAGAATTTCAAGTAACTTTTAATTTCAATCAATAGTTAGTCCTCAGGAAAACTTTTATGACTTTTGGTAACGGAATTACAGACAAAATGTATGAAAATGTGTCACCGTCCTGTTCAAAGTATGAGATGTGCAGTACGTATTGCTTTCTGCATTTTGACTTCAGAGTATATTAACCTAAATAATCAGCAAAATAAAGGTAAATTAGTTGCTTTTTCATTGGCTGTAATGTTAAAATGCACCTCATTAGAAATGCTATTTTTAAATCTTGTTGGCACTGTTCCAACAAGATTTAATTTTTAGCAGTCTGGGCTCTCCAATACGGAATTGTCCATGTATAGACGTTGCCATTCCCATTAGCATCAAAGGCACAATAAACTAAGTTAGCGCTGATATTTGCTGGTTTAAGGACATGATTTAGTTAGGTAGATATCATACTGATGTGTACTGGAATCACAGTAACCAGACGATAATTTATGTTCCACTTTAACGGCGAATGAATATAGCTGGTTCGAACATCGTAGCAACATGTTGGCCACACTTCACAGCTTGACCACAGCCCGGGGCTTACGGCTACACCTGGAAATAGTCCGTCTATATTTCGTTTTGAAAGTGTCATGACTATGAAAATCACTTCTCTTACAGAACATTATTCACATAAATTTTGCATGAGACTGATCATTTGTATAAACAGTCAGGAATAATGAGTCGTCTGCATAGTAATGCGGTTCAACACTACCGTGAAAGGCGTTCCCCAGCGTTGTGAATATATTTTCGGTGTCTCAATGCTTCTCTGGCTCTGCCATTTGATTTTTGTGAACATTTTGTTTTTCCGATATTAGACTTTTTAAATAGATTATTTGTAAAAAAAAAAGTGTCGCGTGAGAATGTTGGCAGGATATAAAAAAAAATTTACTGCTTTTTTTTCTTTTTTTAAATTCCCAAAATATGGTTGGCGGATCCGTAAACCGAAAAAATTATAACTGTCGCCTTAGAGAGATATTCATCATATTAATAAAAACATGCATTTTATTAATAAAATGCAAGTTGAAAGTCTATCAAAATAGCGAATAAAATATACATGTGTGTATGTACATTGTACAGTAGTAGGGGGACGCCGCTTGCATAAATGGTGGGTTCAGTCGTTGCCAACAAAACCTACTCGATAAAAGGTGGCGTTACTAGAAAACAGGTCTACACAATTTGTAATTTCCCATTTTCAAAAAGGCAAGAAACAGGCATAAGGAGGGGGCTGGGTCGGCGTGTTGTCAACAGAAAGACAAGAAACAGGCATAAGGAGGGGGCTGGGCCGGCGTGTTGCCAACAGAAAGGTAAGAAACAGGCATAAGGAGGGGGCTGGGCCGGCGTGTTGCCAACAGAAAGACAAGAAACAGGCATAAGGAGGGGGCTGGGCCGGCGTGTTGCCAACAGAAAGGCAAGAAACAGGCATAAGGAGGGGGCTGGGCCGGCGTGTTGCCAACAGAAAGGTAAGAAACAGACATAAGGAGGGGGCTGGGCCGGCGTGTTGCCAACAGAAAGGTAAGAAACAGGCATAAGGAGGGGGCTGGGCCGGCGTGTTGCCAACAGAAAGACAAGAAACAGGCATAAGGAGGGGGCTGGGCCGGCGTGTTGCCAACAGAAAGGTAAGAAACAGGCATAAGGAGGGGGCTGGGCCGGCGTGTTGCCAACAAAAAGGCAAGAAACAGGCATAAGGAGGGGGCTGGGCCGGCGTGTTGCCAACAGAAAGACAAGAAACAGGCATAAGGAGGGGGCTGGGCCGGCGTGTTGCCAACAGAAAGACAAGAAACAGGCATAAGGAGGGGGCTGGGCCGGCGTGTTGCCAACAGAAAGACAAGAAACAGGCATAAGGAGGGGGCTGGGCCGGCGTGTTGCCAACAGAAAGACAAGAAACAGACATAAGGAGGGGGTTGGGCCGGCGTGTTGCCAACAGAAAGACAAGAAACAGGCATAAGGAGGGGGCTGGGCTGGCGTGTTGCCAACAGAAAGACAAGAAACAGGCATAAGGAGGGGGCTGGGCAGGCGTGTTGCCAACAGAAAGACAAGAAACAGGCATAAGGAGGGGGCTGGGCAGGCGTGTTGCCAACAGAAAGACAAGAAACAGGCATAAGGAGGGGGCTGGGCCGGCGTGTTGCCAACAGAAAGACAAGAAACAGACATAAGGAGGGGGCTGGGCCGGCGTGTTGCCAACAGAAAGGCAAGAAACATACATAAGGAGGGGGCTGGGCCGGCGTGTTGCCAACAGAAAGACAAGAAACAGACATAAGGAGGGGGCTGGGCAGGCGTGTTGCCAACAGAAAGACAAGAAACAGACATAAGGAGGGGGCTGGGCCGGCGTGTTGCCAACAGAAAGACAAGAAACAGACATAAGGAGGGGGCTGGGCAGGCGTGTTGCCAACAGAAAGACAAGAAACAGACATAAGGAGGGGGCTGGGCAGGCGTGTTGCCAACAGAAAGACAAGAAACAGACATAAGGAGGGGGCTGGGCCGGCGTGTTGCCAACAGAAAGGCAAGAAACATACATAAGGAGGGGGCTGGGCCGGCGTGTTGCCAACAGAAAGACAAGAAACAGACATAAGGAGGGGGCTGGGCAGGCGTGTTGCCAACAGAAAGACAAGAAACAGACATAAGGAGGGGGCTGGGCAGGCGTATTGCCAACAGAAAGACAAGAAACAGGCATAAGGAGGGGGCTGGGCAGGCGTGTTGCCAACATAAAGACAAGAAACAGGCATAAGGAGGGGGCTGGGCCGGCGTGTTGCTAACAGAAAGACAAGAAACAGACATAAGGAGGGGGCTGGGCCGGCGTGTTGCCAACAGAAAGACAAGAAACAGGCATAAGGAGGGGGCTGGGCTGGCGTGTTGCCAACAGAAAGGTAAGAAACAGGCATAAGGAGGGTGCTGGGCCGGCGTGTTGCCAACAGAAAGACAAGAAACAGGCATAAGGAGGGGGCTGGGCTGGCGTGTTGCCAACAGAAAGGTAAGAAACAGGCATAAGGAGGGGGCTGGGCCGGCGTGTTGCCAACAGAAAGACAAGAAACAGACATAAGGAGGGGGCTGGGCCGGCGTGTTGCCAACAGAAAGACAAGAAACAGACATAAGAAGGGGGCTGGGCCGGCATGTTGCCAACAGAAAGACAAGAAACAGACATAAGGAGGGGGCTGGGCAGGCGTGTTGCCAACAGAAAGACAAGAAACAGACATAAGGAGGGGGCTGGGCCGGCGTGTTGCCAACAGAAAGACAAGAAACAGACATAAGGAGGGGGCTGGGCCGGCGTTTTGCCAACAGAAAGATAAGAAACAGACATAAGGAGGGGGCTGGGCCGGCGTGTTACCAACAGAAAGGTAAGAAACAGGCATAAGGAGGGGGCTGGGCCGGCGTGTTGCCAACAGAAAGGCAAGAAACAGACATAAGGAGGGGGCTGGGCCGGCGTGTTGCCAACAGAAAGACAAGAAACAGGCATAAGGAGGGGGCTGGGCCGGCGTGTTGCCAACAGAAAGACAAGAAACAGGCATAAGGAGGGGGCTGGGCTGGCGTGTTGCCAATAGAAAGACAAGAAACAGGCATAAGGAGGGGGCTGGGCCGGCGTGTTGCCAACAGAAAGACAAGAAACAGACATAAGGAGGGGGCTGGGCCGGCGTTTTGCCAACAGAAAGATAAGAAACAGACATAAGGAGGGGGCTGGGCCGGCGTGTTACCAACAGAAAGGTAAGAAACAGGCATAAGGAGGGGGCTGGGCCGGCGTGTTGCCAACAGAAAGGCAAGAAACAGACATAAGGAGGGGGCTGGGCCGGCGTGTTGCCAACAGAAAGACAAGAAACAGGCATAAGGAGGGGGCTGGGCCGGCGTGTTGCCAACAGAAAGACAAGAAACAGGCATAAGGAGGGGGCTGGGCTGGCGTGTTGCCAATAGAAAGACAAGAAACAGGCATAAGGAGGGGGCTGGGCTGGCGTGTTGCCAACAGACATGGACAGTTCGACAAATGAAATGTTCACAAACAGTTGGGGTATATTGTTTAAATTCCAATTCAGTTCCAATTCCAAATTAATTATGTGGGAGTTTTTTCAATGCAAATGCATGTGATAATAGTAATATGTAATTGTAATAGGTAAATAGACGTTTTTTTCTGTAATAGTAATAGAGGAACTTTTTCAAAAGTAATAGTAAATAAAGTAATAGATAATAATCTATTACTTTTCTATTGCATCTAATGCTGCAAACTTACAAAATATCAGGTTTGTTTTCATGTTATTCCAACTGCTAGTAATTGTAAACAATGTACAGACAATGACTGAGCTGTTATTCAAACAATATGAAAAGACCAGAAGGCTGATCATTTTATAGTTCCATAAATACCTGCTCAATGAAACAATGCAGGAGTAGCAAGCCAATAACTAATTGTTGAGATGCCCCATTGGGGTGGCTATGACTTCACACATTCCTAGCACACATAAAGGGCATGGTTTGAGATATGTACAGGCAGACAACAAATGTTATTTTAGAGCAGGGGCTGTAACCTCTATTGAATTCAAAGTAAGCTCATCACACCCCACCTTAGTTTGATTTGAGCAGGTTCTTTTTTCAAATTGCCACATGGTAACAATGCCATGCAGACCCTTTGTTCGAATTTGGACAAAATTAATGTCCTCACCTCATATCTTCAAATGGTGTACACATGTATGTTTAGCTGCTACAAAAACTTTTAGTTTATACACAGTTCTAGGGTTGAATTGGATTGGAAATAAACCAGATTGCATTAGCACAAGAAAATGAACTTCAATTCATTTTCTTTTCAATTCCAATTCCAAATTCAACTTACTCAAAATCTTTCAATTCTAATTCAAAAATTGAATAGAATAATTCCAAATCATTTTTTAATTCACCCCAGCCGTGGTCAGTTGTTTGTGTAACCACTCTGCCAAGTTGTGGTGTTGGTGGTAATGGTGTTTCAGTGTTGCGTAACCACTCTGCCAAGTTGTGGTGTTGGTGGTAATGGTGTTTCAGTGTTGCGTAACCACTCTGCCAAGTTGTGGTGTTGGTGGTAATGGTGTTTCAGTGTTGTGTAACCACTTTGCCAAGTTGTGGTAATGGTGTTTCAGTGTTGTGTAACCACTTTGCCAAGTTGTGGTAATGGTGTTTCAGTGTTGTGTAACCACCAAGTTGTGGTGTTGGTGGTAATGGTGTTTCAGTGTTGTGTAACCACCAAGTTGTGGTGTTGGTGGTAATGGTGTTTCAGTGTTGTGTAACCACCAAGTTGTGGTGTTGGTGGTAATGGTGTTTCAGTGTTGTGTAACCACCAAGTTGTGGTGTTGGTGGTAATGGTGTTTCAGTGTTGTGTAACGACCAAGTTGTGGTGTTGGTGGTAATGGTGTTTCAGTGTTGTGTAACCACCAAGTTGTGGTGTTGGTGGTAATGGTGTTTCAGTGTTGTGTAACCACCAAGTTGTGGTGTTGGTGGTAATGGTGTTTCAGTGTTGTGTAACCACCAAGTTGTGGTGTTGGTGGTAATGGTGTTTCAGTGTTGTGTAACCACCAAGTTGTGGTGTTGGTGGTAATGGTGTTTCAGTGTTGTGTAACCACCAAGTTGTGGTGTTGGTGGTAATGGTGTTTCAGTGTTGTGTAACCACCAAGTTGTGGTGTTGGTGGTAATGGTGTTTCAGTGTTGTGTAACCACCAAGTTGTGGTGTTGGTGGTAATGGTGTTTCAGTGTTGTGTAACCACCAAGTTGTGGTGTTGGTGGTAATGGTGTTTCAGTGTTGTGTAACCACCAAGTTGTGGTGTTGGTGGTAATGGTGTTTCAGTGTTGTGTAACCACCAAGTTGTGGTGTTGGTGGTAGTGGTGTTTCAGTGTTGTGTAACCACCAAGTTGTGGTGTTGGTGGTAATGGTGTTTCAGTGTTGTGTAACCAATCTGCCAAGTTGTGGTGTTGGTGGTAATGGTGTTTCAGAGTTGTGTAACCACCAAGTTGTGGTGTTGGTGGTAGTGGTGTTTCAGTGTTGTGTGGCAGGTTCAATCCCTGCTGGTGTTTGCGTTTTGCATCCAAACACTACTGGCTGTACACACCTACTGAATCCATTCACTGCCTTCAGCCTTTTTAATATTATCACTGAATTATATTTAACTGAATCAATTCACTGAGAATGGCAATAAGTGGCAATAAGTGGCAATAAGAGGCAATAAGTGGCAATAAGATAACGTTTTAACATGTTTCGAGTATCAATCACTGATGCAGTTCTGTTATTTTAATAGCATATTTAGACATTGGCATGTATACATGGCACGTGCTGCATCTGTATTATTAAATAACTACTCTACGTAAGTATGATTTGATGAACCATGTGAACTCTTACGGTTCTACTCATATTTGAATGTGTTGTCTTGAATGCAGTGTCACAGAAAGGGATGGATTTGAATAAAATTACCACATGCCTTGTTTCGGTGGATTTGAATAAAATTACCACATGCCTCGTTTCAGTGGATTTGAATAAAATCACCACATGCCTCGTTTCGGTGGATTTTAATAAATTTACCACATATCTCGTTTTTTTCGTGACTGTTCTTTACTATGCCTTCCTGTACTGTCAGACAAGTATTGTAGTTCTTTGCTATGCCTTCCTGTACTGGCAGACAAGTATTGTAGTTCTTTGCTATGCCTTCCTGTACTGGCAGACAAGTATTGTAGTTCTTTGCTATGCCTTCCTGTACTGGCAGGCAAGTATTGTAGTTCTTTACTATGCCTTCCTGTACTGGCAGACAAGTATTGTAGTTCTTTGCTATGCCTTCCTCTACTGGCAGACAAGTATTGTAGTTCTTTGCTATGCCTTCCTCTACTGGCAGCAAGTATTGTAGTTCTTTGCTATGCCTTCCTCTACTGGCAGACAAGTATTGTAGTTCTTTACTATGCCTTCCTGTACTGGCAGACAAGTATTATAGTTCTTTACTATGCCTTCCTGTACTGGCAGGCAAGTATTGTAGTTCTTTGCTATGCCTTCCTGTACTGGCAGGCAAGTATTGTAGTTCTTTACTATGCCTTCCTGTACTGGCAGGCAAGTATTGTAGTTCTTTGCTATGCCTTCCTGAACTGGCAGGCAAGTATTGTAGTTCTTTGCTATGCCTTCCTGTACTGGCAGGCAAGTATTGTAGTTCTTTGCTATGCCTTCCTGTACTGGCAGACAAGTATTGTAGTTCTTTGCTATGCCTTCCTGTACTGGCAGACAAGTATTGTAGTTCTTTACTATGCCTTCCTGTACTGGCAGACAAGTATTGTAGTTCTTTGCTATGCCTTCCTGTACTGGCAGGCAAGTATTGTAGTTCTTTACTATGCCTTCCTGTACTGGCAGACAAGTATTGTAGTTCTTTGCTATGCCTTCCTCTACTGGCAGACAAGTATTGTAGTTCTTTGCTATGCCTTCCTCTACTGGCAGCAAGTATTGTAGTTCTTTGCTATGCCTTCCTCTACTGGCAGACAAGTATTGTAGTTCTTTACTATGCCTTCCTGTACTGGCAGACAAGTATTGTAGTTCTTTGCTATGCCTTCCTGTACTGGCAGACAAGTATTGTAGTTCTTTGCTATGCCTTCCTGTACTGGCAGGCAAGTATTGTAGTTCTTTACTATGCCTTCCTGTACTGGCAGACAAGTATTGTAGTTCTTTGCTATGCCTTCCTCTACTGGCAGACAAGTATTGTAGTTCTTTGCTATGCCTTCCTCTACTGGCAGCAAGTATTGTAGTTCTTTGCTATGCCTTCCTCTACTGGCAGACAAGTATTGTAGTTCTTTACTATGTCTTCCTGTACTGGCAGACAAGTATTGTAGTTCTTTGCTTTGCCTTCCTGTACTGGCAGACAAGTATTGTAGTTCTTTGCTATGCCTTCCTGTACTGGCAGACAAGTATTGTAGTTCTTTGCTATGCCTTCCTGTACTGGCAGACAAGTATTGTAGTTCTTTGCTATGCCTTCCTGTACTGGCAGACAAGTATTGTAGTTCTTTGCTATGCCTTCCTGTACTGGCAGACAAGTATTGTAGTTCTTTGCTATGCCTTCCTGTACTGGCAGACAAGTATTGTAGTTCTTTGCTATGCCTTCCTGTACTGGCAGACAAGTATTGTAGTTCTTTACTATGCCTTCCTGTACTGGCAGACAAGTATTGTAGTTCTTTACTATGCCTTCCTGTACTGGCAGACAAGTATTGTAGTGCTTTACTATGCCTTCCTGTACTGGCAGGCAAGTATTGTAGTTCTTTACTATGCCTTCCTGTACTGGCAGACAAGTATTGTAGTTCTTTGCTATGCCTTCCTGTACTGGCAGACAAGTATTGTAGTTCTTTACTATGCCTTCCTGTACTGGCAGGCAAGTATTGTAGTTCTTTACTATGCCTTCCTCTACTGGCAGACAAGTATTGTAGTTCTTTGCTATGCCTTCCTCTACTGGCAGACAAGTATTGTAGTTCTTTACTCTGCCTTCCTGTACTGGCAGACAAGTATTGTAGTTCTTTACTATGCCTTCCTGTACTGGCAGACAAGTATTGTAGTTCTTTACTATGCCTTCCTGTACTGGCAGGCAAGTACTGTAGTTCTTTACTATGCCTTCCTGTACTGGCAGACAAGTACTGTAGTTCTTTACTATGCCTTCCTGAACTGGCAGACAAGTATTGTAGTTCTTTACTATGCCTTCCTGTACTGGCAGACAAGTATTGTAGTTCTTTACTATGCCTTCCTGTACTGGCAGGCAAGTACTGTAGTTCTTTACTATGCCTTCCTGTACTGGCAGACAAGTATTGTAGTTCTTTACTATGCCTTCCTGAACTGGCAGGCAAGTACTGTAGTTCTTTACTATGCCTTCCTGAACTGGCAGACAAGTATTGTAGTTCTTTACTATGCCTTCCTGTACTGGCAGACAAGTATTGTAGTTCTTTACTATGCCTTCCTGTACTGGCAGACAAGTATTGTAGTTCTTTACTATGCCTTCCTGAACTGGCAGACAAGTATTGTAGTTCTTTACTATGCCTTCCTGTACTGGCAGGCAAGTATTGTAGTTCTTTACTATGCCTTCCTGAACTGGCAGGCAAGTATTGTAGTTCTTTACTATGCCTTCCTGTACTGGCAGACAAGTATTGTAGTTCTTTACTATGCCTTCCTGAACTGGCAGACAAGTATTGTAGTTCTTTACTATGCCTTCCTGTACTGGCAGACAAGTATTGTAGTTCTTTACTATGCCTTCCTGAACTGGCAGGCAAATATTGTAGTTTTTCGACAATGTTTAGTGTTATTTGATCACTATTTGGGTGGCAAGAATATTTTCAGTGGCTGATCTCAACATACATGTATACAAAAAGTACACGTTAAACATATTAAATAATGGAGGTTCATGTTGCTTAAGTAGAAAAAATTTGATAAAGTTAATGATATTGACAATATAATTGTAGTCCACATTACCCCAGGCTACCCCACTTCAATGTATTTGTTTTGCCATGTTTCAGAGTGGGTGACTGGGAGTACTGTGTGCTATTTTTTGCAAATAGAAATTATGGTTATTTATAATTAAAAACAAATATTTTGACCAAGAATGACTAACTCATTTTGCTGGTGCAAATAGTTCAGACGTTATTTTTCAACATTTCATTCAGGTTAAAAATAAAGACAGGACAGTCGTCATCTGACTCCATTTACATAAAACTTGATAAGAAAATGTGAAGGGAAGAAACTTGCAATTTGTGTACAACACCATCAACTATGTACAATTTGTGTACAACACCACCAACTATGTACAATTTGTGTACAACACCACCAACTATGTACAATTTGTGTACAACACCACCAACTATGTACAATTTGTGTACAACACCACCAACTATGTACAATTTGTGTACACCACCATCAACTATGTACAATTTGTGTACAACACCACCAACTATGTACAATTTGTGTACAACACCATCAACTATGTACACTTTGTGTACAACACCATCAACTATGTACAATTTGTGTACAACACTACCAACTATGTCTAAAAATATCTTTGTTGGATCAATGTCTTGTGCATGTCGTGCATATAGGGGAAGGTGAGGCACACCTGAGGTATAATTTACAATACACGTAACAACATCTTTCCATATAGGGGAAGGTGGGGCACATATAGGGGAAGGTGGGGCACACCTGAGGTATAATTTACAATACACGTAATAACATCTTTCCATATAGGGGAAGGTGGGGCACACCTGAGGTATAATTTACAATACACGTAACAACATCTTTCCATATAGGGGAAGGTGGGGCACACCTGAGGTATAATTTACAATACACGTAATAACATCTTTCCATATAGGGGAAGGTGGGGCACACCTGAGGTATAATTTACAATACACGTAACAACATCTTTCCATATAGGGGAAGGTGGGGCACACCTGAGGTATAATTTACAATACACGTAACAACATCTTTCCATTATCAGTCACTGATGCAGTTTTGCTATTTTAATAGCATTTTTAGACATTGACATATGCATTGCACTTGCTGCATTTGCATTATTAAATAACTACATAAGTATGATTTGATGAACCATGTGAACTCTTACGGTTCTACTCATATTTGAATGTTCTGTCTTGAATGCTGTGTCAAAGAAAATGATGGATTTATCATAACATTTCGCCTTGTTAGTCTATATATTTAGTAGTTTACTACTACCAATTATCAAACGTCAACTCCACTGAGAACAACATATATGTTATCAATATGTATTGATCACTGGTGTGTGGATATGTCCCATGGTACTGGGGCATATTCACATAGGTAGGTGCTAACACACATTGAGTATTTCAGGCCTTTGCCACAGAGCAGGATGCAAACTGCAATGGTAAATTTCAAGCTGTAAAAATATTAGATCTTCTTCCTGTGAAGGACTGGGCTCCTTAAGAGCGTTGTAAGTCCTGCGGCGTGTTTCTACGTGTCAAGGACTGGGCCTCGTAAGAGCGTTGTAAGTCCTGCGGCATGTTTCTACGTGTCGTTCACACTGCCTGCTCTGCGCATCTCACGCGCCAGGAATTGGTGGGTTAAAGATAAAGACCACCACTCTTTGAGTCCACGACAGGTCACACATTTTCCCCCTGTGTGGGTTCTTTTACTTCCCCTGGCATAGACACCAAATAGACGGCTTTTAGTGTCTCTCTCGAAAGTGCCCAGGTTTTGAAACAGCAGCAGATGGTTTTGAACTCTGGTCCCTTCGACCTAAAAGTCCGACGCTCTAACACAGGTGGTTTTGAACTCCAGCCCCCTCAACCGAAAGTCTGATTTGCTACCACACACAAGACCACCGCGCCCCACAGATCAGAGTGTGTAATAGTGCATATAAAAGTTTAAAAATACTAATTTAATTACGACTGTCTCGTGTTGCTGAACTTTTAAAGTGAGTATCCGATAGATGTTAGCTTTATTTTGCACCAGATTTTGTGACATTCGGAGTTTCATAGTTTGCGTATGTGCTGGGAGCCATCTTACTCAAAGGGGCCGATTTGCCCCAGGTTACCCTACTTAATTCGTGTAGAAGGACAAGATTTGACCTATATATGCTGTGGAATATGTTTATTGTAACAATAATAGCCACCATTTTAGGTCGTGCATCAAAGATACACAGTTAAACGACGAGTCTAGGCCGGGACTAGTTGTAGGGGAGGCCGGGGCTAGTTGTAGGGGAGACTGGGGCTAGTGGTAGGGGAGACCGGGACTAGTTGTAGGAGAGACCGGGGCTAGTTGTAGGGGAGACCGGGACTAGTTGTAGGGGAGACCGGGGTTAGTTGTAGGGGAGACCGGGGTTAGTTGTAGGGGAGGCCGTGGCTAGTTGTAGGGGAGACCGGGGCTAGTTGTAGGGGAGACCAAGGCTAGTTGTAGGGGAGACCAGGACTAGTTGTAGGGGAGACCGGGGCTAGTTGTAGGAGAGACCGGGGCTAGTTGTAGGGGAGACCGGGACTAGTTGTAGGGGAGGCCGCGGCTAGTTGTAGGGGAGACCGGGGCTAGTTGTAGGAGAGACCGGGGCTAGTTGTAGGGGAGACCGGGACTAGTTATAGGAGAGACCGGGGCTAGATGTAGGGGAGACCGGGACTAGTTGTAGGGGAGACCGGAGCTAATTGTAGGGGAGATCGGGGCTAGTTGTAGGGGAGACCGGGCTAGTTGTAGGGGAGACCGGGACTAGTTATAGGGGAGACCGGGACTAGTTGTAGGGGAGACTGAGGTTAGTTGTAGGGGAGACTGGGACTAGTTGTAGGGGAGACCGGGGCTAGTTGTAGGGGAGACTGGGACTAGTTGTAGGGGAGACTGGGGTTAGTTGTAGGGGAGACCGGGGCTAGTTGTAGGGGAGACCGGGACTAGTTGTAGTGGAGACCGGGACTAGTTGTAGGGGAGACCGGGACTAGTTGTAGGGTAGACCTGGGCTAGTTGTAGGGGAGACCGGGACTAGTTGTAGGGGAGACCGGGGCTAGTTGTAGGGGAGACTGGGACTAGTTGTAGGGGAGACCGGGGTTAGTTGTAGGGGAGACCGGGGCTAGTTGTAGGGGAGACCGGGACTAGTTGTAGTGGAGACCGGGAATAGTTTTCGGGGAGACCGGGACTAGTTGTAGGGTAGACCTGGGCTAGTTGTAGGGGAGACCGGGACTAGTTGTAGGGGAGACCGGGACTAGTTGTAGGGAAGACCGGGAATAGTTGTAGGGGAGACCGGGGCTAGTTGTAGGGGAGACTGGGACTAGTTGTAGGGGAGACCGGGGTTAGTTGTAGGGGAGACCGGGGCTAGTTGTCGGGGAGACCGGGATTAGTTGTAGGGGAGACCGGGGTTAGTTGTAGGGGAGACCGGGACTAGTTGTAGGGAAGACCGGGAATAGTTGTAGGGGAGACCGGGGCTAGTTGTAGGGGAGACTGGGGCTAGTTGTAGGGGAGACCGGGACTAGTTGTAGGGGAGACCGGGGCTAGTTGTAGGGGAGACCGGGACTAGTTGTAGGGAAGACTGGGGCTAGTTGTAGGAGAGACCGGGGCTAGTTGCAGCGGAGACCGGGACTAATTGTCGGGGAGACCGGGATTAGTTGTAGGGGAGACCGGGGTTAGTTGTAGGGGAGACCGGGAATAGTTGTAGGGGAGACCGGGACTAGTTGTAGGGAAGACCGGGAATAGTTGTAGGGGAGACCGGGGCTAGTTGTAGGGGAGACTGGGGCTAGTTGTAGGGGAGACCGGGACTAGTTGTTGGGGAGACCGGGGCTAGTTGTAGGGGAGACCGGGACTAGTTGTAGGGAAGACTGGGGCTAGTTGTAGGAGAGACCGGGGCTAGTTGCAGCGGAGACTGGGACTAATTGTCAGGGAGAACGGGACTAGTTGGAGGGGAGACTGGGGTTAGTTGTAGGGGAGACCGGGACTAGTTGTCGGGGAGACCGGGATTAGTTGTAGGGGAGTCCGGGGCTAGTTGTAGGGGAGACCGGCACTAGTTGTCGGGGAGACCGGGACTAGTTGTAGGAGAGACCAGGGCTAGTTGCAGCGGAGACCGGGACTAGTTGTCGGGGAGACCGGGACTAGTTGTAGGGGAGACTGGGGTTAGTTGTAGGGGAGACCGGGACTAGTTGTAGGGAAGACCGGAAATAGTTGTAGCGGAGACCGGAGCTAGTTGTAGGGGAAGCCTGGGGTAGTTGTAGGGGAGACCGGGGTTAGTTGTAGGGGAGACCAGGGCTAGTTGTAGGGGAGACCGGGACTAGTTGTAGGGGAGACCGGGACTAGTTGTAGGGGAGACCGGGACTAGTTGTAGGGGAGTCCGGGGCTAGTTGTAGAGGAGACCGGGGCTAGTTGTAGGGGAGACTGCATGGGACTAGTTGTAGGGGAGACCGGGGTTAGTTGTAGGGGAGACCGGGACTAGTTGTAGCGGAGACCGGGACTAGTTGTAGGGGAGACCGGGACTAGTTGTAGGGGAGACCGGGACTAGTTGTAGGGAAGACCGGGAATAGTTGTAGGGGAGACCGGGGCTAGTTGTAGGGGAGACCGGGGTTAGTTGTAGGGGAGACCGGGGCTAGTTGTAGGGGAGACCGGGACTAGTTGTAGGGGAGACCGGGACTAGTTGTAGGGGAGACCGGGGCTAGTTGTAGGGGAGACCGGGGCTATTTGTAGGGGAGACCGGGACTAGTTGTAGGGGAGACCGGGGCTAGTTGTAGGGGAGACCGGGACTAGTTGTAGGGGAGACCGGGTCTAGTTGTAGGGGAGACCGGGGCTTGTTGTAGGGGAGACTGGGGTTAGTTGTAGGGGAGACCGGGGCTAGTTGTTGCAATTTTCAGTCATTTCTTGTGAAAAGTATGTTAGATGCATTATTTCTGTCAGTGTATACATTAAATGTCTTATTCGTTTTAATAAAATGTACCATATCATTGATATTATATATAGTAGTTAGGTAGATATGTGAAGTTTCCCAGGCGCTTTCGACTGTAACAACTAGCCCCATATGCGGGGCAAGTTGTTACATCATACGGGGCACGCTGTTACAGCAAAGAACGCGTGGATCGCAAAGCAAGTGTCACTCGTACATGTTACTGTTATAACATTAATTGATTTATACACACTTATACATTTTATACACAGCGTACATAACAATGTCGGTGTCCACAGCTTCGTGTATCAAGCTTTTAATTTTTAGTTACCAAATGGACTCATTTCCCGGATTCTTACATAACCAACAATTGTGAATGGAATATAAATTATTGAATGGAATATGAAATAGAGAATGGCAATATATATGTGATGCGACTGCCACTTCATTGAATGATACACACACGTACGCACTCATGCACACAGGCACGCACTCATGCACACATGTACGCACTCGTGCACACATGTACGCACTCGTGCACACACGTACGCACTCATGCACACACGCATGCTCCCATTTCAATGAATCGTGCAAAATTTATTAATTGCTCAAACAGAGCTGTGCCATAAAAAATCAACAAGATTGAACAATATTGTCACCCAATATTGTCACCCAAGGCAAAACACCCGGATTGCAAATGGACAAGGAAACGACTGGCTCGCCGAGAATACAAAAATGTTTCATCTATGTGTAAATTAACCCGCCCTTCTGAGATATGTGTTATTTTTGTTAGATGTTGCTAGCATTTACAGTAATGGTTACAGACAAGTGCGCTAAGCTTCACAGGTGAAATAAAACGTCCACACGTCGTGGTTAAATAAATGTTTTTCTTTCAGTCATTGTCAGCACACAACTCGTTGGCTGAGCCATCGGTACGAGCCGCCAGAGCGTCGTTACAGTTGTAACAACTCGTTGGCTGAGTCATCGGTACGAGCCACTTGAGCGTCGGTACAGTTGTAACAACCCGTTGGCTGAGTCATCGGTACGAGCCACTTGAGCGTCGTTACAGTTGTAACAACTCGTTGGCTGAGTCATCGGTACGAGCCACTTGAGCGTCGTTACATTTGTAACAACTCGTTGGCTGAGCCATCGGTACGAGCCACTTGAGCGTCGTTACAGTTGTAACAACTCGTTGGCTGAGTCATCGGTACGAGCCACCTGAGCGTCGTTACAGTTGTAACAACTCGTTGGCTGAATCATCGGTACGAGCCACATGAGCGTCGTTACAGTTGTAACAACTCGTTGGTTGAGTCATCGGTACGAGCCACTTGAGCGTCGTTACAGTTGTAACAACTCGTTGGCTGAGTCATCGGTACGAGCCACTTGAGCGTCGTTACAGTTGTAACAACTCATTTGCTGAGCCATCGGTACGAGCCACTTGAGCGTCGTTACAGTTGTAACAACTTGCCCCAAACACACTTTTTATAGTTGAACGCGTGTGGGCGATAACAAATCCTGAAGTTCAATTTAACTTCTACTTGGCATAACCCCCTATACTATACTGTAGACATAACCCCGTATACTATATTGTAGACCTAACCCCCTATACTATATTGTAGACATAACCCCCTGTACTATATTGTAGACATGTTTCAAGTTTCTTTCACGAAACATAAAAAGTAGCTGCGTGATATGATAATTATCATTATGTGCGGCAAAACAGTTTCTCTGGGGGTCAATGTAATTGGGAAATGAGGGGGAGCCCTGGGAACCCTGGATTTGGCCCAGCTCCAAGAGTTCAAAAGTTTAACTTTCAAAACTGGGCAAGGAAGACTGGCAGACGTCATTGTCCAGCGGTTGAGAGGGTGGGTGGATTTAACAAGTTGACCAATAGTAAAGCGTATTGGGTATTTAAGCAATTACAGCGCCTCTAGTGACGGCGTCTGATTTTGGAAAACTGGGAGTATAAATACCCCGGAGGAGGGATTGCAAGCTACATTTTTAGGCATCTAAATTATCGGTAAGGGTGGTCCTGGCGGGCCATACCTGCTTTAACATTAGGCTTCAAAATTACCAGTCAGATTTAACCATGTTTCTTTTTAATCTTCTAGACATTAAGTGTCTAAGTGATGTTTACATTCACTACTTTTCTTTACGGCGTAATACCTTTCTTTGAAGATGTGCTCTAGAATAGCTAATCCTGCGGTGTTTGTTTTGCTTATTCCGACTTTGCCCCTTCTTGTATTGTGCAGAGTGGGAATAATACCGTTATTTCAAGCGTGCCGTTGCGAAATCGTGTACCGACGTCCTTTTTTTACTGGATGACCATCGCGTATTACATTTTAAATGCTGACTGCATGACAAACAAACGCAACGCAATATTTATAAATAACGTCTACATATAAAGTTTATTCCGACTTTGCCCCCTCTTGCATGGTGCAGAGTTCGAATAATATCGTTATTTCGTTCAAACTTACATGTACATAACGTTTAGCCTAATAACGTGTGTTAAATTATAAATTGTCCTGTTACCTCTTTCGACAAGTCCCTGTGACTGCAAATGTCGGGGCCTGCCATGGACAAAGGTTGTGTCGCCACCCCATTGTTCAAACTGGGACGCCAACACCTGGTTAACGAACCTGCGGCCATTGTCTGAATGGAAAATCCGCAGCGTACCCATGTAGGGTAAATGATATGGAATTTGGAGTAATTATCCATGACATGACATATGTAGTGGTAGCAATTATCTCGGGAATCTCCGCAATCGGCTTAAAGGGAGCTTTAGTGGTGTTAGGAGCTGCCTTCTGACATGTGGGACATGTCTCACAAAACTGCTCTACATAACTCCTTGGCCGGTCAAATCTTGTCGCACAGATCGTTGACATCGTCGCGTGTGTACCCGGCTGTTAAAATATTGTGAAATACTGTTTGGCTTGTTGCCAGTAGTCGGCACTCAAAGCAACCACATTGTACTCGGTGAACAGTTGACAGACAACACATTCACAAACCGTGAGTCACTGTGGGTAATCTATTACACTGCTGCACGCTTGGGTTGGCAGCAACTATGACCTGGTATGAATGCTACCCCCTCGTTCGAAGAACCCACTACTGACGTGTGCTCGAGTACCAACCCCGGGGCACCGATCCTCTGCCGTCCCAGCTAGGTGCACAAGCCACACAAAACAGGCGGTCTTACCCGTAGGTGTGCAACCATATATGGGCAGAAAACCCGACCGACCGTGTCTCATTCACAGTTGCTTAGATTGGGTATTTATAGCATTATAATGCACGTGATATTACATTGAAAGACTGTTGCTATTTTCATCACCAGTGACTAAAGCATAAACACATAAATATGTGAACAATGTTTGCTAATGTTGCCTAGTTGAGTCGAGCTGTCCTGACCGTCACAAACATCCATTTTCGTCTACGAGATGCTCCAGAATAAAGTAGAACTTATTTGTACTGGTGCACGTGGGTAATGTAGTAAGGAGTTTACCAAGGTCGACGTTTCACCTATTCTCATTCCACATCCCGCCAATAGCAGCGTGCACACACATAATTGTTCTTGTCTTCCGTTGAGCGTGCGTGCGTTCGTGCGTTCGTGCATGCGTGTGTGTACGTGTGTTTGTGCGTTTATGGTTTGTTTGCGTTTTAAATGCTTTTCTTCGTAGGTTGTCGCGCACGCTAGTGTGCGTGCATGTGACGTGCTTGTGTGCGTGCATGTGACGTGCTTGTGTGCGTGCATGTGACGTGCTTGTGTGCGTGCATGTGACGTACTTGTGTGCGTGCATGTGACGTGCTTGTGTGCGTGCATGTGACGTGCTTGTGTGCGTGCATGTGACGTGCTTGTGTGCGTGCATGTGACGTGCTTGTGTGCGTGCATGTGACGTGCTTGTGTGCGTGCATGTGACGTGCTTGTGTGCGTGCATGTGACGTGCTTGTGTGCGTGCAGGTGACGTGCTTGTGTGCGTGCAGGTGACGTGCTTGTGTGCGTGCATGTGACGTGCTTGTGTGCGTGCATGTGACGTGCTTGTGTGCGTGCATGTGACGTGCTTGTGTGCGTGCAGGTGACGTGCTTGTGTGCGTGCAGGTGACGTGCTTGTGTGCGTGCATGTGACGTGCTTGTGTGCGTGCATGTGACGTGCTTGTGTGCGTGCATGTGACGTGCTTGTGTGCGTGCAGGTGACGTGCTTGTGTGCGTGCATGTGACGTGCTTGTGTGCGTGCATGTGACGTGCTTGTGTGCGTGCATGTGACGTGCTTGTGTGCGTGCATGTGACGTGCTTGTGTGCGTGCAGGTGACGTGCTTGTCTGTAAATGTACATTTACATGTTCATGGCGTGGGTGCGTACGTGCGTGCGTGCGCGCTTATGCTAATATATCACCAGTATGATGTAGGTAGTTAAATGGTTAATTAACGGATCTGTCACGTGACTGTTTGCGTAACAACAAGGTCCGTCAAGCTTACAAACATGGCTGATGCTGTCGGATATTCCGTCTTATGTTTTGTTGCATTTAAGGCCCAAACATTTGTTTTTGCGACAAAAACAAACGGCAACGTTGTATCCAGTTGTGTATGGGGGGGGGGCATTATGTAAAATGTTCATATTTAACCTTTTGTGCCACTACATGGCAGCACGGTAAACTAATGGGTAACTTGGCTTGGCCCCCTTTGGCCTCCCCCCTTGGCCTCCCCTTGGCCTCCCCCCTTGGCCTCCCCCTTGGCCGTCCCCAGTTGAATCCCTTTAATTAGTCATTATGGAATCAACGTTTAATCTCCTTATTTAGTCATTGTGGCATCAACATTGAATCTCCTTATTTAGTCATTGTGGCATCAACATTGAATCCATTTAATTAGTCACTATGACATCAACATTGAATCCCTTTAGTTAGTCACTATGACATCAACATTGAATCCCTTTAGTTAGTCACTGTGGCATCAACATTGGATCCCTTTAGTTAGTCACTATGACATAAACAATGAATCCCTTTAGTTAATCACTATGACATCAACATTGAATCCCTTTAGTTAGTCACTATGACATCAACATTGAATCCATTTAGTTAGTCACTATGACATCAACATTGAATCCCTTTAGTTAGTCACTATGACATCAACATTGAATCCCTTTAGTTAGTCACTATGACATCAACATTGAATCCCTTTAGTTAGTCACTATGACATCAACATTGAATCCCTTTAGTTAGTCACTATGACATCAACATTGAATCCCTTTAGTTAGTCACTATGACATCAACATTGAATCCCTTTAGTTAGTCACTATGACATCAACATTGAATCCCTTTAGTTAGTCACTATGACATCAACATTGAATCCCTTTAGTTAGTCACTATGACATCAACATTGAATCCCTTTAGTTAGTCACTATGACATCAACATTGAATCCCTTTAGTTAGTCACTATGACATCAACATTGAATCCCTTTAGTTAGTCACTATGACATCAACATTGAATCCCTTTAGTTAGTCACTATGACATCAACATTGAATCCCTTTAGTTAGTCACTATGACATCAACATTGAATCCCTTTAGTTAGTCACTATGACATCAACATTGAATCCCTTTAGTTAGTCACTATGACATCAACATTGAATCCCTTTAGTTAGTCACTATGACATCAACATTGAATCCCTTTAGTTAGTCACTATGACATCAACATTGAATCCCTTTAGTTAGTCACTATGACATCAACATTGAATCCCTTTAGTTAGTCACTATGCCATCAACATTGAATCCCTTTAGTTAGTCACTATGACATCAACATTGAATCCCTTTAGTTAGTCAATATGACATCAACATTGAATCCCTTTAGTTAGTCACTATGACATCAACATTGAATCCCTTTAGTTAGTCACTATGACATCAACATTGAATCCCTTTAGTTAGTCACTGTGACAGCAACATTGAATCCATTTAGTTAGTCACTATGACATCAGCATTGAATCTATTTAGTTAGTCACTATGACATCAACATTGAATCCATTTAGTTAGTCAATATGACATCAACATTGAATCCCTTTAGTTAGTCACTATGACATCAACTTTTAATCTCCTTAATTAGTCATTGTCGTATCAACATTGAATCCCTTTAATTAGTCATGATCACTGAACTGGTGCGGGAGAAAGCGAAGAAAGGTAATAGAAATCGTAAGGTAAGGTTGGAGATCACTGAACTGGTGCGGGAGAAAGTGAAGAAAGGTAATGGAAATCGTAAGGTAAGGTTGGGGATCACTGAACTGGTGCGGGAGAAAGCGAAGAAAGGCAATGGAAATCGTAAGGTAAGGTTGGAGATCACTGAACTGGTGCGGGAGAAAGTGAAGAAAGGTAATGGAAATCGTAAGGTAAGGTTGGGGATCACTGAACTGGTGCGGAAGAAAGCGAAGAAAGGTAATGGAAATCGTAAGGTAAGGTTGGAGATCACTGAACTGGTGCGGGAGAAAGCGAAGAAAGGTAATAGAAATCGTAAGGTAAGGTTGGGGATCACTGAACTGGTGCGGAAGAAAGCGAAGAAAGGTAATGGAAATCGTAAGGTAAGGTTGGGGATCACTGAACTGGTGCGGAAGAAAGTGAAGAAAGGTAATGGAAATGGTAAGGTAAGGTTGGGGATCACTGAACTGGTGCAGAAGAAAGCGAAGAAAGGTAATGGAAATCGTAAGGTAAGGTTGGGGATCACTGAACTGGTGCGGAAGAAAGTGAAGCAAGGTAATGGAAATGGTAAGGTAAGGTTGGGGATCACTGAACTGGTGCGGAAGAAAGCGAAGAAAGGTAATGGAAATCGTAAGGTAAGGTTGGAGATCACTGAACTGGTGCGGGAGAAAGCGAAGAAAGGTAATGGAAATCGTAAGGTAAGGTTGGGGATCACTGAACTGGTGCGGAAGAAAGCGAAGAAAGGTAATGGAAATCGTAAGGTAAGGTTGGGGATCACTGAACTTTCCATGTTCTTATCCAAAATCTTCAGTGAACAGTCTGCTTCACAGCTTGATGAATGACAGCTCCAGTCTCTGATGCGGTTTTACAACCCTTAATGAGGATTCCTGCTGATGTGTCAAGTGTTCGTGGAAGAGAACGTATCGCGATACGAGTCGGACGAACGAAGCAGCCACTCTGAGGACTGCTTTAGACACTGTTGCCTTGCTAGTTGCTAATGCCAAACAAAATCGCCGACAACCACTTAAAAGTTATTATATTGTACACGCAAATAAGCGAAAGGCGACAAGACTTTGGAGCGTTGCTGTGAGCCAGCCTTTTTGTGTAAAAATAAAAACGTTGTCAGCGGTCAAATCGACTAAGTCTATGATGTCATCACGACAAAAACGGTACATATTAAACACTTGACATCACCGTACATTTCGAAAGGGTGTGTTTTGTCTCTAAACACTCCATTCCAGCGTAATCCTCATCTTGCTGCGTCATTTAGTCGACGTACTTGTCGGAGAGCCGCCATTTTGAAAGTCCCTAAGAACTACTTAGTTGACTTACGCCACGGGGGTAGGAGGCGCAGGCTAAGTAGGGTGTTGCGCCCACTGCGTAGTCTAAGTAGATGACATGAAACGCGTAATTTCATAAGACAGTCATCTTAGTGCTAAGTAAACTTTCTTAGCCGCTAAGTAGGCGACATGAAACCGGCCCCTGGTGCGGAAGAAAGCGAAGAAAGGTAATGGAAATCGTAAGGTAAAATTGCTCTGACCTCGGGGGTCAAAGTAATTAAAAATGAGGGGGAGCCCTGGGAACCCTGGATTTGGCCCAGCTCCAAGAGTTCAAAAGTTTAACTTTCAAAACTGGGCAAGGAAGACTGGCAGACGTCATTGTCCAGCGGTTGAGAGGGTGGGTGGATTTAACAAGTTGACCAATAGTAAAGCGTATTGGGTATTTAAGCAATTACAGCGCCTCTAGTGACGGCGTCTGATTTTGGAAAACTGGGAGTATAAATACCCTGGAGGAGGGATTGCAAGGGCCGGCACAAACTACATTTTTAGGCATCTAAATTATAGGTAAGGGTGGTCCTGGCGGGCCATACCTGCTTTAGCAATAGGCTTCACAATTACCGGTCAGATTTAACCATGTTTCTTTTTAATCTTCTAGACATTAAGTGTCTAAGTGATGTTTACATTCACTACTTTTCTTTACGGTTGATGATATCTATATTGTTATTGTGCGTGATTATATTGCTACTATGTAGGTAGCCGTCGGATGTACACGATTAAAATTGCTTCGAACCTGGAGAACAATGCGTTGACTACATTTCTGTAGTACTCTATATGTACTCATTGGTCGAGTGAGTACAAATTCAGTTATACATCTCGACCTGGCGAGCGCAAAGAAGATGGACAATTAACATACATCGACATCTGTGAGAAATGCCTCCCGGACCATTGCGTACGGCCCCGAAGAAAATAAGAGGGGGAGGCGTATATCTTACAACCTGTTGAAGTGTGTGTGGCTACGTCGGCGGCAACCTGAAGTTGGACATTATAGTTACTTGAGTTACCCGGAATAGGCCCACTCCAAATGTAATATGTTTTATAAGACACACTGTCCGTTAGTGGGAGTCTAACACGAACAATCAGCTGGTGTTCCGTTCGAGATGTTGGCGACACTCGAATATTCTCGTAATACCAATTTACAGTGGGTGAACTAAACCCGGCCCGGCCCGTCTGTCTGCGGTTAAAATCCTTAATAATCCCTGTCTGCTTATTAACTCTTCGGTTAAAAATCCTAACTCAAGCGAGGCTCGTTGTCTATGGAACAATATCTTGTCTATTGCTGCATTCACACCTACAGAATTAAAACGGTTTAGCTAAACCGTTTTAGTTAAACCGGTTTACGTTTGAAAGTTGTGAGCGTTCACACATGCAATGGCTAAACCGTTTTAAGGAGGAAGTTGGTATGCGCACATTTAACAAGATTTAACAAGATTGCCATCTCGAACGACAAGTTCCAGATGGCAAGTGGACAAGGAAGCCATTGGCTTATCGAGAGTCCAACAATTTTCTCATCTATGTGTAGCCCGCCCTTATCAGATATCTGTCAATTCTATTTTTAAACATATTCACACTACTAGCATTAACACAATCATTTGGCAGTTTGTTCCATTAATTTATCACCCTCTGTGAGAAAGAGTACTTTCTCATGTCCAACCTACACTGCTCCTTAACTAATGCTGCTTTGTGTCCTCTGGTTCTACTGCCTTCTTTAAGTTTGAAGAACATATTCCTATCAACATCCTCATAACCGTTCACTATTTTAAACACTTCTATTTGGTCTCCTCTTAGTCTCCTGGTCTCTAGTGTTGTCAAACCACATTGTAATAAGCGACTTTCGTAACTAAGGTCTCTTAATTCTGGAATCATCTTAGTTGCTCTTCGTTGTATTCTTTCTAGCTTAGCTACGTCTTTTTTACGATATGGCCTCCATGCTTGAATACAATATTCCAAATGTGGTCTAACTATTGCTTTGTACAGGGGTACAATTAGATGTTTCTCCTTATACGTGATAGTTCTCCTAATTAGCCCTAGAATTTGATTTCCTTTCGAAGCAGCAATCCCACATTGCTCTGAAACTTTCATGTCAGCATTAAATGTTACTCCTAAATCCTTTTCTTGTGTGGTTCTACCTAGTACAGCATCCCCCATTTTATATTCCTCGTCCATATTTCCATGTCCTATGTGTATACATTTACACTTCCCAAAATTGAATAACATTTGCCATTTTTCTGACCATTTAACTAATTTTTCTAGATCATCCTGTAAACTTTGTTTATCTGTATCATTAGTAACCTTTCTGAATACTTTTGTGTCATCTGCAAATCTGAGTACTTTGCTAGATATGTCATCCTCCAAATCATTTATATATATTAAAAACAGTATAGGGCCTAACACTGATCCCTGTGGTACCCCACTCAAAACAGATTTCCAGTTTGAAATCTTACCATCTACTATTACTCTCTGTCTTCTGTGTGTAAGCCACTTTTCTATCCAGTTGATTACATCATTGCCTATACCATGGGCTTTTAGTTTAAGTAACAATCTTTGATGTGGCACTTTATCGAAAGCTTTCTGAAAATCTAAGTAGACAACATCCACTGGTGACCCGTCATCTACCCACTTTGTAATTTCTTCTAAAAAACATAAGAGATTGGTTAGACATGACCTTGCTTTTAGGAATCCATGTTGAGATGTATTTATCAATTTATGTTTTATGAGGAATTTCACCATGTGGTCTCTAATTAATGTTTCGAGTAATTTACATACAACTGATGTTAAACTCACTGGTCTGTAATTTTCTGGCTTCTTCCTCGATCCCTTCTTAAATAGCGGCGTAATGTTTGCTTCTTTCCATTCTGAAGGAACTATTCCTTCTTCTAGTGACAAGTTAAATAAGTTTGCAAGTGGTGTACTAATTTGATCAACAATTTCCTTTAGCAGTTTTGGTGGTATCCCACCAACTCCAGGTGATTTATTATCTTTCATCTTCTTAATTTTCTTTGCTATCATTTCAGGAGTTACAAATAACTGCCCTAAATGTTCTGATTTATTGCCCTCAAATTTAGTCAATGGAACTGGAAGTGAGCTGATATCTTCTGTGGTAAAAACTGAGCTGAAATACTCATTCAGGACCTCTGCCATTTGGAACCCATCTGAAATTATGTTTTCACTGTTGCTTCCAGTGGTCCGACCTTATCTCGAACTTTCTGTTTACTCCTTACATAAGCATAGAAACTCTTGCTGTCATTTTTTATATTACCTGCCAATTTTTGTTCAAAGGTTCTATTAGATTTTCTAATTTCAGTTGTAGCTAGGTTAAGTGCCTCTTTGTAGTTTGTGTAGTCTTCTACATTTCCAGTGTGTTTATAGACCTTCCACAGCATCTGTTTGTGAGCAATTTTTCTAATAGCTTCTTTTGACAGGTGTTTTTCCTGGATCTTTTCCCTTGTTTTCTTAATGGAATAAATTTCTCAATAATGCCCTCAATCTCATATTTTAAACAAGTCCAGCATTCTGTTGCTGTCTTGTTCTTCAGCAAGTTATTCCAATCTATATTTGCTAGATATGTTCTCATCACTTTATATTTGCCTTTGTTGAAGTTCCTCCTCCATTGTTTTTTATATGTATTCCCTGTTTTTACTTTTATATTAAAATGGATTTGGTTATGGTCACTTGAACCCAAAGGTTCGTGTACTTTAACATTGTCAACTAATTCATTTTGAGAAGACAAAATTAAATCTAACACATTCCCACCTCTGGTTGGTTCCAAGACATGTTGAGTAAGGAAACAATCCTGTGTTAGAAGTAGAAACTGATGGTCGTCACCTCCAGCACTCTCTAATGATTCCCATTGTATATGGCCATGGTTAAAATCACCCACTATAACACATTCTCCCTTGCTCACCTCCCTTATCGCCTTTTGTAATTTTACATCTTCCTCTTGTCCTATGTTAGGACTACGATAAACTACTCCTATTGTTAATGTTGAGTTCCTGGTAACTATGTTACACAAAATTGCTTCCACACTATCTGCTTCACTTTTCAGTGTAATTTCATATGCTTGGATAGATTCTTTAATATACAAAATTACTCCACCTCCCCTTCTTTCTCGTCTATCCTTCCTAAACATTACATAGCCTGTCAGTGCTAACTCAGCATCTACTATATCTTCATTTGCCCATGATTCTGTGATGCCTATTACATGAGGATCAATATCTGCTACCATAATGTCTAACTCACTTTTTTTATTCTGGCATTTAAGCATACACATTTAAGTTCATTGTCTGAAATTATTGGTGAACATTTCTTTGGATGTGTATTTGTAGTAGTACTCCTTTGAGTTTTCTCTGTCAGTTCCCCCTGCGCATCTAGTTTAAATAATCTATGGTACCTGTGCCCTCGTCGACAACTCTGACAAACTCACACGCAAGAACTGCAGCGCCCTTCCCTGTCAGATGACGTCCATCTCTCATGAAAAAGTCACCTCTTCCCACAAAGTTTAACCACATGTCTACGAAGCCTACTCCCTCCTCCATACATACCTTCTGTACCTGTGTGTTGATCGCCATCCTTCTACAGTTCCTATATTCCTCACCCCTGCCTCCCATTATTGGTAATATCCCCGACAATACGATCTGCCCAACTCGTGCCTCTTTAAGTGTCTTGATCAACCTCCTGTACTTACCAATGATGGCTGACGTTCCCTCCTTATCTGCATTGTTCGTTCCCACATGCACGAGAACAGCACCTCCCGTGCCACCACCCATGACCTGTCCTGCCTTCTCTGCTATATCCTCTACTTTTGCCCCTGGTAGGCATACTGTTATGTCATCTCTTCTATTTACAATTTTATCCACTTTCCTAATGATGGAATCCCCCATAAATACCCGGGCTTTCCTCGCTTTCCCCTGTGATACTACATCAGCAAAGCTCCTTTCCTGTTGCACACTACTAGTATGCCCCCTTTCTCTCATATCATCAACCTTTACTGTCTTACCACCTGGCAATCCCTCTCCACTCACCCGCTTACCTCTCTTTTGTTGCATTCTCTGCCTTCTGTCATCTTTCTTCTTCTTACCAGCTTTCTCCCTCACATTGCCACTGCTCTCCTTGTTCTCCTCGGTCTCACCACCTCTGCTCTCCTCAGTCTCACCACCTCTGCTCTCCTCGGTCTCACCACCTCTGCTCTCCTCGGTCTCACCACCTCTGCTCTCCTCGGTCTCACCACCTCTGCTCACTTCTGTCTCACCCTGCCCTGTCATCATCAAAATCATACGCCTTAGCTCAATCACCTGCTCCTGCAGATATTTCACTGTAGTACACCCGAAATGGAAATCATCCGCCTGCACCTCCGCCCACGAATTTACACACCCGGACTTTGCAAAGTCTATCCAGCTGTCGCAGCTAGAACATATCAAATTACGTTTTGCCTTTACTTGGCGTTTGCACGGCGCCATGTTAGAAATTAAATTTGTATTTGTTTATAATCCGTTTATAATCAATTTATACTAGGTAGTCTTCACAAAGACTGTTTTTGTGTTGTAATACACACTTTATAGTATGTTACTTATGTCTTAATTAAATTTACAGCTACTGCCTTGCAACTTACTTTCTATGTAACAGCTGACTAACAAAACGTAATATCGCTCGCGCTGACGAAATTTCAGTGACCTTATTTAAATAACACTGAATTACTACCTACGGCTAACTTTTAACAATAAATGTTGCTAAAACAAAATATTCAGGTTTTCAATATGTACTAAATTATTTACAATAATATTATGTCTCGTATTATGTACCCAATCAACTGAAAACAACAACCTTAAGCCAGTTACTGCATGCAGACTCCATAGCACTTAACACCTGCTCTACTCTTAGCCAATCCCGTCACCAATAGTCCATCAGGCAAGAACCGTGGTTCGTTGAATCGTATATCTGTTCTGTCATCATCGGCAGACAGTACAACAGCCATTGATGCAGTCAAAGTCATTAACGTGTAAAACACGCCACTAGATGAATAGCTTCCAATCGGCATTTTTTTTAACGAATTCCGTCGGAGTCAAATTTCGTCGCTTTCTGAAGTGGGAAATCACAGGGTCCGTCTCGATGTCGCTGTCAGAGTCAGATAAGTCAGCAGCCAATTGTGCCCGTCGGGACAGCGTTCTGACCCGCAACGGTCGGTCGACATTCCTCTGTGTATGGACATTCAGTCGCTCGTCTGGGGGCGTGGCTCTCAGGTTCTGCCTATGCGGCTGTCGCCGTCGTCGGCCGTACAGCTGTCGGGGACCGTCTCGTAACTGTGCAGTGTCGTCACTGTCATTCCTCTGTCGGGGACTGTCTCGTAACTGTGCAGTGTTATCACTATCATTCCTCTGTCGGGGACCGTCTCGCAACTGTGCAGTGTTATCACTGTCATTCCTCTGTCGGGGACCGTCTCGGAACTGTCCAGTGTCGTCACCGTCATTCTGTTGTTGGACGTCTCGCCTGTCATTTCGCAAGCGTTGATATCTACTAGGTCTGTGTGGTTTACACTTTGGCCGGGGGCGACAGTCATCCCAATGTTGCTCTGGGTTAACAATGCGGACCTTCTCTTTGTTCAAAACTGTAGTCTTACCCGACCGTTGATGGTGTAAAAATACAACAGGACCCCTAACACGCGTGACAACCCATTCTGGGTCCCAGCGGCTTGTCAATGATACTCGACCTTCTGCTCTAATACAAGAGGACCCCTAACACGCGTGACAACCCATTCTGGGTCCCAGCGGCTTGTCAATGATACTCGACCTTCTGCTCTAATACAAGAGGACCCCTAACACGCGTGACAACCCATTCTGGGTCCCAGCGGCTTGTCAATGATACTCGACCTTCTGCTCTAATACAAGAGGACCCCTAACATGCGTGACAACCCATTCTGGGTCCCAGCGGCTTGTCAATGATACTCGACCTTCTGCTCTAATACAACAGAATCTCCAGGGGAAATCTGTTGTTCGTTCGCTTTTCTGGCAAGTCGCTCACGATTATATTTCCGACTGTCCTCGGTCATCGCTCGTGCGATTTTAAGGGCCGTCGCTAAATCGTCCAGTCGGTTGCCAAAAATGTGCTCGTTGGAAACACGTAATGTCTTTTCCAAGGGCATTCGTAGTTTCCTGCCAGTCATAAGAAAGTGTGGTGTATCACCAGTCGTTGTCGATACACTCGTTCGTAGTTTCCTGCCAGTCATAAGAAAGTGTGGTGTATCACCAGTCGTTGTCGATACACTCGTTCGTAGTTTCCTGCCAGTCATAAGAACGTGTGGTGTATCAGCAGTCGTTGTCGATACACTCGTTCGTAGTTTCCTGCCAGTCATAAGAAAGTGTGGTGTACCACCAGTCGTTGTCGATACACTCGTTCGTAGTTTCCTGCCAGTCATAAGAAAGTGTGGTGTATCACAAGTCGTTGTCGATACACTCTTTCGTAGTTTCCTGCCAGTCATAAGAAAGTGTGGTGTATCACCAGTCGTTGTCGATACACTCGTTCGTAGTTTCCTGCCAGTCATAAGAAAGTGTGGTGTATCACAAGTCGTTGTCGATACACTCGTTCGTAGTTTCCTGCCAGTCATAAGAAAGTGTGGTGTATCACCAGTCGTTGTCGATACACTCGTTCGTAGTTTCCTGCCAGTCATAAGAAAGTGTGGTGTATCACCAGTCGTTGTCGATACACTCGTTCATAGTTTCCTACCAGTCATAAGAAAGTGTGGTGTATCACCAGTCGTTGTCGATACACTCGTTCATAGTTTCCTACCAGTCATAAGAAAGTGTGGTGTATCACCAGTCGTTGTCGATACACTCGTTCGTAGTTTCCTGCCAGTCATAAGAAAGTGTGGTGTATCACCAGTCGTTGTCGATACACTCGTTCGTAGTTTCCTGCCAGTCATAAGAAAGTGTGGTGTATCACCAGTCGTTGTCGATACACTCGTTCGTAGTTTCCTACCAGTCATAAGAAAGTGTGGTGTATCACCAGTCATTGTCGATACACTCGTTCGTAGTTTCCTGCCAGTCATAAGAAAGTGTGGTGTATCAGCAGTCGTTGTCGATACACTCGTTCGTAGTTTCCTGCCAACCATAAGAAAGTGTGGTGTATCACCAGTCGTTGTCGATACACTCGTTCGTAGTTTCCTGCCAGTCATAAGACAGTGTGGTGTATCACTAGTCGTTGTCGATACACTCGTTCGTAGTTTCCTACCAGTCATAAGAAAGTGCATTTGAAACATACAGTTAAGGAAATGACTCATGCGGTCAAGATTTTGAGAACTAAAACTTTATTGCCATTATAACGTATATATATATATATGGAAGAGCTGCGCCAAGACCACCTTTCTGAATGCATCAACGTGACATTGACACAACGCATGGCTGTGTCCCGTCACTGAATGCTTTGTCATTCTCGAATATAGATGAACATTCTTAAATAAAACACATTTTCAGTTTTTAGTATTAACATTTCCTTACATAAATAACACACAAATCTGAAAACTTTACTATGATCCCCTGATATAATTGTAGGTCAAATATTTCTTCATCATTTCTGTGAGATATAATAATACTTTACACAAACCAACTTGGTAGTATAGTAATGTTAAAAAATAAAATTGGCTTAACTGAAGCATTTAGCAGAGCACATTTCCACATGCTCAATCTAACTCTTATCGAGCAAGCATAATATATTATATATGTATGTTAAGCTTAACTTCCTAGATCAGTTTGGGATGTTTTGCACAAATAGCGTTGTGAAAAACTGCTCAAAGTGACGTCATAACAAACGTGATGTACAAATACTTCAGGAAACCGTCTTGAGTGTCTGTGTAGGAAGCGCCACCTGGAGGACGGGCATTTTTGTTAATGTATTTAATTGGAGAGGAATTTACTGACTATGTCATAACTTGCAATTAATGGTAAGACCTAACTGTTTCTCAAATGATGCTCACCATCAGTGTAAAGACACCACAACTATGGCTGTCTTCCTGTCAGCTACAGACTATTCTGATCTCTGTCCATGTCTCCATGGGCAGATCCAACATTGAATGTCTGAGTTGTGTGTACTTCCTGGAAGAAGGCCAGAAATCAGTTCACATTTATTAGTCGTGTTGCACCTTCACTCAGGGCATCTGTTAACAATTACAGCCTAAGTATTGCAGAAACAATATCCATACTATCCACAGAAATACAAAAGCTATGTACACAGTCTTATTAAAACTGTTGTCTGATTGCAGGGCAACATGTTAAAAAGGATCTACATACTCCTGTATAAAACATGTCACTAGACCAACAACATGTTAAAAAGGATCTACATACTCCTGTATAAAACATGTCACTAGACCAACAACATGTTAAAAAGGATCTACATACTCCTGTATAAAACATATCACTAGACCAACAGCATGCATGATTGAAAGGCTAGTTAACATCAACATTGAAGTAGGCAGCAACCCATCTACACTTTTTTGCCACACCACAATGAAAACATGGGCATGTGTATAGAAGAAGGAGATGGCGGATATGTGGTATTCTGGCAGTTGTCAATAAACCAACTTAGGGCTAAAAGCTATAAGAAAGTGGTTGTGTTGCACACAACCAGTAGGGATGATTGTACTTGTTTGTTTCAAGGTAACACTTACTGCCAGAAGACTACAAGCTATAAGAAAGTGACTGTTGCACACAACTAGTAGGGATGATTGTACTTGTTTGTTTCAAGGTAACACTTACTGCCAGAAGACTACAAGCTATAAGTGACTGTTGCACACAACCAGTAGGGATGATTGTACTTGTTTGTTTCAAGGTAACACTTACTGCCAGAAGACTACAAGCTATAAGAAAGTGACTGTTGCACACAACTAGTAGGGATGATTGTACTTGTTTGTTTCAAGTTAACACTTACTGCCAGAGGACTACAAGCTATAAGAAAGTGGTTGTGTTGCACACAACTAGTAGGGATGATTGTACTTGTTTGTTTCAAGGTAACACTTACTGCCAGAGGACTACAAGCTATAAGAAAGTGACTGTTGCACACAACCAGTAGGGATGATTGTACTTGTTTGTTTCAAGGTAACACTTACTGCCAGAGGGCTACAAGCTATAAGAAAGTGACTGTTGCACACAACCAGTAGGGATGATTGTACTTGTTTGTTTCAAGTTAACACTTACTGCCAGAGGGCTACAAGCTATAAGAAAGTGACTGTTGCACACAACCAGTAGGGATGATTGTACTTGTTTGTTTCAAGGTAACACTTACTGCCAGAAGACTACAAGCTATAAGAAAGTGACTGTTGCACACAACCAGTAGGGATGATTGTACTTGTTTGTTTCAAGATAACACTTACTGCCAGAAGACTACAAGCTATAAGAAAGTGACTGTTGCACACAACCAGTAGGGATGATTGTACTTGTTTGTTTCAAGGTAACACTTACTGCCAGAAGACTACAAGCTATAAGAAAGTGGTTGTGTTGCACACAACCAGTAGGGATGATTGTACTTGTTTGTTTCAAGTTAACACTTACTGCCAGAGGACTACAAGCTATAAGAAAGTGACTGTTGCACACAACCAGTAGGGATGATTGTACTTGTTTGTTTCAAGGTAACACTTACTGCCAGAGGACTACAAGCTATAAGAAAGTGACTGTTGCACACAACTAGTAGGGATGATTGTACTTGTTTGTTTCAAGGTAACACTTACTGCCAGAGGGCGACAAGCTATAAGAAAGTGACTGTTGCACACAACCAGTAGGGATGATTGTACTTGTTTGTTTCAAGGTAACACTTACTGCCAGAGGGCGACAAGCTATAAGAAAGTGACTGTTGCACACAACCAGTAGGGATGATTGTACTTGTTTGTTTCAAGGTAACACTTACTGCCAGAGGGCTACAAGCTATAAGAAAGTGACTGTTGCACACAACCAGTAGGGATGATTGTACTTGTTTGTTTCAAGGTAACACTTACTGCCAGAGGACTACAAGCTATAAGAAAGTGACTGTTGCACACAACTAGTAGGGATGATTGTACTTGTTTGTTTCAAGGTAACACTTACTGCCAGAGGGCGACAAGCTATAAGAAAGTGACTGTTGCACACAACCAGTAGGGATGATTGTACTTGTTTGTTTCAAGGTAACACTTACTGCCAGAGGGCTACAAGCTATAAGAAAGTGACTGTTGCACACAACCAGTAGGGATGATTGTACTTGTTTGTTTCAAGGTAACACTTACTGCCAGAAGACTACAAGCTATAAGAAAGTGACTGTTGCACACAACCAGTAGGGATGATTGTACTTGTTTGTTTCAAGGTAACACTTACTGCCAGAAGACTACAAGCTATAAGAAAGTGACTGTTGCACACAACCAGTAGGGATGATTGTACTTGTTTGTTTCAAGGTAACACTTACTGCCAGAAGACTACAAGCTATAAGAAAGTGACTGTTGCACACAACCAGTAGGGATGATTGTACTTGTTTGTTTCAAGGTAACACTTACTGCCAGAAGACTACAAGCTATAAGAAAGTGACTGTTGCACACAGCCAGTAGTGATGATTGTACTTGTTTGTTTCAAGGTAACACTTACTGCCAGAGGGCGACAAACTTCTTTCTCCTCAACTCATTGTCGAGGGAATCCAGCACAGCCACATTCTTCTCTTGGGTATTCACTACCAGTATGAACCCAGTATGATCTGGTGACATATGGGGAGGAAAATCCACTGGTAGTTGGCCAGACATACCTAGAGGAAAAGAAACAACGCACATTGCTGTAAAAAAACTAGCTAAGCATCAGGGTTACACACTTTGAACCCGCTCTTATTTCAACCAATTAGAACTAACTCATTCAACAATGTACAAGTGGTCGACACTGGACAATAAAATATTAACAAATTTCCTGCCAAATATATAGTTTTAAAAAGATATACGAATCAGACATGTACTTCATTTGCCTCACATATATATGATCAGACAGACTGAAGCTATTTTTATGATAGTTTAACCAAAATGTGCGTGATTTACAGTTCCTACATGACGTTCCAATAGTTTAGCTCAGAATTATATTAATATTGCTTGTGTTGCTAACCTAGTCAAATAGCCACTGCGTGAACTGATCCAACATTTCATGGCTTCAATCCAGCAGGATTGCCAAAAAACAGGGCAGTATATAAACAGCAGTGTTTTCTGTGGACAGCACTCCAAGGTATGCATGTATAACCTGCAACAATCAATTGCTAATTTCAATTAAGTTAATGATACATTGCAATTAAGTTGAGGAAGATATATTTGCAGTTCTCAGTAAGATAGTCATGCAATATGACTTTTATATAAATTAACATGAACAGATTAGCTACAACAGTAGGTAGACAAATCACCATAGAGGTTTATGATTAATGACAAAAATTTGTGGTCCTCAGAACCATCATGTTTATATTGCGTTTTTGTAGTTATTTGTGTGGAAGGAAGACTGTGTGCAGTAGTCTGTGTGGTAGGAAGGCTGTGTGGAGTTGTCTGTGTGGTAGGAAGGCTGTGTGGTAGGAAGACTGTGTGCAGTAGTCTGTGGGGTAGGAAGGCTGTGTGGAGTTGTCTGTGTGGTAGGAAGGCTGTGTGGAGTTGTCTGTGTGATAGGAAGACTGTGTCGAGTTGTTTGTGTGGTAGGAAGACTGTGTGGAGTTGTCTGTGTGGCAGGAAGGTTGTGTGGAGTTGTCTGTATGGTAGGAAGGCTGTGTGGAGTTGTCTGTATGGTAGGAAGGCTGTGTGGAGTTGTCTGTATGGCAGGAAGGCTGTGTGGAGTTGTCTGTATGGTAGGAAGGCTGTGTGGAGTTGTTTGTGTGGTAGGAAGACTGTGTATAGTTGTCTGTGTGGTAGGAAGACTGTGTATAGTTGTCTGGGTGTTAGGAAGATTTTGTGGAGTTGTCTGTGTGGTAGGAAGAGTGTGTGCAGTAGTACGTATGGAAGGAAGGCTGTGTGGAGTTGTATCTGTGGTAGGAAGGCTGTGTGGAGTTGTTTGTGTGGTAGGAAGGCTGTGTGGAGTTGTATGTGTGGTAGGAAGGCTGTGTGGAGTTGTCTGTGTGGTAGGAAGGCTGTGTGGAGTTGTATGTGTGGTAGGAAGGCTGTGTGGAGTTGTATGTGTGGTAGGAAGGCTGTGTGGAAATTTTAACCGATCTTACTATTTCTTATAAGTAAAGGTGACATAGTAAATATTTATCAAATATTGAGGATCAATTTCGACCAAGTCTACTGACTGATTCAGTTACCTGTATGGCCCTATCCATTGTGGCTGTAGTTTCTACCAAGTCTAGTGGCTGATTCAGTTACCTGTATGGCCCTATCCATTGTGGCTGTAGTTTCTACCAAGTCTAGTGGCTGATTCAGTTACCTGTATGGCCCTATCCATTGTGGCTGTAGTTTCTACCAAGTCTAGTGGCTGATTCAGTTACCTGTACGGCCCTATCCATTGTGGCTGTAGTTTCTACCAAGTCTAGTGGCTGATTCAGTTACCTGTACGGCCCTATCCATTGTGGCTGTAGTTTCTACCAAGTCTACTGACTGATTCAGTTACCTGTATGGCCCTATCCATTGTGGCTGTAGTTTCTACCAAGTCTAGTGGCTGATTCAGTCACCTGCATGGCCCTATCCATTGTGGCTGTAGTTTCTACCAAGTCTACTGACTGATTCAGTTACCTGTACGGCCCTATCCATTGTGGCTGTAGTTTCTACCAAGTCTAGTGGCTGATTCAGTTACCTGTACGGCCCTATCCATTGTGGCTGTAGTTTCTACCAAGTCTACTGACTGATTCAGTTACCTGTATGGCCCTATCCATTGTGGCTGTAGTTTCTACCAAGTCTAGTGGCTGATTCAGTTACCTGTACGGCCCTATCCATTGTGGCTGTAGTTTCTACCAAGTCTACTGACTGATTCAGTTACCTGTATGGCCCTATCCATTGTGGCTGTAGTTTCTACCAAGTCTAGTGGCTGATTCAGTCACCTGCATGGCCCTATCCATTGTGGCTGTAGTTTCTACCAAGTCTAGTGGCTGATTCAGTTACCTGTATGGCCCTATCCATTGTGGCTGTAGTTTCTACCAAGTCTAGTGGTTGATTCAGTTACCTGCATGGCCCTATCCATTGTGGCTGTAGTTTCTACCAAGTCTAGTGGCTGATTCAGTCACCTGCATGGCCCTATCCATTGTGGCTGTAGTTTCTACCAAGTCAAGTGGCTGATTCAGTTACCTGTATGGCCCTATCCATTGTGGCTGTAGTTTCTACCAAGTCTAGTGGTTGATTCAGTTACCTGCATGGCCCTATCCATTGTGGCTGTAGTTTCTACCAAGTCTAGTGGCTGATTCAGTTACCTGTATGGCCCTATCCATTGTGGCTGTAGTTTCTACCAAGTCTACTGACTGATTCAGTTACCTGTACGGCCCTATCCATTGTGGCTGTAGTTTCTACCAAGTTTAGTGACTGATTCAGTTACCTGTATGGCCCTATCCATTGTGGCTGTAGTTTCTACCAAGTCTACTGACTGATTCAGTTACCTGTATGGCCCTATCCATTGTGGCTGTAGTTTCTACCAAGTCTAGTGACTGATTCAGTTACCTGTATGGCCCTATCCATTGTGGCTGTAGTTTCCCACCCTTCCTTCCAACATACCTCGTGTGCCTTCTCAGCCCCATGTCGCCTACGTTCAAGTCAAATGTTTTGACTCCCTTTATTTGTCTGTTTCCGTAGTGCTTAGTATGCCGCTCTTGTGCAGTTCCGACAGTTGCATGAACCTGGAAAATCATGTCATGGTGCTGCATAGTCATAGAACATACTTGGATGACAGACTTAAATGTCATTTTGACATTTATTTAAGTGACTTTCCAACTATGACTGTCAATGTAGAATTGGAACATTGTTTGTAACACTAACTTAGACCACATACAAAAAGTTTATTGTGATATTTTAATAAATGACATATATACAAAAAATCCGGTCTCCTTAAAAACGTTATGCTTAACACAGCTTACGGGAGACCGGTGCGCGACCGGAAGTTATATATATGAAATTATACTTTTGTGGCAGTGACGTCGGCGAAGCTTTATGTAAACACAGACAAACAGTAAAGTTATGTTTGTAGACGTAAACATGTAATGTCCGAATGCAACATAAAATGCAGGTGTATATCTTATTAGACAACATCGCAAACGAGAGATACGGCGGCCTTCGACGACATCGTGGATCGAGCAGTGCCAGTGACGTCAATGTTGTCATGTGAGGGAGCGGCAATGAATTTGTCATGTGAGGGAGCAGCAATGAATTTATGTCAATATATGCTGATTAATAAACATAGACACTTAGCAGCATATTTGCGTGTGCATAAGATGACGATACAAATTAAACACGAGGTTAATTTTTCACCACGTAGTTTGTTATGACAGGGTGGCTCAGTCGATAAGATGCTTTGCACTGAGTTGTAGCGTTTATTGATCAAGTCTTGTCAGGTCCAAAGCTTTTCCCATGTTTATTTTGTCATTATTCTAGTTGGTTAATGTTGAGTAAATTTCAGCATATGCACAAATAAAATATATTAATCTCTTTTATTATATAATTAACTTAATAATTAAATTGATCAATATGGCATAATGGCAACGTTCAAATATGAAGGCACAAAATAATTCCTGAATTTCTATAGTGACATATGTAAAGTGACTTTTGTCAAATAACATTTCTTCAAGCAAGCCACACCATTTAAGATGTATTATTAATTAATTGTTTAATGGAACAGAAACAAAACTAACTATATAGGGACATTAACATTACACAAATTGGAGTTAAAAAGAATTGGAGTTGAAATTAACCAAATTGAAATTGAAGGAGCTAAACATCCAAACACTGCAGGAGTACAGCCGCTATAGCAGTGTCACAACTACACTGAAGGAGCTAAACATCCAAACACTGCAGGAGTACAGCCACTATAGCAGTGTCACAACTACACAGAAGGAGCTAAACGTCCAAACACTGCAGGAGTACAGCCACTATAGCAGTGTCACAACTATACTGAAAGAACTAAACATCCAAACACTGCAGGAGTACAGCCACTATAGCAGTGTCACAACTACACTGAAGGAGCTAAACGTCCAAACACTGCAGGAGTACAGCCACTATAGCAGTGTCACAACTATACTGAAAGAACTAAACATCCAAACACTGCAGGAGTACAGCCACTATATATAGCAGTGTCACAACTACACTGAAGGAGCTAAACGTCCAAACACTGCAGGAGTACAGCCACTATAGCAGTGTCACAACTACACTGAAGGAGCTAAACGTCCAAACACTGCAGGAATACAGCCACTATAGCAGTTTCACAACTACACTGAAGGAGCTAAACGTCCAAACACTGCAGGAGTACAGCCACTATAGCAGTGTCACAACTACACTGCAGGAGCTAAACGTCCAAACACTGCAGGAGTACAGCCACTATAGCAGTGTCACAACTACACTGAAGGAGCTAAACGTCCAAACACTGCAGGAGTACAGCCACTATAGCAGTGTCACAACTACACTGAAGGAGCTAAACGTCCAAACACTGCAGGAGTACAGCCACTATAGCAGTGTCACAACTACACTGAAGGAGCTAAACGTCCAAACACTGCAGGAATACAGCCACTATAGCAGTTTCACAACTACACTGAAGGAGCTAAACGTCCAAACACTGCAGGAGTACAGCCACTATAGCAGTGTCACAACTATACTGAAGGAGCTAAACGTCCAAACACTGCAGGAGTACAGCCACTATAGCAGTGTCACAACTACACTGCAGGAGCTAAACGTCCAAACACTGCAGGAGTACAGCCACTATAGCAGTGTCACAACTATACTGAAGGAGCTAAACGTCCAAACACTGCAGGAGTACAGCCACTATAGCAGTGTCACAACTATACTGAAGGAGCTAAACGTCCAAACACTGCAGGAGTACAGCCACTATAGCAGTTTCACAACTACACTGAAGGAGCTAAACGTCCAAACACTGCAGGAGTACAGCCACTATAGCAGTGTCACAACTACACTGCAGGAGCTAAACGTCCAAACACTGCAGGAGTACAGCCACTATAGCAGTGTCACAACTATACTGAAGGAGCTAAACGTCCAAACACTGCAGGAGTACAGCCACTATAGCAGTGTCACAACTATACTGAAGGAACTAAACATCCAAACACTGCAGGAGTACAGCCACTATAGCAGTGTCACAACTACACTGAAGGAGCTAAACATCCAAACACTGCAGGAGTACAGCCACTATAGCAGTGTCACAACTATACTGAAGGAGCTAAACGTCCAAACACTGCAGGAGTACAGCCGCTATAGCAGTGTCACAACTACACTGCAGGAGCTGAACGTCCAAACACTGCAGGAGTACAGCCACTATAGCAGTGTCACAACTATACTGAAGGAGCTAAACGTCCAAACACTGCAGGAGTACAGCCACTATAGCAGTGTCACAACTACACTGCAGGAGCTGAACGTCCAAACACTGCAGGAGTACAGCCACTATAGCAGTGTCACAACTATACTGAAGGAGCTAAACGTCCAAACACTGCAGGAGTACAGCCACTATAGCAGTGTCACAACTATACTGAAGGAGCTAAACGTCCAAACACTGCAGGAGTACAGCCACTATAGCAGTGTCACAACTACACTGCAGGAGCTGAACGTCCAAACACTGCAGGAGTACAGCCACTATAGCAGTGTCACAACTACACTGAAGGAGCTAAACGTCCAAACACTGCAGGAGTACGGCCACTATAGCAGTGTCACAACTACACTGAAGGAGCTAAACGTCCAAACACTGCAGGAGTACGGCCACTATAGCAGTGTCACAACTACTCTGAAGGAGCTAAATGTGTAAACAATGTACTAAAAAAGGTAACCTCTCTATCTCCCTGGTGACATACGACCAGTGACCGCAGCAGGACATAGTCCTCTCCTTGGATGGTCAAGCTGGAGGGTAACCTCTCTATCTCCCTGGTGACATACGACCAGTGACCGCAGCAGGTCATAGCCCTCTCCTTGGATGGTCAAGCTGGAGGGTAACCTCTCTATCTCCCTGGTGACATACGACCAGTGACCGCAGCAGGACATAGTCCTCTCCTTGGATGGTCAAGCTGGAGGGTAACCTCTCTATCTCCCTGGTGACATACGACCAGTGACCGCAGCAGGACATAGTCCTCTCCTTGGATGGTCAAGCTGGAGGGTAACCTCTCTATCTCCCTGGTGACGTAGACCTTTAGTTTAAATATATCATCCTCTTCAGGAAGGGACGCTGGTCTACGCACCTTGTCCATGGATTGGGCAATTGCCCGGTATCACGCAGATTCAAACAGTTCGTGTGACCTGAACTGTAATGCGTCTGTGAACAGGTCAAGCTCATGACACTTGGCATCATCCATCCTCTCGCCATACATACCTTTTAATGTCTTCACTGTTCTCAGGATGATAGCGTTTATGCTCAGCTTCAAGCCATATTTATACATTGATTGTTTCACGCAGCAAGGCGAGGTGTTGCCGAGAAAACATATACTCTACGCCCATATTTGAAGCATCGAGGCCTTCATCTGCTGCTACCTTGAATTTTAGCAAGAGCCAACTCTCACATCTCCTGCATCACGCTTTTTCTAACCTTATCCATATTGGATACATTACTGTGTCGTAGGCAGTAATGCCGGTACCCCACATACTGAATGATTCGGTCCGTGGCACATGGCTTACCAGCATGTGTGTCACGAAATTTGATCAAAATATTTGTCGCAAATTCCAAATCGTCATGTGGCTGACGAAGCATCACCACTGAAGGGTGCACTGGCACTGGTGCACTGGCACTGGTGCAGGACTGGTGCAGGATTTTTTGTGTCGCCAGAAGTTGCGGCCAGAAATAAACCTTTTGCATTCTGAACAAAGCCTGATGCTGTCAGGACGCTTGGATTTCCTTTCAGCCTAGAACTCTTCACTAGGGATTTGTGCGGGTTGTTTGGCACTCGATCCTGATCATATTCGTATTGTACCAATATATCCCCTGCCGCCTGATATCATTGATAAACTTTGCCTAGGAATAACAAAGATTCAACAAAACATTTACAATACAATATCAGAGTTGGCACAATTTAAATAAGTTAATTTAAGTGCAGCAACTCCAACTGGATCGGACACTTTTATTTGTGTAGTTATTGCAATTTGTTAAGGCCAAAGTGTATAGTGGGTCTTAGAGTAAAACATATTGAATCTGTTTTTGCCACACCCCCATTACTCAAAATATAACAACTGCACACATATACAAATATACAGGAAACGTATATAACAGAATAAACATAAATATTTTTTTAATTGACCCCTGTAATTGACCCCTGTCCTGACATGTAAAATATAACATGACAAAAAGTATTGTAGAGTGCAGTGGAAAAAGGTAGTGGATAAGTAGTGCTTGTTGTTGCTTTGATTTCAACATTGCTGCCTTGACATCATCTTTGACATCATCTTTGACATCATCTTTGACATCATCTTTGGCTTTATGTTGTCAGAAGACATGACGCTTCAATTTCCCGCCAACGACAACCTCGTGGCACTAGATGCAGCATCTTATGGGTTTGTTATACGCTGTTTTCCCTTTCCTAGGATCACAGGAAGCTAATTGAAGCCTTAAGGGATTAACTAATAACAATAATTTGTTTGCTAGAATAATTACACACTTATATTCTACTAATAGAAAAGAGAGCACTTCTAGTGAACACGGGCTCAATCTGGCACCAAGACAGAACTGAACAAGAACTGGTGAATGACATCAGCACTTCTAGTGAACACGGGCTCAATCTGGCACCAAGACAGAACTGAACAAGAACTGGTGAATGACATCAACACTTCTAGTGAACACGGGCTCAATCTGGCACCAAGACAGAACTGAACAAGAACTGGTGAATGACATCAACACTTCTAGTGAACACGGGCTCAATCTGGCACCAAGACAGAACTGAACAAGAACTGGTGAATGACATCAACACATCTAGTGAACACGGGCTCAATCTGGCACCAAGACAGAACTGAACAAGAACTGGTGAATGACATCAACACTTCTAGTGAACACGGGCTCAATCTGGCACCAAGACAGAACTGAACAAGAACTGGTGAATGACATCAACACTTCTAGTGAACACGGGCTCAATCTGGCACCAAGACAGAACTGAACAAGAACTGGTGAATGACATCAACACTTCTAGTGAACACGGGCTCAATCTAGCACCAAGACAGAACTGAACAAGAACTGGTGAATGACATCAACACATCTAGTGAACACGGGCTCAATCTGGCACCAAGACAGAACTGAACAAGAACTGGTGAATGACATCAACACTTCTAGTGAACACGGGCTCAATCTGGCACCAAGACAGAACTGAACAAGAACTGGTGAATGACATCAACACTTCTAGTGAACACGGGCTCAATCTGGCACCAAGACAGAACTGAACAAGAACTGGTGAATGACATCAACACTTCTAGTGAACACGGGCTCAATCTGGCACCAAGACAGAACTGAACAAGAACTGGTGAATGACATCAACACTTCTAGTGAACACGGACTCAATCAGGCACCAAGACAGAACTGAACAAGAACTGGTGAATGACATCAACACTTCTAGTGAACACGGACTCAATCTGGCACCAAGACAGAACTGAACAAGAACTGGTGAATGACATCAACACTTCTAGTGAACACGGGCTCAATCTGGCACCAAGACAGAACTGAACAAGAACTGGTGAATGACATCAACACTTCTAGTGAACACGGGCTCAATCTGGCACCAAGACAGAACTGAACAAGAACTGGTGAATTACATCAACACTTCTAGTGAACACGGACTCAATCTGGCACCAAGACAGAACTGAACAAGAACTGGTGAATGACATCAACACTTCTAGTGAACACGGGCTCAATCTGGCACCAAGACAGAACTGAACAAGAACTGGTGAATGACATCAACACTTCTAGTGAACACGGACTCAATCTGGCACCAAGACAGAACTGAACAAGAACTGGTGAATGACATCAACACTTCTAGTGAACACGGACTCAATCAGGGACCAAGACAGAACTGAACAAGAACTGGTGAATGACATCAACACTTCTAGTGAACACGGACTCAATCTGGCACCAAGACAGAACTGAACAAGAACTGGTGAATGACATCAACACTTCTAGTGAACACGGGCTCAATCTGGCACCAAGACAGAACTGAACAAGAACTGGTGAATGACATCAACACTTCTAGTGAACACGGGCTCAATCTGGCACCAAGACAGAACTGAACAAGAACTGGTGAATGACATCAACACTTCTAGTGAACACGGGCTCAATCTGGCACCAAGACAGAACTGAACAAGAACTGGTGAATTACATCAACACTTCTAGTGAACACGGACTCAATCTGGCACCAAGACAGAACTGAACAAGAACTGGTGAATGACATCAACACTTCTAGTGAACACGGGCTCAATCTGGCACCAAGACAGAACTGAACAAGAACTGGTGAATGACATCAACACTTCTAGTGAACACGGACTCAATCTGGCACCAAGACAGAACTGAACAAGAACTGGTGAATGACATCAACACTTCTAGTGAACACGGACTCAATCTGGCACCAAGACAGAACTGAACAAGAACTGGTGAATGACATCAACACTTCTAGTGAACACGGGCTCAATCTGGCACCAAGACAGAACTGAACAAGAACTGGTGAATGACATCAACACTTCTAGTGAACACGGGCTCAATCTGGCACCAAGACAGAACTGAACAAGAACTGGTGAATGACATCAACACTTCTAGTGAACACGGACTCAATCAGGCACCAAGACAGAACTGAACAAGAACTGGTGAATGACATCAACACTTCTAGTGAACACGGACTCAATCTGGCACCAAGACAGAACTGAACAAGAACTGGTGAATGACATCAACACTTCTAGTGAACACGGGCTCAATCTGGCACCAAGACAGAACTGAACAAGAACTGGTGAATGACATCAACACTTCTAGTGAACACGGACTCAATCTGGCACCAAGACAGAACTGAACAAGAACTGGTGAATGACATCAACACTTCTAGTGAACACGGGTTCAATCTGGCACCAAGACAGAACTGAACAAGAACTGGTGAATGACATCAACACTTCTAGTGAACACGGACTCAATCTGGCACCAAGACAGAACTGAACAAGAACTGGTGAATGACACCAACACTTCTAGTGAACACGGACTCAATCTGGCACCAAGAGAGAACTGAACAAGAACTGGTGAATGACATCAACACTTCTAGTGAACACGGGCTCAATCTGGCACCAAGACAGAACTGAACAAGAACTGGTGAATGACATCAACACTTCTAGTGAACACGGGCTCAATCTGGCACCAAGACAGAACTGAACAAGAACTGGTGAATGACATCAACACTTCTAGTGAACACGGACTCAATCTGGCACCAAGACAGAACTGAACAAGAACTGGTGAACGACATCAACACTTCTAGTGAACACGGACTCAATCTGGCACCAAGACAGAACTGAACAAGAACTGGTGAACGACATCAACACTTCTAGTGAACACGGACTCAATCTGGCACCAAGACAGAACTGAACAAGAACTGGTGAATGACATCAACACTTCTAGTGAACACGGACTCAATCTGGCACAAAGACAGAACTGAACAAGAACTGGTGAATGACATCAACACTTCTAGTGAACACGGGCTCAATCTGGCACCAAGACAGAACTGAACAAGAACTGGTGAATGACATCAACACTTCTAGTGAACACGGGCTCAATCTGGCACCAAGACAGAACTGAACAAGAACTGGTGAATGACATCAACACTTCTAGTGAACACGGGCTCAATCTGGCACCAAGACAGAACTGAACAAGAACTGGTGAATGACATCAACACATCTAGTGAACACGGGCTCAATCTGGCACCAAGACAGAACTGAACAAGAACTGGTGAATGACATCAACACTTCTAGTGAACACGGGCTCAATCTGGCACCAAGACAGAACTGAACAAGAACTGGTGAATGACATCAACACTTCTAGTGAACACGGGCTCAATCTGGCACCAAGACAGAACTGAACAAGAACTGGTGAATGACATCAACACTTCTAGTGAACACGGGCTCAATCTGGCACCAAGACAGAACTGAACAAGAACTGGTGAATGACATCAACACATCTAGTGAACACGGGCTCAATCTGGCACCAAGACAGAACTGAACAAGAACTGGTGAATGACATCAACACTTCTAGTGAACACGGGCTCAATCTGGCACCAAGACAGAACTGAACAAGAACTGGTGAATGACATCAACACTTCTAGTGAACACGGGCTCAATCTGGCACCAAGACAGAACTGAACAAGAACTGGTGAATGACATCAACACTTCTAGTGAACACGGGCTCAATCTGGCACCAAGACAGAACTGAACAAGAACTGGTGAATGACATCAACACTTCTAGTGAACACGGACTCAATCAGGCACCAAGACAGAACTGAACAAGAACTGTTGAATGACATCAACACTTCTAGTGAACACGGACTCAATCTGGCACCAAGACAGAACTGAACAAGAACTGGTGAATGACATCAACACTTCTAGTGAACACGGGCTCAATCTGGCACCAAGACAGAACTGAACAAGAACTGGTGAATTACATCAACACTTCTAGTGAACACGGGCTCAATCTGGCACCAAGACAGAACTGAACAAGAACTGGTGAATTACATCAACACTTCTAGTGAACACGGACTCAATCTGGCACCAAGACAGAACTGAACAAGAACTGGTGAATGACATCAACACTTCTAGTGAACACGGGCTCAATCTGGCACCAAGACAGAACTGAACAAGAACTGGTGAATGACATCAACACTTCTAGTGAACACGGACTCAATCTGGCACCAAGACAGAACTGAACAAGAACTGGTGAATGACATCAACACTTCTAGTGAACACGGACTCAATCAGGGACCAAGACAGAACTGAACAAGAACTGGTGAATGACATCAACACTTCTAGTGAACACGGACTCAATCTGGCACCAAGACAGAACTGAACAAGAACTGGTGAATGACATCAACACTTCTAGTGAACACGGGCTCAATCTGGCACCAAGACAGAACTGAACAAGAACTGGTGAATGACATCAACACTTCTAGTGAACACGGGCTCAATCTGGCACCAAGACAGAACTGAACAAGAACTGGTGAATGACATCAACACTTCTAGTGAACACGGGCTCAATCTGGCACCAAGACAGAACTGAACAAGAACTGGTGAATTACATCAACACTTCTAGTGAACACGGACTCAATCTGGCACCAAGACAGAACTGAACAAGAACTGGTGAATGACATCAACACTTCTAGTGAACACGGGCTCAATCTGGCACCAAGACAGAACTGAACAAGAACTGGTGAATGACATCAACACTTCTAGTGAACACGGACTCAATCTGGCACCAAGACAGAACTGAACAAGAACTGGTGAATGACATCAACACTTCTAGTGAACACGGACTCAATCTGGCACCAAGACAGAACTGAACAAGAACTGGTGAATGACATCAACACTTCTAGTGAACACGGGCTCAATCTGGCACCAAGACAGAACTGAACAAGAACTGGTGAATGACATCAACACTTCTAGTGAACACGGGCTCAATCTGGCACCAAGACAGAACTGAACAAGAACTGGTGAATGACATCAACACTTCTAGTGAACACGGACTCAATCAGGCACCAAGACAGAACTGAACAAGAACTGGTGAATGACATCAACACTTCTAGTGAACACGGACTCAATCTGGCACCAAGACAGAACTGAACAAGAACTGGTGAATGACATCAACACTTCTAGTGAACACGGGCTCAATCTGGCACCAAGACAGAACTGAACAAGAACTGGTGAATGACATCAACACTTCTAGTGAACACGGACTCAATCTGGCACCAAGACAGAACTGAACAAGAACTGGTGAATGACATCAACACTTCTAGTGAACACGGGCTCAATCTGGCACCAAGACAGAACTGAACAAGAACTGGTGAATGACATCAACACTTCTAGTGAACACGGACTCAATCTGGCACCAAGACAGAACTGAACAAGAACTGGTGAATGACACCAACACTTCTAGTGAACACGGACTCAATCTGGCACCAAGAGAGAACTGAACAAGAACTGGTGAATGACATCAACACTTCTAGTGAACACGGGCTCAATCTGGCACCAAGACAGAACTGAACAAGAACTGGTGAATGACATCAACACTTCTAGTGAACACGGGCTCAATCTGGCACCAAGACAGAACTGAACAAGAACTGGTGAATGACATCAACACTTCTAGTGAACACGGACTCAATCTGGCACCAAGACAGAACTGAACAAGAACTGGTGAACGACATCAACACTTCTAGTGAACACGGACTCAATCTGGCACCAAGACAGAACTGAACAAGAACTGGTGAACGACATCAACACTTCTAGTGAACACGGACTCAATCTGGCACCAAGACAGAACTGAACAAGAACTGGTGAACGACATCAACACTTCTAGTGAACACGGACTCAATCTGGCACAAAGACAGAACTGAACAAGAACTGGTGAATGACATCAACACTTCTAGTGAACACGGACTCAATCTGGCACCAAGACAGAACTGAACAAGAACTGGTGAATGACATCAACACTTCTAGTGAACACGGGCTCAATCTGGCACCAAGACAGAACTGAACAAGAACTGGTGAATGACATCAACACTTCTAGTGAACACGGACTCAATCAGGCACCAAGACAGAACTGAACAAGAACTGGTGAATGACATCAACACTTCTAGTGAACACGGACTCAATCTGGCACCAAGACAGAACTGAACAAGAACTGGTGAATGACATCAACACTTCTAGTGAACACGGGCTCAATCTGGCACCAAGACAGAACTGAACAAGAACTGGTGAATGACATCAACACTTCTAGTGAACACGGACTCAATCTGGCACCAAGACAGAACTGAACAAGAACTGGTGAATGACATCAACACTTCTAGTGAACACGGACTCAATCTGGCACCAAGACAGAACTGAACAAGAACTGGTGAATGACATCAACACTTCTAGTGAACACGGGCTCAATCTGGCACCAAGACAGAACTGAACAAGAACTGGTGATTGACATCAACACTTCTAGTGAACACGGGCTCAATCTGGCACCAAGACAGAACTGAACAAGAACTGGTGAATTACATCAACACTTCTAGTGAACACGGGCTCAATCTGGCACCAAGACAGAACTGAACAAGAACTGGTGAATGACATCAACACTTCTAGTGAACACGGGCTCAATCTGGCACCAAGACAGAACTGAACAAGAACTGGTGAATGACATCAACACTTCTAGTGAACACGGGCTCAATCTGGCACCAAGACAGAACTGAACAAGAACTGGTGAATTACATCAACACTTCTAGTGAACACGGACTCAATCTGGCACCAAGACAGAACTGAACAAGAACTGGTGAATGACATCAACACTTCTAGTGAACACGGGCTCGATCTGGCACCAAGACAGAACTGAACAAGAACTGGTGAATGACATCAACACTTCTAGTGAACACGGGCTCAATCTGGCACCAAGACAGAACTGAACAAGAACTGGTGAATGACATCAACACTTCTAGTGAACACGGGCTCAATCTGGCACCAAGACAGAACTGAACAAGAACTGGTGAATGACATCAACACTTCTAGTGAACACGGACTCAATCAGGCACCAAGACAGAACTGAACAAGAACTGGTGAATGACATCAACACTTCTAGTGAACACGGACTCAATCTGGCACCAAGACAGAACTGAACAAGAACTGGTGAATGACATCAACACTTCTAGTGAACACGGGCTCAATCTGGCACCAAGACAGAACTGAACAAGAACTGGTGAATGACATCAACACTTCTAGTGAACACGGACTCAATCTGGCACCAAGACAGAACTGAACAAGAACTGGTGAATGACATCAACACTTCTAGTGAACACGGGCTCAATCTGGCACCAAGACAGAACTGAACAAGAACTGGTGAATGACATCAACACTTCTAGTGAACACGGACTCAATCTGGCACCAAGACAGAACTGAACAAGAACTGGTGAATGACATCAACACTTCTAGTGAACACGGACTCAATCTGGCACCAAGACAGAACTGAACAAGAACTGGTGAATGACATCAACATTTCTAGTGAACACGGACTCAATCAGGCACCAAGACAGAACTGAACAAGAACTGGTGAATGACATCAACACTTCTAGTGAACACGGACTCAATCTGGCACCAAGACAGAACTGAACAAGAACTGGTGAATGACATCAACACTTCTAGTGAACACGGGCTCAATCTGGCACCAAGACAGAACTGAACAAGAACTGGTGAATGACATCAACACTTCTAGTGAACACGGACTCAATCTGGCACCAAGACAGAACTGAACAAGAACTGGTGAATGACACCAACACTTCTAGTGAACACGGGCTCAATCTGGCACCAAGACAGAACTGAACAAGAACTGGTGAATGACATCAACACTTCTAGTGAACACGGGCTCAATCTGGCACCAAGACAGAACTGAACAAGAACTGGTGAATGACATCAACACTTCTAGTGAACACGGACTCAATCTGGCACCAAGACAGAACTGAACAAGAACTGGTGAATGACATCAACACTTCTAGTGAACACGGGCTCAATCTGGCACCAAGACAGAACTGAACAAGAACTGGTGAATGACATCAACACTTCTAGTGAACACGGGCTCAATCTGGCACCAAGACAGAACTGAACAAGAACTGGTGAATGACATCAACACTTCTAGTGAACACGGACTCAATCTGGCACCAAGACAGAACTGAACAAGAACTGGTGAATGACATCAACACTTCTAGTGAACACGGACTCAATCTGGCACCAAGACAGAACTGAACAAGAACTGGTGAATGACATCAACACTTCTAGTGAACACGGACTCAATCTGGCACAAAGACAGAACTGAACAAGAACTGGTGAATGACATCAACACTTCTAGTGAACACGGACTCAATCTGGCACCAAGACAGAACTGAACAAGAACTGGTGAATTACATCAACACTTCTAGTGAACACGGGCTCAATCTGGCACCAAGACAGAACTGAACAAGAACTGGTGAATGACATCAACACTTCTAGTGAACACGGGCTCAATCTGGCACCAAGACAGAACTGAACAAGAACTTGTGAATGACATCAACACTTCTAGTGAACACGGGCTCAATCTGGCACCAAGACAGAACTGAACAAGAACTGGTGAATGACATCAACACTTCTAGTGAACACGGACTCAATCTGGCACCAAGACAGAACTGAACAAGGACTGGTGAATGACATCAACACTTCTAGTGAACACGGGCTCAATCTGGCACCAAGACAGAACTGAACAAGAACTGGTGAATGACATCAACACTTCTAGTGAACACGGGCTCAATCTGGCACCAAGACAGAACTGAACAAGAACTGGTGAATGACATCAACACTTCTAGTGAACACGGACTCAATCTGGCACCAAGACAGAACTGAACAAGGACTGGTGAATGACATCAACACTTCTAGTGAACACGGGCTCAATCTGGCACCAAGACAGAACTGAACAAGAACTGGTGAATGACATCAACACAAAAGTGGCAACATGTTTGATTACTGATATAATTTAACATATTCCTGCCAAAATGTGTTCTGAAGCACATTCTGTAGAATCTAAGTAGTAAAAATGGGATTTATACAGATATATGGCTGATGCAGAAACAGTAACATGTATTTTCTTTGTAGTTGTCAAATGGTGAAAAATGCAAACTTGTCTTTAGACGATATATGATGTTTATTATATTGATATGAGTAACTGAATGTAGATTATTCATACAAAAGATTCCTAGTAAATGTTGCTATTAATCGAGCCCAGTCCTTAGCAATACAGTTGTTTCATCCAAAACAGATTTTGAATATCCATGCAACATACATTGATCCAGTGAGGTAACACATACAACATACATTTATCCAGTGAGGTAACATACAACATACATTGATCCAGTGAGGTAACACATACAACATACATTGATCCAGTGAGGTAACACATACATCATGCATTGATCCAGTGAGGTAACACATACAACATACATTGATCCAGTGAGGTAACACATACAACATACATTGATCCAGTGAGGTAACACATACAACATACATTGATCCAGTGAGGTAACACATACAACATATATTGATCCAGTGAGGTAACACATACATCCAGTCATTAGTAAAATGTAGCTGTGTGTCACTGGGAAGTCCTACTTTGATCCAGTGAGGTAACACATACATCCAGTCATTAGTCAAATGTAGCAGTGGGTCACTGGGAAGCCCTACATTGATCCAGTGAGGTAACACATACATCCAGTCATTAGTAAAATGTAGCAGTGTGTCACTGGGAAGTCCTACATTGATCCAGTGAGGTAACACATACATCCAGTCATTAGTAAAATGTAGCAGTGTGTCACTGGGAAGTCCTACATTGATCCAGTGAGGTAACACATACATCCAGTCATTAGTAAAATGTAGCCGTGTGTCACTGGGAAGTCCTACATTGATCCAGTGAGGTAACACATACATCCAGTCATTAGTAAAATGTAGCCGTGTGTCACTGGGAAGTCCTACATTGATCCAGTGAGGTAACACATACATCCAGTCATTAGTAAAATGTAGCTGTGTGTCACTGGGAAGTCCTACATTGATCCAGTGAGGTAACACATACATCCAGTCATTAGTCAAATATAGCAGTGTGTCACTGGGAAGTCCAATGTCTCCACTAAAACATGAGCTCAATATTTATTTAATAACAGATTTTTCTTTTAAACTGTACTGGTTGATGCATTATCAAGTCTAAATCAGACGTGATGAAAGAAAATGTAACAACTTACCAAGTAAGTAAAACACTGTAAACACATATTGTTAGACCAATAACCTGGAGTGTCACTCGTGCCTTAACATGTTAGGTATACATCCCAACCACAAAAATATACTGTATAGAATAAGCTACAAGATACACGACTGTTATCACTAATAAAATATTCCATGCAACAGCATTTCACACTGGAATACTACAGTAAATATTTACGTAATTTTAAGGGTAAAGATTGCACTGTGGTAAATCTAAAATTTATTATTGTAAGAAATAAACATGTAAGCCTATTTACTGAATGAACTAATTACAGGTCAGAGTAAATCCTATTTTGAAGTGTTGCACCGTGGTAATACTTCAATTTATTATTTTCAAAGATAAACATGTCTTGGGTGAATGAACCAATTACCAAATGTGCCCAATTACCAGGTGTGCCCAGCCAGGTGTGTTATTCAGAACACCAACAGGAATTGAACCTGCCACAACACTTAAGTAAAGGCTTACAAACACTAGAAGACACAAACATGTGTTCGAGAACACAAACAATAACTGAACCAGTACAACACTCCAATAAAGACTTAGGAATATTAGACCCAACAAACAAACCACCAACATGATTCGAATCTGCATCAGCACTTCAACAAAGGCTTAGGAATATTAAAACACACAAACGTATGTTTCAGAACACCAACAGGATTCAAACCTGCAACAACATTTAAAACACACAAACATGAAACATGTTCACCAACAGGAACCAGCCCTGCGAAAACACCCAAAAAAGGCTTAGGAATATTAGAACCAACAAACTTAAAATTAAGAGATGGCCTACTTTTCGTCTGCGGTGTCAGGTGCTGCAGTTGAGGTTTCTGTATCCAGCGCTGTATCGATATGGCTGAAGAATGATTATAAACATGATCGCAAACTGACAGTAATCAATTCCATGGAGGGATGCAACAGTATTTCACACTGTTTTCAATATACATATATCGATAAAACTTAAGAATTATTATAAACATGAACGCAAACCGACTGTAACCATAATCAAGCCAAACTATATTTTGAAACACATAAATTTCATGATTAATCTTATTTTGTGATTTTTCTGATTGTGTTGGATAATTTGTAGTGATATTACAACAGAATAAGTAACATGATGTAGTTTTTGTCTGAATGTTAGGTGATTTATACAAATTGTAGCTTAAGACATAACAACGGCCCATGTCATGGGCAACATTTTGTTTAAATATGACAACAAACTTACCCTTCTGTCCTCTGCATTTGTAGGCAGTGAATACTTAAATCAGGAATTACATCCTGAACAGAATCTAAAACACATTTGCAATAGTTATTATTTGTGATATGCATAATGTAGTTTCATGGAACTGAGTTAATGTTTTTACATGTCTGTAATTTGAATTTTGTCTCTCAAAAGCTACAAAAACCTAGACCATGTTGACAGTGTGTTTAAACAGTGCTATGCAACTTAGTTTCAATTAAGTATTTGAAGGACTGCCCAGATTTCATGCGCTGTATAAATATACTTATCATTAAAATTAACTGAAGCTAAATTCATCTAACTGACCATCAAATGATAGTGACGCTTCAACAACGTCTTCACATCTGTTTGGTGTAGAAGCCTTCTGTAAAGGTAATGAACAATGATAGGACTAGTATACGATTATGACTCAAAATTAGTAGTGATTCATGCAGCGATTAGTTATACCATCACACTGTACTATTTGTTACACCATCACACTGTACTATTTGTTATACCATCACACTGTACTATTTGTTACACCATCACACTGTACTATTTGTTACACCATCACACTGTACTATTTGTTATACCATCACACTGTACTATTTGTTACACCATCACACTGTACTATTTGTTACACCATCACACTGTACTATTTGTTACACCATCACACTGTACTATTTGTTATACCATCACACTGCACTATTTGTTATACCATCACACTGTACTATTTGTTATACCATCACACTGTACTATTTGTTATACCATCACAGTGTACTATTTGTTATACCATCACAGTGTACTATTTGTTACACCATCACACTGTACTATTTGTTATACCATCACACTGTACTATTTGTTATACCATCACACTGTACTATTTGTTATACCATCACACTGTACTATTTGTTATACCATCACACTGCACTATTTGTTATACCATCACACTGCACTATTTGTTATACCATCACACTGTACTATTTGTTATACCATCACACTGCACTATTTGTTATACCATCACACTGCACTATTTGTTATACCATCACACTGTACTATTTGTTATACCATCACAGTGTACTATTTGTTATACCATCACACTGTACTATTTGTTATACCATCACAGTGTACTATTTGTTATACCATCACACTGCACTATTTGTTATACCATCACACTGCACTATTTGTTATACCATCACACTGTACTATTTGTTACACCATCACACTGTACTATTTGTTATACCATCACACTGCACTATTTGTTATACCATCACACTGTACTATTTGTTATACCATCACACTGTACTATTTGTTATACCATCACAGTGTACTATTTGTTATACCATCACAGTGTACTATTTGTTACACCATCACACTGTACTATTTGTTATACCATCACACTGTACTATTTGTTATACCATCACACTGTACTATTTGTTACACCATCACACTGTACTATTTGTTATACCATCACAGTGTACTATTTGTTATACCATCACACTGTACTATTTGTTATACCATCACACTGTACTATTTGTTATACCATCACACTGCACTATTTGTTATACCATCACACTGTACTATTTGTTATACCATCACACTGCACTATTTGTTATACCATCACAGTGTACTATTTGTTACACCATCACACTGTACTATTTGTTATACCATCACACTGTACTATTTGTTATACCATCACACTGTACTATTTGTTATACCATCACACTGTACTATTTGTTACACCATCACACTGTACTATTTGTTATACCATCACACTGTACTATTTGTTATACCATCACACTGTACTATTTGTTATACCATCACACTGTACTATTTGTTATACCATCACAGTGTACTATTTGTTACACCATCACACTGCACTATTTGTTATACCATCACACTGTACTATTTGTTATACCATCACACTGCACTATTTGTTATACCATCACACTGTACTATTTGTTATACCATCACACTGTACTATTTGTTATACCATCACACTGCACTATTTGTTATACCATCACACTGTACTATTTGTTACACCATCACACTGTACTATTAGTTATAGCATCACACTGTACTACGCCTAAGAGAACTGTGGATAGCAGAATCATCTGCTTAGTAGAATAAAATATACTAGATTACATCCGCCCACGGAGTAACAAACTAATGGGAGCAGGTATACTAACTTATATCCACCCACGGAGCAACAAACTTACATCCACCCACAGAGTAACAAACTAATGGGAGCAGTTATACTAGCTTACATCCGCCCACGGAGCAACAAACTAATGGGAGCAGTTATACTAGCTTACATCCACCCACGGAGTAACAAACTAATGGGAGCAGTTATACTAGCTTACATCCACCCACGGAGTAACAAACTAATGGGAGCAGTTATACTAGCTTACATCCACCCACGGAGTAACAAACTAATGGGAGCAGTTATACTAGCTTACATCCACCCAAGGAGTAACAAACTAATGGGAGCAGTTATACCAGCTTACATCCACCCACGGAGCAACAAACTAATGGGAGCAGTTATACTAGCTTACATCCACCCACGGAGTAACAAACTAATGGGAGCAGTTATACTAGCTTACATCCACCCACGGAGTAACAAACTAATGAGAGCAGTTATACTAGCTTACATCCACCCACGGAGTAACAAACTAATTGGAGCAGTTATGCTAGCTTACATCCACCCACGGAGTAACAAACTAATGGAAGCAGTTATACTAGCTTACATCCACCCACGGAGTAACAAACTAATGGGAGCAGTTATACTAGCTTACATCCACCCACGGAGTAACAAACTAATGGAAGCAGTTATACTAGCTTACATCCACCCACGGAGTAACAAACTAATGGGAGCAGTTATACTAGCTTACATCCACCCACGGAGTAACAAACTAATGGAAGCAGTTATACTAGCTTACATCCACCCACGGAGTAACAAACTAATGGGAGCAGTTATACTAGCTTACATCCACCCACGGAGTAACAAACTAATGGGAGCAGTTATACTAGCTTACATCCACCCACGGAGTAACAAACTAATGGGAGCAGTTATACTAGCTTACATCCACCCACGGAGTAACAAACTAATGGGAGCAGTTATACTAGCTTACATCCACCCACGGAGTAACAAACTAATGGGAGCAGTTATACTAGCTTACATCCACCCACGGAGTAACAAACTAATTGGAGCAGTTATACTAGCTTACATCCACCCACGGAGTAACAAACTAATGGGAGCAGTTATACTAGCTTACATCCACCCACGGAGTAACAAACTAATGGGAGCAGTTATACTAGCTTACATCCACCCACGGAGTAACAAACTAATGGGAGCAGTTATACTAGCTTACATCCACCCACGGAGTAACAAACTAATGGGAGCAGTTATACTAGCTTACATCCACCCACGGAGTAACAAACTAATGGGAGCAGTTATACTAGCTTACATCCACCCACGGAGTAACAAACTAATGGGAGCAGTTATACTAGCTTACATCCACCCACGGAGTAACAAACTAATGGGAGCAGTTATACTAGCTTACATCCACCCACGGAGCAACAAACTAATGGGAGCAGTTATACCAGCTTACATCCACCCACGGAGCAACAAACTAATGGGAGCAGTTATCAACATTACAGTATTTTGATCTTTTAAAACTTGTTCCCACTGTAGCACCCTCTGGAGGAGAAAGACCCTCCAGAAAAGCATAGATTATCAAATACACATAAGCAAATAAAGCTATATAACTATCATTGTTTTCTGAGATACAGAGGCCAATGGTCCAAGAAAGCGAGTGAACATAGAAAGATGTGAGTTGACCTTGGTGCCTCAGAGGAGATACACTTACAATGATCCAAAGTTAGCATATTAATATATAGATTGGCAAAGACTAAATCAGTGCCTATTCCTGCTGTATTTAAACGCTCTGCTTATTAGAATCAATTTGCTCCAACCCAAACTGATTCTGTTAAATGGAGTCTGTACATGTACTAAGAGTATTCATTAGATGTGGCATTCAACACTTACAAAATCTTGTTCACTTTCACTTGTAAACGGACTGAAATCTTCACCATCAGAGTTTGTCAACTCTCAAGATAGATCTGCAATAAATATATCTTTTGCATATCCACAGTTGTTTAATGACGATACTAAATGACAGATACACATACCTATATACATATATATGTACATATATATATATATATATATATATATATATATATATATATATACTGTATTTAAAATCAGCTTCTCATTAGAAGTTGAAAGGCGATGGAGTATTGTTAAATTACACAGGAATTCCTATTTCTTCAGAGATCTATTCCTGCATGCCTAACCATTATTTTGATACCCTTTTCCAATTGCGAACAATGTAAGATATTGTGCAATATGCACCAATTTGCTTTTATTTCAGTAATTTATTGCCATACTTAAGTAGCTTGTACAATGACTTTGGTACTCGAGTCAATGGGCGTACTACTTTTTATTTCTGCTTTCTACTTCAAAAGTTGGAAACCCTGAAATACTGTTGGTTTGCGTGCCAGCTCTAATTGGCACTGGTGTTTCTAATTTGTTCAGTCAATCCACTGCTCCCTTCACACTGTCGTCCTAACACAAAATAAGAAAAAACTGTATACACACAATTTTAATAATGGTACCTTTTGTATTCTCAAAGTGACTGAAGCACTTGTGATGATGGGTGACATTGTAGTCATAAAAAAGCTAAATGAAGTCTCAGAAACCTGACTGAATATTTCATTAAATACTCATTCCTAGCTTTGACTTTTACATTCATAAATATTAAATTTGGAAGTTAGTTATCACTATGAGTTATATTCAGTGCACGTGAGCGTGTGCCTCAAGAGTTGTATTGATGTGTGCATCATTTCTTTGTCAATTAAATGATAATAGTAGCCTCTTTATTTTTTTGGTCAAATTTGTTACACTAACAAGACACACAGGACTAGACACCTTTACCTTTTGTTACACTAACAAGACACACAGGACTAGGCACCTTTACCTTTTGTTACGCTAACAAGACACAAAGGACTAGACACCTTTACCTTTTGTTACACTAACAAGACACACAGGTCTAGACACCTTTACCTTTTGTTACACTAACAAGACACACAGGACTAGGCACCTTTACCTTTTGTTACGCTAACAAGACAAACAGGACTAGACACCTTTACCTTTTGTTACACTAACAAGACACACAGGTCTAGACACCTTTACCTTTTGTTACACTAACAAGACACACAGGACTAGACACCTTTACCTTTTGTTACACTAACAAGACAAACAGGACTAGACACCTTTACCTTTTGTAACACTAACAAGACACACATGACTAGGCACCTTTACCTTTTGTTACATTAACAAGACACACAGGACTAGACACCTTTACATTTTGTTACACTAACAAGACACACAGGTCTAGACACCTTTACCTATTGTTACACTAACAAGACACACATGACTAGACACCTTTACCTTTTGTTACACTAACAAGACAAACAGGACTAGACACCTTTACCTTATGTTACACTAACAAGACACACAGGACTAGACACCTTTACCTTTTGTAACACTAACAAGACACACAGGACTAGGCACCTTTACCTTTTGTTACATTAACAAGACACACAGGACTAGACACCTTTACCTTTTGTTACGCTAACAAGACACACAGGACTAGACACCTTTACCTTATGTTACACTAACAAGACACACAGGACTAGACACCTTTACCTTTTGTAACACTAACAAGACACACAGGACTAGGCACCTTTACCTTTTGTTACATTAACAAGACACACAGGACTAGACACATTTACCTTTTGTTACACTAACAAGACACACAGGACTAGACACCTTTACCTTTTGTTAAACTAACAAGACACATAAGACTAGGCACCTTTACCTTTTGTTACACTAACAAGACACACAGGACTAGACACCTTTACCTTTTGTTACACTAACAAGACACACAGGACTAGACACCTTTACCTTTTGTTACACTAACAAGACACACAGGACTAGGCACCTTTACCTTATGTTACACTAACAAGACACACATGACTAGACACCTTTACCTTTTGTTACACTAACAAGACAAACAGGACTAGACACCTTTACCTTTTGTTACACTAACAAGACACACAGGACTAGACACCTTTACCTTTTGTTACACTAACAAGACACACAAGACTAGACACAAGACTAGGCTCCTTTACCTTTTGCCTGTTTTTCTGAAGGCTTGCTTTCAACTGAAAAATAAATTATATAAGTTAGAAAAAATTAGTCTTAAGTGATTTTGATTTTTAAATATGTAATTGTAAATTATTTTCCACATCTGTATCAAAACAAGTTGTACAATTAAATAAAGAAATAATATTTAATGATCACTTACTGATTAAGAAAAATAATAATTATAAAACAGATAATAATTATATGTATGTAATATATGTATAGTGCAGTGTGCATGTGCACATGCACACAACACCAGCGAAAATAACCGTACCATTTGTTGACCTCTGGTCAGCGGCACACTCTTTGAACTTGACATGTTTCAGCTATAAAAAAAAGAATGAAGTGTTTTTCTCCCAAGCAAATTGGTGTGGTCACTTGGATATTGTTCATGACATTTCAAACTGACATAAAGTTATTATTACCCATTTGTGGACCAGCCTCCTCCCTTAAACATATAACCTTGTCAAACCATTGTTTCAGTAATCTTTTACTCAAGGTCATTACAGGGCATACAGGCCTCGGATTTGGCGGTGGCAATTCCCTGGCAACTGGCCATCCAGTCTCAGAAGTTAAACAATGGTTCATGGCCAAATCAGCCACACCTTATGATGGTGCATCCCACTCTATAAACATTTGTCAAATTCATGACCTGTCATTACCAATTTAATTTCACATAATATATATTAGTTTCAAATTAAGGGTTGTAATAACATTTTGCATCAATACTTTTGGAACTAAAATATTTAATGTCTTAGAATTCTGTCTATACCTTTGAGAAATGGTGTTCTCTGTGACTAATCATACCTCTAATCTGAAACTAAGTGAACCGTAGGCTGCAGACTGCATTGCAAGTTGGACACATGTACAATAAACAGATTTATTATTGTCTTACCAAGTAGCATGTGTGTGTAACTTTCATATTTGTTACACCCACCATGTATACAATACAATACAAACATAAAATTGTCAATATTGGAAGTTTTATTTTTCAATGTCATGTCCAAAGTTACATGGAATTGCCCATATAGATATCGTACGGAAGAATGTGTTCAGGTTTTTGTGAAAACGGCATATTAGGTCTACATGTTAGGTCCAGGAAGCACGAAATTGACTCACTCATATACACTAGAGTTCCCCAAGTTCGTGAACCTAGATGCTCTGCTACGATATATTGCACATTGCTAAATATATTATTCTAAAACGTTTCCACTGTGAACATGTGTACTCACCATCGCTGAAAATATGTCAACCAAATTATTTAATGCCATTCCCCCAAAACATTTGTGGGTGTGTGCTGTGTAAATCATGGGTATTCTATGTCAGTTATTGCTGATTTTTCTGTCAATAAATTGTGTTTGGGTGTTACAGACATTCAAGGAGAGCTTTGCTGGCAAAATGTGACCAATTTCCTAGTTATATCTTAGTTTTAGAGTATGACGTCATCGTTTGATTAGCGATCATAGACATAGCCTATAGGCAGAACAGTCAGAAGAATGCAAGGATAGATAAACATAACTGTCCAACTAATCTTTAATAAATACATTCCTAATATGGTGGTCTGGTACGATGTGGAAAACTGCACTGTCAGTTCATTGTAAACACTATCCTCAAGTAATCAATCGCTAGTTGACAAATGACACAATACCGAATTGCCACGGAATTGCGCAATGCACTAATTTGGGCTTGGCCTGGGACACGCAACGATACGATACAATCGGTGGGAAAAAGTACAGGCGGTCCCCGCAAAGTGGCATCTAGGATTCTAGGATTATATATATATATATATATTCCCAACGATGCAGTAAGCAGATTACTGAGAACTACATAGTATATTTGTTAACCAAAACATTTTTGTATAACGTCTTAAAGGTCAACAGATTATAGCAGATCCTTATTTAATGGATTCCACAGAATAGGGCCTTTTAACACTCATTCACACTGACCTCAATGTTGTTCTACAGTACTTGTTGTTGTTCTACAGTACTTGTTGTTGTTCTACAGTACTTGTTGTTGTTCTACAGTACTTGTTTTTGAAGTAATTTTCTTGTGTATCGTGATTGTGAGTGGTGTGTACCATTTGAAAATGTGAATCTTACCAGACATTAATCTGTTATTAACATAGCACTGCAATAATAACATAACTAATAACATCTCAGCACTACCTGGCCACAAGACTAATTAACTGTCATTTCTACCTGTGATGATTACAGAACTGTTGATAGTCCTGTCACACTGTAGTCGGGCTTTGATACTGTGTAATGAACAAGAAATATATTTACCTCCTGTCCAACAGTGACTTCTAGCGTGATTCCATTGTGGCTGTAATGACCTTTTCTGTCTGTTTCCCAGATACAATCACCACATGATGTCTACTCAGGCAGTTTCTTTGGGAACTTTTCATTCACCTTTTGCCCAAAGATCTCTTTGAGCAGCATCCATGCTGTATTGTATCTGTTGTATGTGAACATAAATATAATACAACTTATACCATGATGTATCGAGTTATTATCTGAATGGATAGTTAACGGATTGTACATCAAGCCTGGTTTACAATGGGTGACAAATTGACAATAGGGAACCTGAAGGGGCCAGTTCTTTGCTAGTCTATGGCTTATAAACAATGGCAGCGACACACAAGACACAAGGACACAGGTTAGACAGGTCTGCATTGTTCAGGCATTAGTAGATGGAGGGATTAACAATATGTTGTTAGGCTGCAAAGAATTTGTTTTGCTTCAGCAGAAATCTGAGAGATTTGTTTTCCTGAGCAGGAGAACAAGATATTTGATATAGTCTCATGGCAAAATATAGTCTCACGGCCTCAAATTGATTTTTCTCTCACTTCATTTCAAAATCTTAGATAAACAGATCCTTGTGTTTTCGTCTGTTGTTGAAGTAATTTATGGGCGTTAGACGAACGTTCTCCCATTATCGCCCACATGCACATATCGAATTCATATATTGCCCATCAATACCTCCGTAACACTAATTTAGAACACATACTCAAAGTTCATTGGAATATGTCAATGACTAACAAATATACAAAATATGCGGACTGTTTAAAAACTGTTTGCTTAACTGCCGCCTTAGCCAGACCAATCGCGCGATATATACAATTCGATTTGTGGCAGTGTCAGTGACGTGGTGTGGTTGCGGCCGTGACGTCAACTCATCGTTGTCGCTATTTCTGCTTATTAATAAACATACACACGGACGACCGCGATTAATTCAATATACATAACAGGGTATTACCCATAATTGTTTTAAACAAACCAATTTAAACAGTGTTTTGATATATCATGCACATTGTGATGATGTACAACACTACTTTACCATAATTTTTGTGTATATCCATATGGCGTAATGGGTTAAGTCGTCGGGTTTTGCTAATAAGTTTTCGTGATCGAATCCCATTTGCGTAAAAATAAATTTTATGTGTTTAGTGGTTTTTATATTGCTGAAATATTTTTAGCATTCGAATATTGTACTGCTTTCATTAAAATCTTGTGAAATTTTCCACTTGGAACTTCCACATAATTTTCATATGGAGAAATGTCCTTAAAAATAGTAACACGGTTAGCTATAAGCTGTATCTTATTCAGTTCATCACGAGACACGTCCATAACCTTGTCCAGCTGAATGTTAGGACCAATAGTGTGGCCTTTTTAGCATATTTTACTTGTATAGCGTTAAAGTAGAATGGCCATGTTAAATTGTAAATTAAATTTAAATATTCCAAGACAGACATCACACATATTCTAGGCAGACATCGCACATTTTGTCAATGCATATGTTGATGGAGCTACTGAGATATTATCAGCATAGCCGATAGCACCATATAGACAACCATATGACATATCCTACAGCCAAACCCAGATATGCTGCGTCTTGTTAACATTTCATCTATGTATATAGACAATAATACAGGGGATAACCCCCCCCGTCAGTGTTTTACTCCGTTGGCTGTGGAGAAGTATTGGCTGTAGAATTATTCCAAGAAACGTACAAATATTGCTCAGTATGATAAAATTATGTATATAAACTTAACATCTGATTAACAAAGATTCATTCCTCTTTTCATCTGTAAATAAAAAAGTTTAACTTTATTATGTTTATGCTAGAGTTTTCTAAATGATTCTGATTCCACCACAAGTATAATACATTCTATTCACCTCAGTTTTGTCTTAACAATTAAAAAAATCCTCCTCACAGTCCAACTACCACAAACCCTAGGAGAGATGGGCGAGAGAGGATATGGCGACCGAGGGAAGGGAAACACTACAGTGAAAGATACACTGACTTGTGCTCTGATAAATGCCAGAAGTTTATGTAACAAGAAAGAAGAGATGGTCAGTTATGTATATGAAAACACACCCGATATGGTTTTCATGACAGAATCCTGGGCGAACGAAAACACAATGGACAGTGAATTAGCACTTACTGGCTGTGTGACCAGGAGGAAAGATAGGAAGGATAGACGAGGTGGAGGAGGGCTAATTTATGCAACAGAAGAGGTCAGTGCACAGTGTGACATAGACCTCTCTGACTGCAATGAGGAAATACTGTGGTGTAGGCCGGCAGAGGGTAACATTCTAGCTGGGGTATGTTACAACTCTACATCTAATATGTAGGAAGAAGAAGCAAAAATTCATTCCAACATTATCAAGGCATACAGCAGAATGTCACACAAAGAAGTAATGTTATGTGGAGATTTCAACCACAACACTATAAACTGGAAAGAACTTGAAGCAACAGCAGAAGGACAGTCATTAGACTTGACACAGGACCTTGGCTTGATTCAACCTGTAGAAACAGCTACAAGACATGGAATGTGCTAGATCTTGTTCTGACAACAACTCCAAACTTAGTGAGACATGTGCATGTAACAGAACCATTTGGTTCAAGCGATCACAACATAGTAGAGTTCACGATGGTCTGTAGGACTGAATACACTGATTGGAAGAATGATTACTGTGACTACAGAAACAGTGACTATGTAGGCATGAAGGAATATCTACAACAAATTGGCCTCAGGACTAAACAAAGTAGAGCAAATTGTTCAACAGAAGAAGCCTGGACAATACTGAAAGCTTCCATAGAGGAGGCAGTGAGTAAGTTTGTACCAAAGAAAGTGAGGAGGAAGAGAAGCAATAAGCCACTATGGTGGAACAAGGAGATCTACAGAGCCAGGAGGAAGAGAAGCAACAAGCCACTCTGGTGGAACAAGGAGATCTAAAGAACCAGGAGGAAGATAAGCAACAAGCCACTCTGGTGGAACAAGGAGATCTAAAGAACCAGGAGGAAGATAAGCAACAAGCCACTATGGTGGAACAAGGAGATCTACAGAGCCAGGAGGAAGAGAAGCAACAAGCCACTATGGTGGAAGAAGGAGATCTACAGAGCTAGGAGGAAGAGAAGCAACAAGCCACTATGGTGGAACAAGGAGATCTACAGAGTCAGGAGGAAGAGAAGCAAAAAGCCACTATGGTGGAACAAGGAGATCTACAGAGCCAGGAGGAAGAGAAGCAACAAGCCACTATGGTGGAACAAGGAGATCTACAGAGCCAGGAGGAAGAGAAGCAACAAGCCACTATGGTGGAACAAGGAGATCTACAGAAGTCAGGAGGAAGAGAAGCAAAAAAGCCACTATGGTGGAACAAGGAGATCTACAGACCTAGGAGGAAGAGAAGCGACATTGACTCAACTGCTGGTGTCAACTGTGACACTTCCTTCTCATTGTCACTGCTGGTGTCAACTGTGACACTTCCTTCTCATTGTCACTGCTGGTGACAACTGTGACACTTCCTTCAACTGCAACTGGAAACATATTACAAATAACTATTGTGTTAATGATCAAGCTACGGGTGCAATAAGCAATTATTACTGGTGTCATGAATGGTTAAAGACACTTGCTTATATTGTTAATTGGCTCTGAATAATTCAAAGTTATGGGAATATCTATAAGAAAAGTATTCATTATACCCTATCACATATATCAATGAGGCATCAGTAAAGTTACATGAATACGTTGATGGCTTATTATTCTCTATCAACCATAATGACACGTCACCTCTCTCTCTTGGGGGTGTCACATCCTCTCTCTCTCTCTCTCTCTCTCTCTCTCTCTCTCTCTCTCTCTCTCTCTCTCTCTCTCTCTCTCTCTCTCTCTCTCTCTCTCTCTCTCTCTCTCTCTCTCTCTCTCTCTCTCTCTCTCTCTCTCTCTCTCTCTCTCTCTCTCTCACTCTCTCTCTCTCTCTCTCTCTCTCTCTCTCTCTCTCAGTCTGGGCCTCAAGTAGCAGGTCTTGTGTCTGGCGTAGCAGGCTCTACTTGGCTTCAGAAGACAGTAGAGAATTGCATTGGTGGCCATGTTAACGTTTTGTCTGATTTTAAGAAAAGCCTGACCATCAAAAATTCTGAAATAAATGTGCAGCAACTGCCATCATCTCATTGACATGCTCACCACTTTATCAAATCACATACCTCCAGCTCTTTTAAAATGCCCCCACGTGCTATGCCCGTCAATATTTACAAAAATAGCCGTGTATTCATGTGCCCACGTGGCCCATAGCAGAAAAATTCCCATTAATCCCTCCACCAGTTAAACTCTCAAAAACTGCACTATTTCACAGCCAATAGCTTCTATAAACAAACCTGTGAATATTTCCTGCTCAAAGGCACTCATGTCACATACATGAATTTATTAGTTCACATTTCACAATTTCACGTGCCCTACATTCGTGTGAAACAGTAAACAGGAAGGTCAACTGTGGTCTTACCCCTATATTAGCCACACCCGGGGTGTTGACACGCGCCGCCCGCCTCACTCTGGTGACGCCGTCAACTGTCACCAGTTGTTGAAGAGCCTGCAACCAACAGTGATACTGTTACGTAATGTCACCCTCCGAGTCAGTTGTAAACACCCCAGTTCTCCAGGTGAAAAGGGTTGTTAATGTGTCTATTAGACTCTGTCATTTGACCTTCTTTTTAGAAGTGAGTTTGTTGGGATCCGTGGAGAGTTCTTTGTGAAAAATCTGTCACGTCAGTTTAATGATTTTAAACTGATCAAAACAAGTTAAAATCAATTACCCGCTAATTAATCAACTATTACATTATTGTTAACAATAACAAATATGTCGGAGACAGAAGACACTTTACTCGGTGACATTAGGTGACACAGGACACGGTGACAGTTTGACACATTTTCTAGAAAGAACTTTCCTGAAGTCAGACAGAAAATGTGAAAAGAAACAATGTTTTAACTTTTTGTATCAGGTGACATTTTACAACAGAAACTCGGGAGGGGGAATGTCACTGGTGGGTGGGTACAGTTACGTGAGACTTGGAGCAGGGTAATTACCCGGGGTTAGGAGAAAGACTGTATTTTATAAAGACAACTTAACATCCTACCAGAGTCTCTCAAGGCCCGGCAGGGTGACAGCGACTTCGGTTATTTGGAGGGCGCTGACGTCACCGATGTCGTTGAAGCCCAACCTATCACCAGAGGTAGAACAGTACATCATGTGACATTTGTATATTGCACAACCGCGTGACAAATGAGAGAATCACAGCGCACGTGAATTAACATTTAACATCACTAAAAGTGTCAACTGTGGGTATTTCTTGTATCATGATTATTTTACATGTGCAAGTGTTAGTGCATGACGTGTGTGTGACGTCATTGTGCGTGCGTGCGTGAATGTGTACATGAGTGTGTGCGTGAGTGCGTGAATGTGTGCGTGAATGTGTGTGTGAGTGCGTGTATGTGTGCACCGTGTACTTCTACTCACAGCAGATACTTCAGTTTGGTCAACGCCGACAGCGCTGCACACAGCCTCGAGCTGTCGTCGTCCGTCAGTCCACAGTAGCTAAGCCTAAGGCTGTTGAGAGACAAACACAATTGTTTAGTTGACGTCTCGCAGGTCAACAAAAGGATGACACTCACGTTTTGTCAACGTCGACAAGACACATCATATCAACACCCACAGTCACCAGAAAACAATGTCAAACATAATATAGTCTTATGACAATATTCCAAGTTGTGCTTATAAATCGTGCAGCAATATCAATTTGGTTGTAGTTAATCACGTGTGACATCAGACGTTGTCACTTCAATGTAATCAACATACCTCAGTGTCTCCAACTTGACCAGACAGTCAACGGGGGCCGTCATCACAGTCGGGCCGTGGAGGTCGCGGTTGGTATCAAGACTAAAACACGTCACATCTGTGAGTTATAGCGACACAATTAAGTTAACTATTTCTCTGAATCAACACAGTAATATCCCAAACAACTTACCTAATACTGATTTGTTGAAGCAAACATAACTACAGCGACTTTATGAAAGATAACTAATATTATGAAAATACGCTGTGCCTGGTTGTGACAGAAGGCTCTCAGGTTGAAACATTGTTATAGAAACGTCGATTTGACATCGCAGCGAATTGTTTCCTCTATTATGTAAGTCATCGAATGGATCACTGCATTGAATTTACCCAGAAGGATCATATAACTATTTTATTTGACTGAATGAATGATGAATATTAATTCAACTGCAAGTTGATTATAAATAAATAAATATATATATATATAATATTTATATATATATATATATATATATATATATATATATATATATATATATATATATATATATATATATACATACAATACATTTTGATACAAATACCGAAAAAGAAATATCCTATCACTAAAGATGATTATTGTCTAAAATTGCGATGTTCAAACATTCTGTGAAGTGTATTTCGTGCTACAGTTATTTATGTGAGCAGAGATAGATGAGCTTGCGCCTACTGAATTGATACTGCCTACTGAATTGATACTACAGGCAAATATGTTCTGTTGTTTAAATTAATCATGTTAAACTTAGTAGAATATAATTATGAAACACACATTAAATACCAACCGTTCACGTCAGTTTTCAAAAGTTATACCTTAGCACTTTAAATTTGTCCAGTTCACTGATTCCATCCATCAGGCACCCAGCATCGTTCCCTGTGATACCGCAGTCTTGTAAACTGGAAATAAGTAAACAAAGTTAAGTTAACTAATTAAGCAAAACATTTACTAAAAAATACTAATTATTCGTCAATTATCGTATGTGCATGAATATGTACATCTAATTTTGCAACACTAAGATTATGACTTTGATTAATAAAATATTACGAACACAACATGACCCTTGGCTTTATATCTTAAATGTATTTTAATTATTATTAATACAATAGAAGTTCACTATTAAGTGAATTACTTATTTCCTACACTTTAATTACAGAACTTTGTGAAAATAATTTGTATTAAAAATCATGATTATTCGGCTAAACTGCCAAAGATGCAATGTGTCAACGACAATGTTCTTAATATATCTGGAAAATTATAATCGAATAAATTAATACATTAGCGGAACAAATGTGTTAACTTAAACTGGCAACTACTTTTGACCAGTTTTGGTGTATATGTATATATATATATATACATACATACATACATACATACATAGACCAAATCGCATTCATATTTTCTCAAATTCATCATGTTTTTCTGCAAATTCTTGTACAAACACCCCTATTGACATTTCATCGGGCACCTGGTGGACACCCTTGGATCCGCCCAGGCTGTGTCACAACATCGGGTAATGACAACCACCATTGGCAACTGACATTAGGTCTAGGCTATGCCATTGGCGTAATTCGTTGACATAAAGTTGAGTACCTGCATTTCTTGCAGTCACCTCCATAGCAATCCAATGTTGTCTCAATGACACGTGGCATCAGTGATGCTATCTTTGTCACATTACCATTGTACATTCTGTGCATGTCACTGTGTATTCTATGGCACCTGACTTTCACATCCAGAGCAAACATTTTCCTCTGCTCTTTTCGTGTGGCTGCTGTCGCCCCAGGAAACATTCGCTCACTGAATGTAGCCTTCATGACATTTCAAAATAAAGCTTGATCTAAGTGTGTAGTGTCTGCTTGTCGGTTTACTTGCTCACATGGCATTCCTGCAACAGACATACCAGCCTGTACTCCTTCAGCACTCATCACGTCCCCATCTGTGACGACAGACCTACCAGCCCGTACTCCTTCAGCACTCATCACGTCCCCATCTGTGACAACAGACCTACCAGCCAGTACTCCTTCAGCACTCCTCACGTCCCCATCTGTGACAACAGACCTACCAGCCAGTACTCCTTCAGCACTCCTCACGTCCCCATCTGTGACAACAGACCTACCAGCCCGTACTCCTTCAGCACTCCTCACGTCCCCATCTGTGACAACAGACCTACCAGCCCGTACTCCTTCAGCACTCCTCACGTCCCCATCTGTGACAACAGACCTACCAGCCCGTACTCCTTCAGCACTCCTCACGTCCCCATCTGTGACAACAGACCTACCAGCCCGTACTCCTTCAGCACTCATCACGTCCCCATCTGTGACAACAGACCTACCAGCACGTACTCCTTCAGCACTCCTCACGTCCCCATCTGTGACAACAGACCTACCAGCCCGTACTCCTTCAGCACTCATCACGTCCCCATCTGTGACAACAGACCTACCAGCCCGTACTCCTTCAGCACTCCTCACGTCCCCATCTGTGACAACAGACCTACCAGCCCGTACTCCTTCAGCACTCCTCACGTCCCCATCTGTGACAACAGACCTACCAGCCCGTACTCCTTCAGCACTCCTCACGTCCCCATCTGTGACAACAGACCTACCAGCCCGTACTCCTTCAGCACTCATCACGTCCCCATCTGTGACAACAGACCTACCAGCCCGTACTCCTTCAGCACTCATCACGTCCCCATCTGTGACAACAGACCTACCAGCCCGTACTCCTTCAGCACTCCTCACGTCCCCATCTGTGACAACAGACCTACCAGCCCGTACTCCTTCAGCACTCCTCACGTCCCCATCTGTGACAACAGACCTACCAGCCCATACTCCTCCAGCACTCTCACGTCCCCATCTGTGACAACAGACCTACCAGCCCGTACTCCTTCATCACTCCTCACGTCCCCATCTGTGACAACAGACCTACCAGCCCGTACTCCTTCATCACTCCTCACGTCCCCATCTGTGACATTTTATCATTTGACCATCGTGCGACGAAATCGACTTTTGGTGGTTCGATTCTATTTCGAGCAGAACTCTCCAGTTTTGTCATTTCAGAAACTTAACAGGTCTGGTAGAGAATTTTCATGTAACCACTGTGTATTGCCGTAGCTTTTTCACAGAATTTGATCATGAAACATTCATAAGTATCGCTCGTTTGTAATAATTTGTTTGCATCAGTTGTGAATATTCATTTATGGTAATGTGTATAACCAAAACGTTTCACAGTTGTGCCATTTGGGATACATACTGTGTCAGATAATATCTGGCATCAGGATGTATCCAAAATAAATTATGTCTGGCAGCAAGAGTAAGACAGGGCCTCCTGTTTATAACTCTCACTATGTAATGTGATCAAGAGTAAGACAGGGCCTCCTGTTTATAACTCTCACTGTGTAATGTGATCAAGAGTAAGACAGGGCCTCCTGTTTATAACTCTCACTGTGTAATGTGATCAAGAGTAAGACAGGGCCTCCTGTTTATAACTCTCACTGTGTAATGTGATCAAGAGTAAGACAGGGCCTCCTGTTTATAACTCTCACTGTGTAACGTGGTCAGCCCAGTTCTTTTATGTGCAGTGTACGGAATTGTTCGAATTTTTGTAGCACAAACTGCTGTAAATATTAGGTGTTTCATATTGATTCACTCACTATATTAGCTCGTGTACAGTGTTTTCGTAAAATCGTTGCCAAACTATATTAAGGAAACAGGCTGGTCTGGAAATGGGTTAAGTAATTTTTTTCTAGGCTAGCGCTGCCGATCGCCAATTGCGCCATAGGTGAAATGGTTTCCCATTTGGCGAAAGGAAAAAAAATCTTCGCCAATTTGGCGAAATGCTTTTACATATTATGTTTATATGAAATATTGTATATTAGGCCTAGTAAAAAAGAAACTAGTTTCTTGTCCAGACTTTTTTTAAGTTAGAGGGAGGCCCTTACTATTTATGATTTTTTTTATTAGTTTCGAAGATGGCCGCCATGTCTTACATGCTCACTGTGGTTGATAAGCTGTAGTTTTTTCGATGCAATATGGAACATGCCAGTGATGTATATTACTAAGTAGGCTGCCATTCCATTATCAAATACATTACTTTTTAGTGGGAATGGCAGATGAATAGAAATATTTATGTAAATGTAATATGGCACATACCTGTTACACCGGAACACTACTTAAATTGACCAGAAAGAAACAAGAAGCAAACGCAATGTTGAATGTATTTATGAATGTCATGTGCAGGTTTGGCCATGGTTTCATTAGTATATATCAAAGGCATTTATACTGACTGAGACTGGGATTATGTAAATGAGTCTGCTAAAAGACTATTTAATGCAAGGCATCACCATTAGAATCTTATTTTAGACTATGTAGAATGCACATACATCCCTACACCTTGTATGATGAATAACGAGTGAACTGAAAGAGTATAACAGTACTTCGTACAGCAAATTTTGGACAAAGATTTCTTCATAGAACCGAAAAAACTTTTTTAAATAATCTTTTTCAATAGTAAATAAAAAAGTAGGTGTAGACAAAAAAGGAAATGGGCAGGGACAAGAAACTAGTTTCTTTTTTTACTAGGCCTTAACACATTATTTTATGTCATGTTTTGCATTTTGACGTTTTGTCATCTTTGTGTTTGCTAAAAAAATCTCATTTGGCTAAAGAAAATTTGAACCTTTAGCCAAATTGGCTAAACAGACTTTAGGCCCAGCGCTAGCCTAGTTTTTAATCTTAAAAACTACTCATCCTGACCAAATTCAGTTTGTTGTCTGTGTGAAAAGAAGGTCACTTATGACATAACAAGCGATTTGGACGACCATAACCATGGTAACTAGATATTCTTTAAAAATGCAGATGGGTGGTTTTGAGGGTACTCCCATGCAAAATTTAAGTTGTATATGTATAATATATAAAATTGTGCAATGAAGCAGCTTGGTCGAAAAAAAGACACGATAGGAGGAAAAGGGCTGATGTGTTTGAAGATATCAAGATTATTAATGGATTTACCGACCTAGACACCAAGAGAATATTCGAGCTAAACCATACCCCACGTCCAGGAAGACACAACAAGTTAATAGTACAACACCACAGCCGACTAGATGCACGCCACAAGTTCTTTTCACAGCGAGTAATCAAGCCATGGAATACCCTACCATGCGACTGTGTCGATGCACTAATACTGTAACAATAAAAACAACTATTTAGGTCCGTTAGTTGTAACTCCAGAATTGGTAGCTAAGAAAATAAAGGCAATGAAGGATAACAAATCACCGGGAGTGGATGGGATTCCTCCAAAATTACTAATGGAAACAGTAGAACAAATCAGTATACCACTTGCAAGAGTATTCAACTTGTCATTAAAAGAGGGAGTTGTTCCGTTTGAATGGAAAGAAGCAAACAGACCAGTGAGTTTAACGTCAGTGATTTGTAAATTATTAGAAAGGTTAATTAAAGACCATATGGTGGAATTCCTCGTTAAGCATAAATTATTAAATTCATCTCAACATGGATTCCTTAAAGCGAGGTCATGCTTAACAAATATGTTATGTTTTTTGGAAGAAATCACTAAGTGGATAGACGTGGGATCGCCAGTAGATATTATCTACTTAGATTTTCAGAAAGCTTTTGACAAAGTGCCACATCAAAGATTACTACTTAAATTAAAAGCCCATGGTATCGGGGATAGCATAACTGACTGGATAGAACAATGGCTGACTGACAGAAGACAACGAGTTGTAGTAGATGGAGAAGTTTCAAATTGGAAATCGGTTTTGAGTGGGGTACCTCAAGGATCAGTATTAGGACCTATATTATTCTTAATTTATATCAATGACTTGGACGACAGTATAACAAGTAACGTACTGAAATTTGCGGATGACACAAAACTGTTTAGAAAGGTTAATACTGATGGTGATAAACAACATTTACAAAACGATCTAGACAGATTAGTGAAATGGTCTGAGAAATGGCAGATGTTGTTCAATTTTGGGAAATGTAAATGCCTACATACAGGACATAGGAATTTGAATGTAAACTATAAAATGGGAGATACTGTTCTGGGTACTACTGTAAAAGAAAAGGACTTAGGAGTTACAATAAGCGCTGATATGAAAGTTTCAGAGCAGTGTGGTATTGCAGCTTCAAAGGGTAATCAAATTCTTGGATTGATTAGAAGAAACATAACATACAAGGGAAAAAAGTTAATTATACCTGTTTATAAAGCAATAGTTAGACCTCATTTAGAATACTGTATACAAGCATGGAGACCATATCGTAAGAAGGATATAGATACGCTTGAACGCATACAAAGGAGAGCAACTAAAATGATTCCAGAACTGAGAGACCTTAATTATGAAGAACGCCTGAAAGAATGTGGTTTAACAACTCTAGAGACAAGGAGGTTAAGAGGAGATCAGATTGAAGTTTTTAAGATATTGAATGGGTATGAAAATATTGATAGAAATATGTTTTTCTCACTCAAGAAGGATAGCAGAACTAGAGGACATGAGGTAAAATTAGTAAAGGATCAATGTAGATTGGACATCAGGAAGCACTCGTTCTCACAGAGGACAATATATGAATGGAACAAATTGTCTACAGATTGTGTAACTGCTAGCAGCGTGAATATGTTTAAAAACAAGGTTGACACATATCTCAGGAGGGCGGGCTATAAGTAGATGAACATTGTTGGACTCTCGATAAGCCAATGGCTTCCTTGTCCACTTGCCATCTGGGCCTTTGGCTTGGATGGCAAATCTTGTTAAATCTTGTTAAACTTCAAAACAAAATATCAAAATTACTGCCATAACCACTGGATATATGAGCCAGTAGGCTCCCTGCCCCAAACCCGTTCAAAGTATGTTCATGATATGAAGAGTGGTCAGTTCTCTCATTGGCACTGCTATTTCTGTTGACATATTCTATCTACAAAATGTAATTAGTACCAAAATTGTGAGTGGAAATTCACATGTTCCCGTATTATCGCCCATTCATCATGCAATTACCACTTACCCCTCATGATATGTGAAATTAATTAGGATATAATTGCCACCTATGACAAATTGTACAACATGAATACTTTGTATGTGGCCATGGGAGTCACAGCATACACAAGTAAACAAATTATCTGTCGGAAGAGGGCAGCATATTTAGTTAAAAATAAATACAGCAGGTGGCGGAATGAAAACGGCAAAACACTCACACGTAACTCGTGGTGCCAATTTCCACTTTTATTGTTATTATTTATTTCGACATTTTACAATTATCCCTATTGAGTAGTGCATCTGATTTGATCATAAGCATACGTGCGTTTGCGTTGTTCTCCACAATGAACGAAGAGTGTATGAAACTGTGTGAAAATTCATCCCATGTACGAACGTGCAGCAGGGACACAAGCGAGGAACACGCTCAAGAATAAGTTATAAGATTATACATTTACCGGGCACTTGAACAGGTAAATCAAACAACTGCAGGAAACAATAGTTTTTGCTCAGCCTCAGTGAGACTAAACAATTAGACAGAATGTGAGACGGTGCCAAAGAATATGAAGAGATGGACCCGATAGCTGCACATACTAGTATTGGAGTAAATGAGCTTCCGTCCCAGCTCTGTGACGTACCGTATAACACTGCGTTTGAATGAGCTCGTACGTCTTGTGAATACGAGTTCACAACCTGTAAATAGAATTCACGACCCCTGTCAACTCGTAATTACCAGTTGAGAACTTGAAATTTAAAAAGGACCCCTCCTTTTGACGAACGAGCACACACTGAGGAACGCAGCATTAGTCACATATAATTAATGTGACTAGTCTAGAGTAGTATTGTGGAGCTGGGCACATTCGCTCCATTGGTGAGTTGTAGATAGTTGTGTCCTACGTACTGCTAGAAAAGTATTCTTCTTGTGTAGTCGTAGCCTCAGTTACAGCGTTGTTGTCTCATTGCAATCTCTATCTAATTTGAGTCCACCATCTCTCCTTTTCTTCTACCTTTTGGTTTTTCCAGGTAGTTCTTCTCTGCTGCTAAGTACCAGACTCTCTGGTCTTCTTGTTCCAATGGCCGTAGTTAGCCAGCTAAGTACCAGATTATCTGGTCTTCTTGTTCCAATGGTCGTACTTAGCCAGCTAAGTACCAGACTCTCTGGTCTTCTTGTTCCAATGGCCACACTTAGCCAGCTAAGTACCAGACTCTCTGGTCTTCTTGTTCCAATGGCCGCACTTAGCCAGCTACACTACATCTATATTTACTGTTGATACAAACATTGTATTGAACATCTGTTTAAGCAAAGAAGTTTATCCTTTAGTTTAACATAACTATGATATTTATAGTGTCTCTGTTGATAGATAAAACATATACTGTTTGTACAATCTCACTGGTTAAACATGGCTTCTCCAATACACATTTCTGTAATTACCAATGTGATGCACACAACGTAGGTTACCCAACCAGACTTGTGTTCACTACACATGTGCTGGAGTAATCAGAGTGAAACTTGTTACACTTCAGTCACTGACACACCATGATGTGTTCACTACACATGTGCTGGAGTAATCAGAGTGAAACTTGTTACACTTCAGTCACTGACACACCATGATGTGTTCAATACACATGTGCTGGAGTAATCAGAGTGAAACTTGTTACACTTCAATCACTGACACACCATGATGTGTTCACTACACATGTGCTGGAGTAATCAGAGTGAAACTTGTTACACTTCAATCACTGACACACCATGATGTGTTCACTACACATGTGCTGGAGTAATCAGAGTGAAACTTGTTACACTTCAGCAATAGCTTTGACACAACCTAATTACGTTGACCTTTGCCCCCAGCGATGTCACTGACACAGCATGACGTCTCACGTGAGGTGGACACCAGCAGTGGTTCTATTGGTTGGTGCTACACTCGCACTGTTTGGTTTCACGATCGACTTTAACACATTGAAAGCACCACACTTGGCCACATTGAGGGAGCGCAACTCTATGAAACAGATACGGGCGGAGGTATGCTGCAGATATTCAGAGAGAATGACTTACCACTTTTAATTTTTTTTACTAAAAACTTGTATGTGAAACCAGTTAGCAGCTGTTGACTGAGTAAATGCTAATGATACAGTTTTTGTAACTTTTACAGCCAATTAAAACAGTGTACTGGTATGGTTTGTCACTGGTGTATTTGCTGTATATGTTTCATGCATGTTTCACATAAGATATACACAATTATTTTTAGTAGTAGTATGTTGAACCATAGTTTTCCACTTTTGTTTGATTTCTGGGGAGAGTTTGTTGAGTCACTGAGACAGATTCTTCAGTAATGGTCACTATTCTCTTCAGTATTCATACAGTGTAAATTGTGTAATTTTGTTAAAGCTGATTCTAAGTCTTGTCATGAAGAACAATTTACTCAAAACAGATAGCCCTTGAAGGAAATGCCATCCAAGAGGGATCAGTTATTATTCCAGTGGTGACCTTTACCTTGCCAATGTAGAAAAGGAAGTTGTGGATGTTGTACCCAACAAAGGGCTTCTGGGAAAAGAATTCAAGAAAGATGCTAAGACGATCATGGAATCTCACTAAGATGGACGAGCGTTCACTGAATTCTCTCGAAACTGCAATGAAGGGAAATGGATTTGTTCGTAGGTCAATCTAATTTTACACATTAGTATTTGCCAGATTACTGTAACTTAAAACATGTTGAAAACATTGCTAAAGCAATATTTTATTATATAATACATGTAATCACAATATCACACCAGATTGTCTTATATAAATTGGTGTGATAATTATGTAATATTTTGGTTTACTCTTAATAGAAATTGTAATTGAACCATTTTGTTTATATGTTGTTAATTAATTATTGATAACTAGTATAAACAACACATTGAGAATTGTACGAGCCTAAGTAATAAAACATGCACTCTTTTTCTTCATCATATCAGAGGAAATCCTTCAAATTTTAAGATTATATGCTCGTGCATGGATAGTAAAAGGAGACAAAGAAATGATAGACAATCAGCAGATAGACATCAGATAGACATCAGATAGACAACAGATAGACAACAGATAGACAACAGATAGACATCAGATAGACATCAGATAGACATCAGATAGACAACAGGGAGGGTAGGAAAAAGAAAGGAAATATAGACGTTGAAGTGTATTGTGTTGTGCCTTGTTCTCAGTTTTGTCTTGTTTCTTTCAGGGTGTACAAGTTGAAAGTGGGAGAGAGGGAGGTCACCCTCAAGTCAGACAGGGTTCCTGTCACGAGAAACACAAAGAGAGAGGGAGGTCACCCTCAAGTCAGACATGGTTCTTGTCACGAGATACACAAAGAAAGTACACGGTTAGTAACAAGGAACTGTTGGAAGGACTGAAACACTAATGTCTCAATCATGATCATTGTTTCCTTCAGGGAGTACAAGTTGAAAGTGGGAGAGAGGGAGGTCACCCTCAAGTCAGACAGGGTTCCTGTCACGAGATACACAAAGAAAGTACACGGTTAGTAACAAGGAACTGTTGGAAGGACTGAAACACTAATGTCTCAATCATGATCATTGTTTCCTTCAGGGAGTACAAGTTGAAAGTGGGAGAGAGGGAGGTCACCCTCAAGTCAGACAGGGTTCCTGTCACGAGATACACAAAGAAAGTACACGGTTAGTAACAAGGAACTGTTGGAAGGACTGAAACACTAATGTCTCAATCATGATCATTGTTTCCTTCAGGGAGTACAAGTTGAAAGTGGGAGAGAGGGAAGTCACCCTCAAGTCAGACAGGGTTCCTGTCACGAGATACACAAAGAAAGTACACGGTTAGTAACAAGGAACTGTTGGAAGGACTGAAACACTAATGTCTCAATCATGATCATTGTTTCCTTCAGGGAGTACAAGTTGAAAGTGGGAGAGAGGGAAGTCACCCTCAAGTCACACAGGGTTCCTGTCACGAGATACACAAAGAAAGTACACGGTTAGTAACAAGGAACTGTTGGAAGGACTGAAACACTAATGTCTCAATCATGATCATTGTTTCCTTCAGGGAGTACAAGTTGAAAGTGGGAGAGAGGGAGGTCACCCTCAAGTCAGACAGGGTTCCTGTCACGAGATACACAAAGAAAGTACACGGTTAGTAACAAGGAACTGTTGGAAGGACTGAAACACTAATGTCTCAATCATGATCATTGTTTCCTTCAGGGAGTACAAGTTGAAAGTGGGAGAGAGGGAGGTCACCCTCAAGTCAGACAGGGTTCCTGTCACGAGATACACAAAGAAAGTACACGGTTAGTAACAAGGAACTGTTGGAAGGACTGAAACACTAATGTCTCAATCATGATCATTGTTTCCTTCAGGGAGTACAAGTTGAAAGTGGGAGAGAGGGAGGTCACCCTCAAGTCAGACAGGGTTCCTGTCACGAGATACACAAAGAAAGTACACGGTTAGTAACAAGGAACTGTTGGAAGGACTGAAACACTAATGTCTCAATCATGATCATTGTTTCCTTCAGGGAGTACAAGTTGAAAGTGGGAGAGAGGGAGGTCACCCTCAAGTCAGACAGGGTTCCTGTCACGAGATACACAAAGAAAGTACATGGTTAGTAACAAGGAACTGTTGGAAGGACTGAAACACTAATGTCTCAATCATGATCATTGTTTCCTTCAGGGAGTACAAGTTGAAAGTGGGAGAGAGGGAGGTCACCCTCAAGTCAGACAGGGTTCCTGTCACGAGATACACAAAGAAAGTACATGGTTAGTAACAAGGAACTGTTGGAAGGACTGAAACACTAATGTCTCAATCATGATCATTGGCATTGAAAGTTGTTAAATATTGGGAGGAGTTCAAAGTTGATATATGTGGGGTTGATATTGGGGGGGGGCAGACCTGTGTTAGAGTACATTCTCATGAGTACGAGTACATTAGTGATGGCTGAGTACGAGTATGAGTACATTTCTAAAAGCCGAGTGCAAATACATTTACACGAGTACGAGTACATATTGTATGATATAGTAAATTATTAGTAATAGCATATTTAAACAAATAATTTTTTTTTATTATTTAAAATAATTCAGGAATAATTAATTATGTAAAGGCAGTTGATGATGAAAACCATAAAAACCTCTATTTCATGAACAAGTAACAATTACATTTCTTAAACCAATCATTACCTAGGGTTACCATATAAAAAACCTAGCCAATCAACTTGAGTATACGTAACATAGGTTCAAACAAAAACTAATGTTATTTTGTTCCTACACACAAGTAAACACTATCCACAATTGAAACTAAGAGATTTATTGAAAACAATTAGGAGTTTACTAAATGAAATGATGATGTGCCGATTCTGTATAAATATGTAAGTTGTGGCAGTGGAGAAATCATGATTTACATTACATTCACTATGTGGCGCCACTGGTGGTGAGTTTGGCTCAAATCATAAAGCAGTGAATGACTATTGAGAGAGATAATTTCTTTGTAGTTGAAGAAATTGTTCCATCGGTTGTGGAGCCATCGTATGGGGTCGGCTGGATCGTGTATGCCCTCTTAGAAGTAGAAGTGTTTTTTAAATTAAACATGAAGAAATATGCCTATCACTTTGTGTACATTATTTGAAATTATGACTCGTATCTCCCAGAATGCAACGTGCATGTCACAGTTTAACATAGCCACTCAAAGGTAAATACCAATTTGCCCCGGAATTGTGCAACATATGAAGTTGGGACACGCTGCTATAAAACACTTACATAATTTTCTGCAAAACTAAAAATGTAAAGCAATGGCTTTGACAAGTTCATCTTGAAGGTTGGTGCATCTGTATAGACCTGCTACTAGGGAATGGGTAAGGTACAGGTATTTGATGCCATTCCTCCAATAGTTGTCTGTTTCCCTTGTGAAGTATCAATTGTCACTACTCTATACTATAGTATAACAAATTATTATCTATGTCAGATCATTTCACCAAAAAAAATATATACTTCACAAATAACAATGCTATTCACAAACGCTCTCGATACAACAAAGTAAATGCTGGTTGCAGTGCAATGCAAAGACAACTATATACTGGATCAGTGAACACTCACAATGAGAGTGTATTCCAGCTTGAACTCCACATGTTATATTACAAAAGTGGTGATGTCACACACACACCCTCTATTCAGACATGTGTATTAGCTAGTAGCTACAAGTTTACTTTGTGCACAACTTTTGTTGCAAACACTCTACATGGTTCACACATGACATGTCAGATAATACTTAATAGTCAATATTGAGGTGACCACAACACAACAATTTGTTTTGGAAAAAACACTTCATTCTTTTTTCCTAGCTGATGACACAGCCTCATGTCAAAGACAAGGATGTTTCCTAGCTGATGACACAGCCTCATGTCAAAGAAAAGGATGTTTCTGCTCACAAGAGGCCAGCAAATGGTATGGTTTTTGTCAGTGTCATGTCATGTTAGTAGTGCAACAGATATGACTCTAAAAATACATTGACAAATATGATCCTTTAATTGACATCATCTACACAGTGATACACATTAAATATACATCTTGTATATGCATTGAGCATAACTTTATGTGATAACTAACTTGCAACATTAATAATAACAGAATATAAATATCAAAGCTATGAATAAATATTAAATTAAAAGGTTTTAATATTAAAATAGTCAGAGTCAGACAATTAGTATTACGAATTATAAAATATTGCTATTATTATTATTTCTTACTGTTTCTATTACATTAACACAAATCTATATCTAATACTCTGGCATTATTACTTTCGCTAAACGTTAATTAAAATTTGTTTCGAAGATCATCCTTCTTTTTCAACATCTTAAAATTATTCCAGATTATCATTGTGACAAACATGTCCAACATTGTTTTTGTGAACATAAAATTTGTATCAATTGAGTTATTTGTACATTACTTTCATCAACAGAATAATGTATAATTGTTTGTGCTAGGATGACAACGTGGAGGTTGCACTGAACTGACTCCAGTGTGTGGAGCAACCAGTGTCAATGAAAGAAGTGATTTAAGTGATGTCAATGACGGTATTTATCTTTTAATACGTGGATCGGTGTTTAGCATTCAGCCCAGTATGAGCCTTTAGAGTGGGTCAGCTGCAAGGTTATAAGTTCATTATATCATTATTTCACTTGCATGCAAAGCCCTTTAACAATATTCCATCACCTTTCATCTTTTGCTTAGAAGCCTGTATATCAGAAAGCACATTTGTCTAATTATCTGTCATGAAATATTGTCAAAAGTTAACCATAATGTTGACTATATAAAAACAATTTTCTTGCAGATCAGACTTTCTGACGACTACAATCTGTTTGGCAGTGACACTGACAGTGAACCTGATTTTCTAAGTGTTTAATAAGTCTAATTAATTAATCTAATTAATAAGCTCCATTTAAAACTTCATCAACTGATTTAGCCTATCACAAATCAATGTCCAAATATGCAGTGTGTGAATAGTTTAAGTAATATCTGCAGTCGATTGAAGAAAAATTCATATTTTTTCCTTTGCAGAAGATTTCTTCACCAAAACAATCAGATCAACTTGTTGATGCGTCTGTATCATTTGATGGTAAGTTACATTAATTTAGCTTCAATTATTTTTTTTTAATAATTGAGACTATCTTACTTAGTATTGATTAAACGCGTGATCAATGTGGCTAACAGGGTAGTAGGGTGTCATACAGTTTGAGAAACAATTACAGATTTATGTAAATACACTAATTCAGTGCCATTAACGTATGTACAATATAGATCACAAGCAATAACTTTATTGCAAATATGTCTTTAGATTCACTTCACAAACTGCCCGACTTGAGTGTTCACTCAGTCCAGATGTCTGTCACTGAAGGGTGAGTTGGTTGCCTTATTTAAACTGTTGCAACTGACATGGTGTTCTGATATTCCTAAGCTTTTATTTAATGCTTTAGGTACACATATTTGTGTTCTGATATTACTAAGCTTTTACTTAATGTTTCAGGTACACATATTTGTGTTCTGATATTCCTAAGCTTTTATTTAATGTTTCAGGTACACATGTTTGTGTTCTGATATTCGTAAGCTTTTACTTAATGTTTTAGGTACACATGTTTGTGTTCTGATATTCCTAAGCTTTTACTTAATGTTTTAGGTACACGTGTTTGTGTTCTGATATTCCTAAGGTTTTACTTCATGTCGGGAAACGTGTTTGTGTTCTAATGTTCTTGAACCTTTACTTAAGTGTTGTGGCAGGTTCAATTCCTGTTGGTGTTCTGATTAACATACCTGGTTGGACACACGTGGTATTGGTTCTTTCATTCCATCTTTAATTATCAACAAACATAAATCAAACACCTAAATATATGTACATTGAACAAATCTTATTCTGACAAGCATCCTTCAAACTTACATAATTTTTTGTCTTGGTGCTGCTCTATTTGAAAACAGTGAAAATATTGTTGTATTCTTCCATGCAATATTTGATTACAGTCGTTTTCAGATCATGTTTATAATTGTTCTTCAGCCTTATCGATACAGCGGCCAACACATCTGGATCTGATGATGCAGGCAAAAAGTAAGCCTTTGTTTAAATTTTTATTTGTTGGTTCTGATATTTTATTTCAGTGTTGTTTTAGGTTTGATTCATGTTGGTGTTTGGAAACACATGTTTGTGTTGTAGTATTGCTAAGCTTTGACTTCAAGTTTGTGATCATACATTCTGCCAATTATGTCTTGATGTCATTCACCAGTTCTTTGTTCCACTTGGCACCAATTTGAGCACAGACAGTTCTCTCTATCTAGTGTATATAGACAGTCAAACCTGCATAAAGAGGCCACCAGCCATTAACAGTTATACCTTTGATAAAAAATAAATCTGGTGACACTAACGATGTTAATAACTACAGACTAATTGCACTGGTTACAGTAACTAAGGTCTGTGAGATTGTATAGTATTAATGACGGCAGTATATGTGCATGGGTTTTGTCGGAAATAAAAAGTATTCTGTTCTAACGACCACTGTCAGTGTTTCGTCTAAATGTATTCCAGGCACCCATACACCAGTTGCATCAACATCCGATTTGGGAAACTGCAGAAAACCAACATTTGGCATGTGTGTGAGCTATTCAAGTTACATTAATAATTATATATTAGCTTATATAATTGCTTAATAATTAAATTATTATTAAAATGATTATTAAATTCATCACTTCATTGGCTCTTTCTAGTGATAAGAGGATAAGTGAGAGGATGTGACACCCCCAAGAGAGAGAGGATGTGCCACCCCTGAGTGAGAGAGGATGTGCCACACCCAAGAGAGAGTGGATGTGACACCTCGAGAGAGAGGTGACGTGTCATTATGGTTGATAGAGAATAATAAGCCATCAACGTATTCATGTAACTTTACTGATGCCTCATTGATATATGTGATAGGGTATAATGAATACTTTTCTTATAGATATTCCCATAATTTTGAATTATTCAGAGCCAATTGTCTTTAACCATTCATGACACCAGTAATAATTGCTTATTGCACCCGTAGCTTGATCATTAACACAATAGTTATTTGTAATAGTTTTCCAGTTGCAGTTGACACCAGCAGTGACAATGAGAAGGAAGTGCCACAGTTGACACTAGCAGTGACAATGAGAAGGAAGTGTCACAGTTGTCACTGCCAGTGACAATGAGAAGGAAGTGTCACAGTTGACACCAGCAGTGACAATGTGAAGGAAGTGTCTCAGTTGACACCAGCAGTGACAATGAGAAGGAAGTGTCACAGTTGACACCAGTAGTGACAATGAGAAGGAAGTGTCACAGTTGACACCAGCAGTGACAATGAGAAGGAAGTGTCACAGTTGTCACTGCCAGTGACAATGAGAAGGAAGTGTCACAGTTGACACCAGCAGTGACAATGAGAAGGAAGTGTCACAGCTGAAGAAAAGAAGTATACAAGATTTTTTTAGTGAATTATAGAAGTCTTACAACTTCACAAGGTCAGTAACACTTAAAGCCATTTGTAGATGATTTGGTATTCATTATTACATATATCAAATAAACATTCCTGTCTTTATATGCTGCAATCTAATGATATAATCACACACAGATCAGCCAATCAATTATGATCATACAGTTAACTATATCCAATTAATTGTGATCATACATTTATTTGAATAATTCGTTATCATGTATATATCATGTAACATGTACAGGTAATATAAATGTTCATGTTTATGCTACTACTACGATGATGTCATGTACAGGTAATATAAATGTTCATGTTTATGCTACTATGATGATGTCATGTACAGGTGATATAAATGTTCATGTTTATGCTACTATGATGATGTCATGTACAGGCAATATAAATGTTCATGTTTATGCTACTATGATGATGTCATGTACAAGCAATATAAATGTTCATGTTTATGCTACTATGATGATGTAATTTTCAGCAAAGAGCATCCGTTGGAAGGACACAGATCATTTGATGCTTGACAGCTACTTTCAGTCTTTCTTGACAGCTACTTTCAGTCTTTCTTGACAGCTACTTTCAGTCTTTCTTGACAGCTACTTTCAGTCTTTCTTCGAAGGACGTGGACAAGAAAAGGACACAAAAGACAATTTGCCAAGTAAGAATAACATTTACAAGAAATTACATTTTTGCAACAAGAAATTACAACACTTTGGAAGTAAAAATTATATGCTAATTTTTTTTATTTTTTTTTCACCTGCATATTCTCCAAAATATGTCATACCTTGAATCATACCTTAAAAGGGTTTGGGGCAGGGAACCTTCTGGCTCATATTCCAGTGGTCATCTTAGTGGCCCTCCTGTGCACACTTTCTAAGTTGTCTATATCTTTCTCAAGATGAGGGCTCCGTGCCTGGTGGCAGTTTTCTATGATGGGTCGGACCAAAGTGATGTATAAGTTTTTGATGTATGATGCTTTTGTATGTGTAGGTCCTACGAATTGTCCCTAATATTTTGTTTGCTTTCTTGACTACGTAGTTTATTTGCTCCTTAACTTTCAGTGATTTATGAATGTGTACGCCTAGGTCTTTTTCCATATCTATCGATTCTATACGTACATCTCCCATAAAATAGTCATAGTTGGGGTTGTTGTATCCAATGTGCAGACATTTGCATTTAGTGAAGTTGAACAATAGCTGACAATTCTGACTCAAATTTATACATAGAATGGAAGTCTTCGTGGAGAGTGAAAGCATATTCAACTTCAGGAACTTGTCTCAACGTTTTTGTGTCATCAGCAAACTTTACCAGGGAGCTTACTACAATTGAGTAAATGTTGTTTATAAAGATAACAAATAACATTGGGCTGCGTATTGATCCTTGTGGTACAGTCAGCTACACCACTGATCACTTTTTGCCAGTCTGACTCCGCACCACTTATGCACACTCGTTGTCTTCTATGTGTTAGCCAATGTTCTATCCATATGTTGGTCTTGCCTGTAATGCCATGAGCAGTTAGTTTTGAGAGGAGTCTGCGATGAGGGACTGTATCAAACGCTTTACTGAAATCGAAGTAGATCATGTCGACTGGATATCCTTTGTCAATATAAGAAGTCACTTCTAGAAATATTAGCAGATTACTAAGACAACTTCTTTTTGGTCAAAAACCATGTTGTGAATAAAGAATGTTGTGAATCTAGTTTCCTGGCTTGGAAAAGTGTCCTTTCTTGTAAATTGGAATGACATTTGCATCAAGCCAGTCTTGTGGTACCTGCCCACATTGAAAGCTCTTTATAAACAATGCATTCAATGGCCCGGCTAGTTCTTTGTAAACAATACATTCGATGGCCGGGCTAGTTCTTTGTAAACAATGCATTCAATGGCCCGGCTAGTTCTTTGTAAACAATGCATTCAATGGCCCGGCTAGTTCTTTGTAAACAATGTATTCAATGGCCCGGATAGTTCTTTGTAAATAATGCATTCAATGGCCCGGCTAGTTCTTTGTAAACAATACATTCGATGGCCCGGCTAGTTCTTTGTAAACAATTCATTCAATGGCCCGGCTAGTTCTTTGTAAATAATGCATTCAATGGCCTGGCTAGTTCTTTGTAAACAATGCATTCAATGGCCTGGCTAGTTCTTTGTAAACAATACATTCGATCGCCTGGCTAGTTCTTTGTAAACAATGCATTCAATGGCCCAGCTAGTTCTTTGTAAACAATGCATTCAATGGCCTGGCTAGTTCTTTGTAAACAATGCATTCAATGGCCCGACTAGTTCTATGTAAACAATGCATTCAATGGGCTGGCTAGTTCTTTGTAAACAATGCATTCAATGGCCCAGCTAGTTCTATGTAAACAATGCATTCAATGGCCTGGCTAGTTCTTTGTAAACAATGCATTCAGTTGCATGGCTAGTTCTTTGTAAACAATGCATTCAATGGCCCGGCTAGTTCTTTGTAAACAATGCATTCAGTGGCCCGGCTAGTTCTTTGTAAACAATGCATTCAGTGGCCTGGCTAGTTCTTTGTAAACAATGCATTCAGTGGCCCGACTAGTTCTATGTAAACAATGCATTCAATGGCCTGGCTAGTTCTTTGTAAACAATGCATTCAATGGCCCGGCTAGTTCTATGTAAACAATGCATTCAATGGCCTGGCTAGTTCTTTGTAAACAATGCATTCAATGGCCCGGCTAGTTCTTTGTAAACAATGCATTCAGTGGCCCGGCTAGTTCTTTGTAAACAATGCATTCAGTGGCCCGGCTAGTTCTTTGTAAACAATGCATTCAGTGGCCCGGCTAGTTCTTCAGCACATCTGTTTAGCACAATTGGGAAAATCTTATCTGTTCCCGGAGATTTGGATGCATTTAGCTTCTTTAGTTTATTGCATATGCTCGACTCCTCAAAAGTGATACTATTTAATTCCTCTTCGCTACTTCCTTGAAACATCTTAACCTGGTTTGGAATTCTGTGTAGATTCTCCTGAGAGAACTGTGTCACGAAATGGTTATTAAATATTGTTGCCGTCTTGAGGTTATCATTGATCACTATGTTACCTTGTTCATCTTACATTGGTCTTACCGTTTCTTTCACTTCTAGTTGTGATCTAGCGTACTTGTAGAAAAACTTTGGATCTTGTTTCATTTTATCTGCTATTTTCTCCTCAAGTTTCCTCTTTGGTTGACGGACCAGTCTTGATGCTTTGCGTTCTGCTCTCTTGAACTGTATATAGTCTTGGTGGATCTTTGTCTCTTTATATCTGTTCCACCATCTCAGTCTGTTTTTCCTGGCTCTGTAGATCTCCTTGTTCCACCATAGTGGCTTGTTGCTTCTCTTCCTCCTGACTTTCTTTGGTACAAACTTACTCACTGCCTCCTCTATGGAAGCTTTCAGTATTGTCCAGGCTTCTTCTGTTGAACAATTTGCTCTACTTAGTTTACTCCTGAGGTCAATGTGTCGTAGATATTCCTTCATGTCTACATAGTCACCGTTTCTGTAGTCACAGTAATCATTCTTCCAATCAGTGTATTCAGTCCTACAGACCATCGTGAACTCTACTATGTTGTGATCGCTTGAGCCAAATGGTTCTGTTACATGCACATTTCTCACTAAGTTTGGAATTTTTGTCAGAACAAGATCTAGCACATTCCATGTCTTGTTGCTGTTTCTACAGGTTGAATCAAGCCAAGGCCTGTGTCAAGTCTAAAAATGACTGTCCTTCTGCTGTTGCTTCAAGTTCTTTCTAGTTTATAGTGTTGTGGTTGAAGTATCCACATAACATTACTTCTTTGTTTGACATTCTGCTGCATGCCTTGATAATGTTGGAATGAATTTTTGCTTCTTCTTCCTGCATATTAGATGTAGAGTTGTAACATACACCAGCTAGAATGTTACTCTCTGCCAGCCTACACCACAGTATTTCCTCATTGCAGTCAGAGAGGTCTATGTCACACTGTGCACTGACCTCTACTGTTGCATAAATTAGCCCTCCTCCACCTCGTCTGTCCTTCCTGTCTTTCCTCCTGGTCACACAGCCATTAAGTGCAAATTCACTGTCCATTGTGTTTTCGTTCGCCCAGGATTAGCCCTCCGAAAACCATATCGGGTGTGTTTTCATATACATAACTGACCATCTCTTCTTTTTTGTTACATAAATTTATATTTAGACAAATACAAATTTCTGCAAACCACTTATTTGAGGGGGTATATCAACATTTTGCACAGCACCTGCCCACTACCCAATTGCCTCTTTTTTTCTTCAATAGTGGTTTTTATGAAGACACTAGAGAACTCGTTACATTACATCATAAGCGACGACAAACTCACAACACCTTCATGCATCCATTTTACCGGAAGTAAAACACTGTCAGCTGCCATATCTCCCCATTACAATAACAATTACATCACACATACTGATGGCGGAACTTAACTGAAGAATGGTACTATAAACTACTTAATAATATAATGAGTTTTCTTAGCGTTTACTTTTTTATTAATGTTTCAGGCAAAACAGAGATCATGGCCTACCTGAGACCCTAGCTGGTTTTTTTTCAAGCTAGGTGGGAATTGATTCCACACGTGAAGTCCTCGTGTGGAATCTCACAACTGACTATCTGGGGTCCTTTTATGTCAATGTACTTTCTACACCTGTCGTTGTCTTTGTGTGGGCTTCAACAATTTAATGATGCCAGTGTTTTGTAAAGAAAGCTGATATATTACAGTACTTAATTTATTTCTTCCTGATAATACTGATGGTGTGACATGATCAAACAACACTGTTAATATGTAGAAATTTCACTAGGAGGATTTGTTTAATTGTAAAGAAAAAACTGAGGTGAACAGAATGTATTATACTTGTGGTGGAATCAGAATCACTTAGAAAACTCTAGTATAAACATAATAAAGTTAAACTTTTTTATTTACAGATGAAAAGAGGAATGAATCTTTGTTAATCAGATGTTAAGTTTATATACATAATTTTATCATACTGATCAATATTTGAACGTTTCTTTGAATAATTCTACAGCCAATACTTCTCCACAGCCAATGAAGTAAAACACTGACAGGGGGGTTTTATCCCCTGTATTATTGTCTATATACATAGATGAAATGTTAACAAGACGCAGCATATGCATTGACAAAATGTGTGATGTCTGCCTAGAATATGTGTGATGTCTATCTTGGAATATTTAAATTTAATTTACAATTTAACATGTCCATTCTACTTTAATGCTGTACAACTAAAATATGCTAAAAAGGCCAAACTGTTGGTCCTAACATTCACCTGGACAAGGTTGTGGACGTGTCTCGTGATGAACTGAATAAAATGTTCACTATTATTAGTCTGTTGTCATAACTATCATTAGATTAATATAGAGCTTAATTATAGCTAATTATATGTTACTTTTTTAAGGACATTCCTCCATATGAAAATGATGTGGAAGTTCCAAGTGGAAAATTTCACAAGATTTTAATGAAAGCAGTACAATATTCAAATGCTAAAAATATTTCAGCAATTTAAAAACCACTAAGCACCAAAATAAAATAAAAAATATTTACGCAAGTGGGATTCGTTCACAAAAACTGTGGTAAAGTAGTGTTGTACATCATCACAATGTGCATGATATATCAAAAGACTGTTTAGAATGATTTGTTTAAAACAATTATGGGTAATATCCTGTTATGTATACTGAATTAATCGCGGTCGTCCGTGTGTATGTTTATTAATAAGCATAAATAGCGACAGCGATGAGCTGACGTCACTGCCACAAACAAGTCGAATTGTGTATATCGCGCACTTGGTCTGCGTAAGGCGACAGTTAATTAAGCAAACAGTTTTTAAGCTGACCGCATATTTTGTATATTTGTTAGTCATTGACATATTCCAATGAACTTTGAGTATGTGTTCTAAATTAGTGTTACACAGGTATTGATGGACAATGTATGAATTTGATATGTGCATGTGGGCGATAATGTGAGAAGGTTCGTCTAATGCATATAAATAAATTCAGACAAAATACAAGGATCGTGAGCGTGAGTAAAGGGAGGGATTGCCGATCTTTTGTTAGGCCACACGAAAATATGTTTGGTTTCATCAGAAATCCGGGAGATTTGTTCACCAGTCTGGGAGAACAGGAGATTTGATAGATTTCCGGGAGTCTCTTGGCGAACACTGTTACTGGTAGCTACTTGTCCTACACTGTCACTGGTAGCTACTTGTCCTACACTGTCACTGGTAGCTACTTGTCCTACACTGTCACTGGTAGCTACTTGTCCCAGACAAACGTCAATGTCAAGCCCTGCTTTGTGTCTTTGCCAATGGTTCATACACTATAGAGGGAAGTACTGACCAGTCTGTTTGTATATTTGGTGAACTTGTGAGCTTTTTATTGTCCTACTGGTTCTCCACACATATTTATGTGCTTTTTTTCACATTTTTGTTGTATTCATATTAGGTGAGGTTCACTGTTTACGCTGTTGTGTCATTTTATCCCAACCTGGAGGTGGAGGCAGGCCCTGAATTATGGCTCAGTGATGGCGACACAACATGTGAGTGGCCTCCCAACAATGTGACACCTGCCATAGAATCAAGGCACAGCCCAGAGCTGATTGGACAACATGTAGTGTACCTCCAGAAGAAAGGCATCAGTAAATATGGAACAAGATCAAATTACTGAATAAACGTCACAGATTCTAGAAATGAAAAGGAAAGAGGAGTCGATTAAACGTCAAGATTCAAATTCTAATATCTAATTCTGATTAATATGTTTGTAAACATTGTTTTCTAACTTTAGCATTTTTAATATTGTGTAATGATATTACTAACGGCTCTCTTTGTTCCAGCATGTTCCGTGGCTAACTGTAAAGAATGCTCCGCCAGTGACAGTGCCGTGTATCTAACGTGCGAAACTGATTTCGTTGTGAAAGAAAACGCCTGTCAAGGTAATTCCTTTTTTGTGTTAAATTTCGCTGACATAGAACGAGTATTTCAACAAAATATCATTGTACTGTGGCGTACAGAAAAGCGGCATCCATTCAGAATGCTGATAGTGGCTTCAGGAAGGCAGGTTTGTGGTCATTGACCATATACGTATTTCAAGATTCCGACTTTGCTGCTGCTACGGTAACTAATGTAATCACGGAAGCTGCACAAGAGCACAACCCCATGCCACCTCTGACCCCAACGGTGGCAGCTCCAGCAATGACAGCTGTTGCCATGGTGACTGCACAAGAGCACAACCCCATGCCACCTCTGACACCAGTTGTTGCAGCCCCAGCACTGACACCTGTTGCCATGGTGACTGCACAAGAGCACAACCCCATGCCACCTCTGACCCCAACAGTGGCAGCTCCAGCACTGACAGTTGTTGCCATGGTGACTGCACAAGAGCACAACCCCATGCCACCTCTGACCCCAACTGTTGCAGCCCCAGCACTGACACCTGTTGCCATGGTGACTGCACAAGAGCACAACCCCATGCCATCTCTGACACCAGTTGTTGCAGCTCCAGCACTGACAGCTGTTTCCATGGAAACTACCAGAGTTATGACCACCAAAAAAAGAAACTAGCTAAACAAAGCAAAGTCGGACTGGAGATAGCTATGCCTACTAGGCCTACACCCACCCAAGAGCCCAGTACTTCTAAGACCACTGCATCTCAATCGAGAGCACACAACAGTTCTGATCCAACCAAACCTTGTCGACTGCAGCTCATCAAGGAAATCGAAGGCTGCAGAACGGGTCAATGGTGCACTGTTTTGTACGATGGTAAAATCTACCCAGGCATAATGCGACGAGTCATGGATATAACGAAAGAAACTGTGTTGGTGCAGTGCATGTAAATTGTGGGACAGAACAGGTTCTGATGGCCTCTGAAGGATGACACAGCAGTGTACCAATTGCAGTTGACACTATATAGGCATAGTGCGACAAGTAATGGATGTGATGAAATATTCTATGGTGCCAGTGCATGCAGTTGTGAGACAGAACATGTTGTGGTGAGCTCTAAAGGTTGTCGATCATTTCCGCTGGCCTATTCCGGAGACATTGACAGAAGACTGTGAACATTAGGCCCTGTTAACATTTCATTTGACTATTCATTAATTTTATGTTTCTAATGAACACTATATTTTATTATTTTATTTATTAATTCAAAGTTTGGTCTACATAATTTGTTTATTTGTCCAGTCACACACTGGTATTTATTAGTAAATTGTGTTTGACTATTGATAACTATTATTGTCATAACGAATACTATTTGTTATTTATGTATCATTTCAAAATTATCCTATATATAATAATTTTAATTTTGGTCCAATCGAAGACATTGGGTGGTCCAATCGAGGAAACCGTGGCCATGATTGGACTGTTTTGTAAAAAAAAATTAATAAATTTTTTTTATTTAAAAAATAAAATAAAATATAAACTATGTTAGTATATTGTTTACATCAATTCCATTTGTTTTCGCATCTATATTCAAGTTTATCGTTAAGGGTCCCAATCCCGGCAACTCTCCACTATACGTAACATAGTTTCAAACAAAAACTAATGTTATTTTGTTCCCACACACAAGCAAACACTATCCACAATTGAAACTGAGAGATTTATTGAAAACAATTAGGAGTTTACCAAATTAAATGATGATGTGCAGATTCTGCACATCATAATTATGTAAGTTGTGGCAGTGGTGAAATCATGATTTACATTACATTCACTATGTGGCGCCATTGGTGGGAGTTTGGCTCAAATCATAAATCAGTGAATGACTATTGAGAGAGATCATTTCTTTGTAGTTGAAGAAATTGTTCCATCGGTTGTGGAGCCATCGTCTGTGGTCGGCTGGATCGTGTACGCCCTCTTAGAACACAACTTCTGGATGCGAGAGGGTGAGGAACAGCGCATAGTGAGTGTCACATCAAATATTCTCCAAATAAAGCTTACCTCTAGTACAAGACATTTTGTGCAAGTCTCATTTGAAACACACTGGGAGATTCTGAGTCTGTCTGATTGATTGTTTCACATACAAGGGCAGCCCACTGATGGTCTGACAATCTGTCTCCACCTTTGTCAGTCCCTTGCTGTCACTTGTGTCTCATGGAAGTCAAGTCCTGTCTTGTCTTTGATGTTGTCCATCCAGTCCTTTCTCTGTCTGTCTCTGTGCCTTGCAGGAAGACTTTACTAGGCCAGTGGATGCCATATGCTAAATTGAGTGTATGTAACATTTAATAAGTAGACGCGATTTTTAAATTAAACAAATGAAAAAATATGCCTATCACTTTATGTTCATTATTTGAAATTACAGCCCTTGTATCTCCCAGAATGCAATGTGCATGTTGACAAACGCATCTGTAGATGTACAACTTGTTCTCTTTCTGTACCTTTATTAGTTTAAGACGAATGATTTGATTGGATTTGCTGGTGTTATTTGATTAACTGGCATTGAACAATATACCCCTTTTACATAAAGGGAAATAACCAACAAAGTGGGGCAAATATTTTTACAAGACTGCATACTTTGTGATGTACAAATGTTTATGAGATATAATCTACACATGGTTTCATGTCACTGGTCTCCTGGGCCAGTTTAGTTTAACAGGAACAACTGTCATCCCTGGTTGTTGAAATAAACTATTGTAGCTATGCTACAGGTGATTATTGTCTTAAACTGTTTTATAAGAACAATTATCACTAAGCAGGTTGTTATCCACGAATCACTGAGTAATACAATGTTTCTGTCTGTCTGCAGCACCTTGCCCTGCCACCAGTAATTGCCCCGTACAAATGTTCTGTCCTGCCGCTAAGCTACAACCCTGTGTTTACGTCATTTGTGAAACATATCTGTAAGTATTACCTGTGTTTGTTGTGTACTATATACTGCTAGAGAAGTATTCTTCTTTTTGTAGTCATAGCCTCAGTTACAGCGTTGGTGTCTCATTGCAATCTCTCTATCCACTTCAGGTCCACCATCTCTCCTATGCTCGATGTTGTCAATCTCTCTATCCACTTCAAGTCCACCATCTCTCCTATTCTCCATGTTGTCAATCTCTCTATCCACTTCAAGCCCACCATCTCTCCTATGTTCGATGTTGTCAATATCTCTATCCACTTCAAGTCCACCATCTCTCCTATGCTCAATGTTGTCAATCTCTCTATCCACTTCAAATCCATCATCTCTCCTATGCTCCATGTTGTCAATCTCTCTATCCACTTCAAGTCCATGATCTCTCCTATGCTCCATGTTGTCAACCTTTCTATCCGCTTCAAGTCCACCATCTCTCCTATGCTCCATGTTGTCAATTTATCTATCCACTTCAAGCCCACCATCTCTCCTATGCTCGATGTTGTCAATCTCTCTATCCACTTCAAGTCCACCATCTCTCCTATGCTCGATGTTGTCAATCTCTCTATCCACTTCAAGTCCACCATCTCTCCTATGCTCCATGTTGTCAATCTCTCTATCCACTTCAAGTCCACCATCTCTCCTATGCTCCATGTTGTCAATCTTTCTAACCGCTTCAAGTCCACCATCTCTCCTATGCTCCATGTTGTCAATCTCTCTATCCACTTCAAGTCCATCATCTCTCCTATGCTCCATGTTGTCAATCTCTCTATCCACTTCAAGTCCATCATCTCTCCTATGCTCCATGTTGTCAATCTCTCTATCCACTTCAAGCCCACCATCTCTCCTATGCTCCATGTTGTCAATCTCTCTATCCACTTCAAGCCCACCATCTCTCCTATGTTCCATGTTGTCAATCTCTCTATCCACTTCAAGTCCACCACCTCTCCTATGCTCGATGTTGTCAATCCATCTCATTTTTTCTACCTCTGGTCTTCTTGTTCCAATGGCCGTACCTAGTCAGCTTTCTTCCCTCAATGAAACAACTGACCTTTCTTGACCCCTACTTTATTTTTATTTGGAAATAAACAATCGAAAAATGTATAGCCTGACTCTGTATAAAAAGTATGACAGACACAAATTAGTGTCTGCATTGACCACCTCTCTGTATTGACCACCTCTCTGTATTGACCACCTCTCTGTATTGACCACCTCTCCATAATGACTAGCCACCCACTACATCTATATTTACTGTTGATTGCATTGAGCATCTGCTTAAGCAAAGAAGTTCACCTTTTAGCTTAACATAACTATGATATTCACACAGTGTCTGTATTCTACACAGTCAAATACATTAAATATACATCTTATATATACATTGAGCATAACTTTATGTGATAACTAATTTGCAACATTAATAATAATATAATATAAATATCAAAGCTATGAATAAATATTAAATTAAAAGGTTTTAATATTAAAATACTCACTCAGAGTCAGACAATTTGTATTACATATTATAAAATATTGCTATTATTATTATTTCTTACTGTTTCTATTACATTAACACAAATCTATATCTAATACTCTGGCATTATTACTTTCTCTGAATGTTAATTAGAATTTGTTTCGAAGATCATCCTTCTTTTTCACCATCTTAAAATTATTCCAGATTATCATTGTGACAAACATGTCCAACATTGTTTTTGTGAACATAAAATTTGTACATTACTTTCATCAACAGAATAATGTATAATTGTTTGTGCTAGGATGACAACGTGAAGGTTGCACTGAACTGACTCCAGTGTGTGGAGCAACTAGTGTCAATGAAAGAAGTGATTTAAGTGATGTCAATGACGGTATTTATCTTTTAATACTTGGATCGGTGTTTAGCATTCAGCCCAGCATGAGCCTTTAGATTGAGTCAGCTGCATTGTTATAAGTTGTTCATTCTGTCATTATTTCACTTGCATGCAAAGCCCTTTAACAATATTCCATCACCTTTCATCTTTTCCTTAGAAGCCTGTATATCAGAAAGCACATTTGTCTAATTATCTGTCATGAAATATTGTCAAATGTTAACCATAATGTTGACTATATAAAAACAGTTTTCTTGCTGATCAGACTTTCTGACGTCTACAATCCGTTTGCCAGTGACACTGACAGTGAACCTGATTTTGTAAGTGTTTAATAAGTCTAATTAATTAATTAATAAGCTCCATTTAAAACTTCATCAACTGATTTAGCCTATCACAAATCTATGTCCAAATATGCAGTGTTTGAATAGTTTAAGTAACTTCTGTAGTCGATTGAATAAAAATTCATATTTTTTTCCTTTGCAGAAGATTTCTTCACCAAAACAATCGGAAGAACTTGTTGATGCGTCTGTATCATTTGATGGTAAGTTAGATTAATTTAGCTTCAATCAATTTTTTTTAAATAATTGAAACTAACTTACTTAATATTGATTAAACGCGTGATCAATGTGGCTAACAGGGTAGTAGGGTTTCATAGATTTTGAGACACAATTACAGATTTATGTAAATACACTAATTCAGTGCCATTAACATATGTACAATATAGACCACAAGCAATAACTTTATTACAAATGTGTCTTTAGATTCACTTCACAAACTGCCCGACTTGAGTGTTCACTCAGTCCAGAGTTATGTTGCCTTATTTAAACTGTTGCAACTGACATGGTTTTATTTCAGTGTTGTTGCAGGTTCGATTCATGTTGGTGTTCGGAAAAACATGTTTGTGTTCTGATATTCATAAGCTTTTACTTAATGTTTTAGGTACACATGTTTGTGTTATGATATTCCTAAGCTTTTACTTCATGTTTTAGGTACACGTGTTTGTGTTATGATATTCCTAAGCTTTTACTTAATGTTTTAGGTACACATGTTTGTGTTATGATATTCCTAAGCTTTTACTTAATGTTTTAGGTACACATGTTTGTGTTCTGATATTCCTAAGGTTTTACTTAATGTTTTAGGTACACATGTTTGTGTTATGATATTCCTAAGGTTTTACTTAATGTTTTAGGTACACATGTTTGTGTTATGATATTCCTAAGCTTTTACTTAATGTTTTAGGTACACATGTTTGTGTTCTGATATTCCTAAGCTTTTACTTAATGTTTTAGGTACACATGTTTGTGTTCTGATATTCCTAAACTTTTACTTAATGTTTTAGGTACACATGTTTGTGTTCTGATATTCCTAAGCTTTTACTTAATGTTTTAGGTACACATGTTTGTGTTATGATATTCCTAAGCTTTTACTTAATGTTTTAGGTACACATGTTTGTGTTATGATATTCCTAAGCTTTTACTTAATGTTTTAGGTACACATGTTTGTGTTCTGATATTCCTAAGCTTTTACTTAATGTTTTAGGTACACATGTTTGTGTTCTGATATTCCTAAAGTTTTACTTCATGTTGGGAAGCATGTGTTTGTGTTCTAATGTTCTTGAACCTTTACTTAAGTGTTGTGGCGGGTTCAATTCCTGTTGGTGTTCTGATTAACATACCTGGTTGGACACACGTGGTATTGGTTCTTTCATTCGATCTTTAATTATCAAACACTTAAATATATGTACATTGAACAAATCTTATTCTGACAAGCATCCTTCAAACTTACATAATTTTTTGTCTTGGTGCTGCTCTATTTGAAAACAGTGAAAATATTGTTGTATTCTTCCATGCAATATTTGATTACAGTCGTTTTCAGATCATGTTTATAATTGTTCTTCAGCCTTATCGATACAGCGGCCAACACATCTGGATCTGATGATGCAGGCAAAAAGTAAGCCTTTGTTTAATTTTATATTTGTTGGTTCTAATATTCCTAAGCTTTTATTTCCGGGTTGTTTTAGGTTTGATTCATGTTGGTGTTTGGAAACACATGTTGGTGTTTGGAAACACATGTTGGTGTTGTAGTATTCCTAAGCTTTGACTTCAAGTTTGTGATCATACATTCTGCCACTTATGTCTTGATGTCATTCACCAGGTCTTTTTCCCACTTGCTACCAATTTGAGCACAGACAGTTCTCTCTATCTAGTGTATATAGACAGTCAAACCTGCTCAAGTGACTACCTGCATAAAGAGGCCACCAGCCATTAACAGTTATACCTTTGATAAACAATAAATCTGGTGACACTAACAATGTTAATAACTACAGAATAATTGCACTGGTTACAGTAACTAAAGTCTTTGAAATTGTATAGTATTAATGAATGCAGTATATGTATGTACATGGGTTTTTGTCAGAAATAAAAAGTATTCTGTTCTAACGACCACTGTCAGTGTTTCGTCTAAATGTATTCCAGGCACCCATACACCAGTTGTATCAACATCCGATTTGGGAAACTGCAGAAAACCACAATTTGGTATGTGTGTGAGCTATTCAAGTTAGATTAATAATTATATATTAGCTTATATAATTGCTTAATAATTAATTTTTATTAAAATGAAATGTTTATAGAAATATAAACATTTCATCACTTCATCGGCTCTTTCTAGTGATAATGATATGATCTAGGAATGACTCGCCTTGTGATCACAATACAGTGTTTTATTCATAGTAACATTTGAGTTGTGATTTTAAGAATATTGTCTATGTTTCATATGTTGAGTTATATGAAATGTGTTAAAAACACACAGATCATATCAACACCATCATAATTACAGCTGCTTCTTTTATTATCTATTTTGCAGCTGTGGCCGACAACAGCTGCAGTGATGATGATGTGCCACAACCCGAGAGAGAGAGAGGATGTGCCACCCCCAAGAGAGAGGATGTGCCACCCCCGAGAGAGAGAGGATGTGCAACCCCCAAGAAAGAGAGGATGTGCCACCCCCGAGAGAGAGAGAGAGAGAGAGAGAGAGAGAGAGAGAGAGAGAGAGGAGAGAGAGAGAGAGAGAGAGAGAGAGAGAGAGAGAGAGAGAGAGAGAGAGAGAGAGAGAGAGAGAGAGAGAGAGAGAGAGAGAGAGAGAGAGAGAGAGAGAGAGAGAGAGAGAGAGAGAGAGAGAGAGAGAGAGAGAGAGAGAGAGAGAGAGAGAGAGAGAGAGAGAGAGAGAGAGAGAGAGAGAGAGTCATTAGTGACTGGCTCCACGTCCACAGCCCAGGCCCCAGATAAACATCTACTTCACTCACATGTCAACCTCTTGTAACACCACACATCTGGTGACAACTTTATCTCATTACATAATCTCACCCAGTCTCCTTGGGGGTCACGGGGGGGGGGCTATCAGATTTATTTATGAAAGTTACATAACAGTATTTTTTTCATTTTTATGTCAACGGTTAATCATGACCAGAGTGAATCAGAATCACCCCAAGGCAAGAGGTAATTATAGAACGTGACAATGTACATTTGAATTTGTGACAGTAGTAATTGATGCAACTTTCATAACAAAACCGTTATTTTATTGAAATCTGTCATCTTGGTCTACATTAATTCATTCAGCCTCTGACAACTTTACAAAGTTACTAGTTGATAAAATAGATGGTTGAGGGCGATTTCAAAATAAACTTGCAGCTGTTGTTATAAGTAGGTCAAGGGCTGGATCAAAAGTCGTGAATACAACAGCTTTTTCATAATTATACAGTTAGGATTTAATTATATAGTTAGGATTAATAATCATTAATCAGTTAATCAGTGCATCCCTTTTTGTCAACGTCAAACATTCTGTATAAAGTCCAATTTTTTATTAAATTTATCTTAATTCAATTTTATTTTGGTTGATTTTGGAATATATGTTTGAATAATCATGTTAACAATCACAATGATTATTATTAAAATATTATTAAAAGATTAACAGTGGTTAATCAATTATATTAATTTGTCTTGCTGGTCCAGACTGTTTTATTCAGTCACTGACACTGGTCTTAGTACCAGGTTTTACAATGTTACAAGTCTACTCTAAATGTTTTCTTCCCCATCACAAATAGGCCAAAGTTTGGATAAAAAATCATACATTAACATTGTGGTGTGATCTGTTCTAATTTGCAAACAATCTTGCGACTCGCTGGTTCTCAACAAACATTTTTAGATCAGCTTTTTTAATGGTGTTGTCTTTTGTCAACTGCAAACACCACGTTGAGTTACACTTGTGTAGATTTTTATCACTTCCCAAAGATGGAAGTGAGAAGAAATGCATTAGGTATTCTCAGTGTTCTAGTCACATTACTGATGTATGTTGGATACATATACATTTGATATGTTTGACATTAACAATAGTTATATGTTGTTATATCCTAAATGTATTTTGGGCGCTTACACAATTTGCATGTAAATGCTTAGTTTTTTGCAGAGGTGCTCAGGTATAGCCAATTAGTCACTGACTGAGTCACTGATGTTAAGCCGGCCATACATATACTTACTTTTAGTCGCCAACAGTTTGTCTGTCGACAACTACCGATCGGCTGTTACGTTGTAAAATGGCACTAACATGTCACGTTCATTTAGAACTTGACATGTCCAATACACTGGTGTCATGTTATCTGTGTTGTCTTAGCGTTTTACCCTCACAGTGTTCATCTTAGTTACAATGTTATCTGTGTTGTCTTAGCGTTTCACCGTCACAGTGTTCACCTTAGTTACAATGTTATCTGTGTTGTCTTAGCGTTTCACCGTCACAGGGTTCACCTTAGTCACAATGTTATCTGTGTTGTCTTAGCGTTTCGCCGTCACAGTGTTCACTTTAGTCACAATGTTATCTGTGTTATCTTAGTGTTTCGTCGTCACAGGGTTCACCTTAGTCACAATGTTATCTGTGTTGTCTTAGCGTTTCGCCGTCACAGGGTTCACCTTAGTCACAATGTTATCTGTGTTGTCTTAGTGTTTCGCCATCACAGGGTTCACCTTAGTCACAATGTTATCTGTGTTGTCTTAGTGTTTCGCCATCACAGGGTTCACCTTAGTCACAATGTTATCTGTGTTGTCTTAGTGTTTCGCCATCACAGGGTTCACCTTAGTCACAGTGTTATCTGTGTTGTCTTAGTGTTTCGCCATCACAGGGTTCACCTTAGTCACAATGTTATCTGTGTTGTCTTAGCGTTTCACCGTCACAGGGTTCACCTTAGTCACAATGTTATCTGTGTTGTCTTAGCGTCTCACCGTCACAGGGTTCACCTTAGTCACAGTGTTATCTGTGTTGTCTTAGCGTTTCGCCATCACAGGGTTCACCTTAGTCACAGTGTTATCTGTGTTGTCTTAGCGTTTCACCGTCACAGGGTTCACCTTAGTCACAATGTTATCTGTGTTGTCTTAGTGTTTCGCCATCACAGGGTTCACCTTAGTCACAATGTTATCTGTGTTGTCTTAGTGTTTCGCCATCACAGTGTTCACCTTAGTCACAATGTTATCTGTGTTGTCTTAGCGTTTCACCGTCACAGGGTTCACCTTAGTCACAGTGTTATCTGTGTTGTCTTAGCGTTTCGCCATCACAGGGTTCACCTTAGTCACAGTGTTATCTGTGTTGTCTTAGCGTTTCACCGTCACAGGGTTCACCTTAGTCACAATGTTATCTGTGTTGTCTTAGTGTTTCGCCATCACAGGGTTCACCTTAGTCACAATGTTATCTGTGTTGTCTTAGTGTTTCGCCATCACAGTGTTCACCTTAGTCACAATGTTATCTGTGTTGTCTTAGTGTTTCGCCATCACAGTGTTCACCTTAGTCACAATGTTATCTGTGTTGTCTTAGTGTTTCGCCATCACAGGGTTCACCTTAGTCACAATGTTATCTGTGTTGTCTTAGCGTTTCGCCATCACAGGGTTCACCTTAGTCACAATGTTATCCATGTTGTCTTAGCGTTTCACCGTCACAGTGCTCACCTTAGTCACAATGTTATCCGTGTTGTCTTAGCGTTTCACCATCACAATGCTCACCTTAGTCACAATGTTATCTGTGTTGTCTTAGCGTTTCACCGTCACAGGGTTCACCTTAGTCACAATGTTATCTGTGTTGTCTTAGCGTTTCACCGTCACAGGGTTCACCTTAGTCACAATGTTATCCGTGTTGTCTTAGCGTTTCGCTGTCACAGTGTTCACCTTAGTCACAATGTTATCTGTGTTGTCTTAGCGTTTCGCTGTCACAGTGTTCACCTTAGTCACAATGTTATCCGTGTTGTCTTAGCGTTTCGCTGTCACAGTGTTCACCTTAGTCACAATGTTATCTGTGTTGTCTTAGCGTTTCGCCATCACAGTGTTCACCTTAGTCACAATGTTATCTGTGTTGTCTTAGCGTTTCACCATCACAGGGTTCACCTTAGTCACAATGTTATCTGTGTTGTCTTAGCGTTTCGCTGTCACAGTGTTCACCTTAGTCACAATGTTATCTGTGTTGTCTTAGCGTTTCACCGTCACAGTGTTCACCTTATTCACAATGTTATCTGTGTTGTCTTAGCGTTTCGCCATCACAGTGTTCACCTTAGTCACTATGTTATCTGTGTTGTCTTAGCGTTTCGCCGTCACAGGGTTCACCTTAGTCACAATGTTACCTGTGTTGTCTTAGCATTTCACCATCACAGTGTTCACCTTAGTCACTATGTTATCTGTGTTGTCTTAGCGTTTCGCCGTCACAGTGTTCACCTTAGTCACTATGTTATCTGTGTTGTCTTAGCGTTTCGCCATCACAGTGTTCACCTTAGTCACTATGTTATCTGTGTTGTCTTAGCGTTTCGCCATCACAGTGTTCACCTTAGTCACAATGTTATCTGTGTTGTCTTAGCGTTTCGCCATCACAGTGTTCACCTTAGTCACTATGTTATCTGTGTTGTCTTAGCGTTTCGCCGTCACAGGGTTCACCTTAGTCACAATGTTATCTGTGTTGTCTTAGCGTTTCGCCATCACAGTGATCACCTTAGTCACTATGTTATCTGTGTTGTCTTAGCGTTTCACCGTCACAGGGTTCACCTTAGTCACAATGTTATCTGTGTTGTCTTAACGTTTCACCGTCACAGTGTTCACCTTAGTCACAATGTTATCTGTGTTGTCTTAGCGTTTCGCCGTCACAGGGTTCACCTTAGTCACAATGTTATCTGTGTTGTCTTAGCGTTTCACCATCACAGGGTTCACCTTAGTCACAGTGTTATCTGTGTTGTCTTAGCGTTTCGCCATCACAGGGTTCACCTTAGTCACAGTGTTATCTGTGTTGTCTTAGCGTTTCACCGTCACAGGGTTCACCTTAGACACAATGTTATCTGTGTTGTCTTAGTGTTTCGCCATCACAGGGTTCACCTTAGTCACAATGTTATCTGTGTTGTCTTAGTGTTTCGCCATCACAGTGTTCACCTTAGTCACAATGTTATCTGTGTTGTCTTAGTGTTTCGCCATCACAGTGTTCACCTTAGTCACAATGTTATCTGTGTTGTCTTAGTGTTTCGCCATCACAGGGTTCACCTTAGTCACAATGTTATCTGTGTTGTCTTAGCGTTTCGCCATCACAGGGTTCACCTTAGTCACAATGTTATCCGTGTTGTCTTAGCGTTTCACCGTCACAGTGCTCACCTTAGTCACAATGTTATCCGTGTTGTCTTAGCGTTTCACCATCACAATGCTCACCTTAGTCACAATGTTATCTGTGTTGTCTTAGCGTTTCACCGTCACAGGGTTCACCTTAGTCACAATGTTATCTGTGTTGTCTTAGCGTTTCACCGTCACAGGGTTCACCTTAGTCACAATGTTATCCGTGTTGTCTTAGCGTTTTGCTGTCACAGTGTTCACCTTAGTCACAATGTTATCTGTGTTGTCTTAGCGTTTCGCTGTCACAGTGTTCACCTTAGTCACAATGTTATCCGTGTTGTCTTAGCGTTTCGCTGTCACAGTGTTCACCTTAGTCACAATGTTATCTGTGTTGTCTTAGCGTTTCGCCATCACAGTGTTCACCTTAGTCACAATGTTATCTGTGTTGTCTTAGCGTTTCACCGTCACAGGGTTCACCTTAGTCACAATGTTATCTGTGTTGTCTTAGCGTTTCGCTGTCACAGTGTTCACCTTAGTCACAATGTTATCTGTGTTGTCTTAGCGTTTCACCGTCACAGTGTTCACCTTAGTCACAATGTTATCTGTGTTGTCTTAGCGTTTCGCCATCACAGTGTTCACCTTAGTCACTATGTTATCTGTGTTGTCTTAGCGTTTCGCCGTCACAGGGTTCACCTTAGTCACAATGTTACCTGTGTTGTCTTAGCATTTCACCATCACAGTGTTCACCTTAGTCACTATGTTATCTGTGTTGTCTTAGCATTTCGCCTTCACAGTGTTCACCTTAGTCACTATGTTATCTGTGTTGTCTTAGTGTTTCGCCATCACAGTGTTCACCTTAGTCACTATGTTATCTGTGTTGTCTTAGCGTTTCGCCGTCACAGGGTTCACCTTAGTCACTATGTTATCTGTGTTGTCTTAGCGTTTCGCCATCACAGTGTTCACCTTAGTCACTATGTTATCTGTGTTGTCTTAGCGTTTCGCCGTCACAGGGTTCACCTTAGTCACAATGTTATCTGTGTTGTCTTAGCGTTTCACCATCACAGTGTTCACCTTAGTCACAATGTTATCTGTGTTGTCTTAGCGTTTCGCCATCACAGTGATCACCTTAGTCACTATGTTATCTGTGTTGTCTTAACGTTTCACCGTCACAGTGTTCACCTTAGTCACAATGTTATCTGTGTTGTCTTAGCGTTTCGCCGTCACAGGGTTCACCTTAGTCACAATGTTATCTGTGTTATCTTAGCGTTTCGCCATCACAGGGTTCACCTTAGTCACAATGTTATCTTTGTTGTCTTAGCGTTTCACCGTCACAGTGCTCACCTTAGTCACTATGTTATCTGTGTTATCTTAGCGTTTCCCCATCACAGTGTTCACCTTAGTCACAATGATGGTGATACATTGATTTGTTTTAGATCGGCCACAACACGATGAAAGCAGTGGTCATCCTAAAGATCACCTTCGTCTGTGCTGTGTCCACTGCTGTTGAAGGGGCATTCTATCTCAGATCAACCAAGGCAAGTTGACCTCATATATTTTACTTCAACCAAAATGTTACCAGTTAATCCACAGGTTAATATAACCACACATGTGAAACCATACGGCTGGAGGTAGAATATTTTATGTTACTTCAACCCAAATGTTACCAGTTAATCCACAGGTTAATATAACCACACATGTGAAACCATACGGCTGCAGGTAGAATATTTTCTGAGTTATAACCATTTTAAATGGATTTTGTCATTTTTGCCAATTTTTGGAAAGCATGAAGATTTCTTGTTCTAATTAAAATGTCAATAACTCACAAAAAAATTGTGCAAGAACTCTGATATGTGGCACGCTTATTCTCCTTCATACGTAGATATTAACATACATACTATATTCCCACTTTTGTACATTAGTTCTCCCATAATCTGCACTTGAAGATGAGTGTTTTTACTTACGAAATTAAGCCAACGACTGATTTTAGAGCCATATATATCAACAACAAGCCTTGCTAGAACAAACGCCTACAATCATACCCATTATTTTTTTTTTATGTTTTCATATTTCAAGTCTGCATCCACTGTTGTAGTCACTGCCCTAGAATATACTGTTACACTAAAAAGTTAAATCAAGCAAAATAATATAATAGTGTAGAATCTCTATAATGACGTTGATGGGCTTCACGGTAACGTTTACGTTGATGGGCTTCACAGTAACGTTTACATTAATGGGCTTCACGGTAACATTTACGTTGATGGGCTTCACAGTAACATTTACGTTGATGGGCTTCACGGTAACATTTACGTTGATGGGCTTCACGGTAACGTTTATGTTGATGGGCTTCACGGTAACGTTTACGTTGATGGGCTTCACGGTAACGTTTACATTGATGGGCTTCACGGTAATGTTTACGTTGATGGGCTTCACGGTAACGTTTACGTTGATGGGCTTCACGGTAATGTTTATGTTGATGGGCTTCACGGTAACGTTTACGCAAAATCGTGTCCGTAGGAGTCAAACCATGTTTCTGAGGCCAGCCTCTTCTCGGTGAGTTCTGAGGCGAGCGAGAGTCGAATAAACGAGATTATTTCTAGGTTCTGTTGTTTGCAAACAACAGTGGCGCCACACCACGGAGCCTGGATAATCGAGGTTAACATTGTTACTGTATGGGGCAAAACCACATTTGATTTGGTAAACTAATGGGTGACTAAGTTTGCCCCCCCCCCCGTCTACCCCTTTGTGAGACCCTAGATACCCCACTGTACGCGATCCCCACTTCCCTAGGGACTTTTTATGTAATGGTGGACGACCCTAATTGTGACCTGTAGAAAATGGCACGAGAAAGCGATTGGACAGAAAACTGATCCTGTTGTATCGCTGTACATAACAACCATGGATTGATATTCGCAAATATGCACCGTTTAATAACAACATGTCACATAGACATATACAAATAATACCGAATCAAATTCAGAATACACAGTCGTTCAATATCTCCTAGGTGGCGTCACTGTCTCAAAACCTACGGTTATTTCGAGGTAATGTTTGTTTTGTTGTCTGATCAGAACCTTCGCCCGGGGCCCAAATGACGCTACACATCAGTGGAAGAAAACGTTGTAACTGCTCAAATCAATGCAACCTCCGATGGCGATAACTCGAATTATAGTTCTTTAATCTGACTATGACGACCTTTACCTGTGGCCGTCCGTTGCTAGCAATGCCCACGATTCATGGTGTCACATTGTAGCTATGTGTACAGTGCAATATGGCTACCGGTGCTCCGTGGAAATTGTAACGATGAGAGTGCTCAGTGAAGAAGATGTTCTTTCGCAACAGCGACCAACAAACACAATGAAATACAGTGAATTACATCTACAACGCCCCGTCTTGACACGTCTGTCCCAAGAAACAACAGCTGACGTATCCAGCACCCAACCTCGTCTATTGGCCGAAGACATCGTTGAGGAAACGCAGCAGGTCGACGTTGCCGATCTGTCGGTTCGGCTTCGTTCCCATCCACGCCTCGTCTGGCCGGCTGGACATCTGGGGCGGCGGCGGAGGCGCTGGGTTGTCTCTCCAGTTGAACACCGCCACGAACTCGCGGTAGCGCAGCATGCCTTCTTCTAGGGGTGCCCTGCGAAACAATTGACGACTTTATTACAACGAACATACTGACTTATAGGTGGGAATGGAGAAGGGGAGGGACAGACAGACAGACAGACATTCATAAACATGTTAGACAGACAGACAGACAAACAGACAGACATTCATAAACATGTTAGAAAGAGATACAAGTAGAAAGATGTAGAGCGAGAGAGACAGATAGCGGGGGTAGGTCGCATCATGTCGATTACTACAGGTGTACTTACTTTGAGAGTATCGCCCGCATCAGGTCACCGTTGATAGGTATCCGAAGTGATACGAACACAGCCCTGACGTCATCAGGCGACAAGACGCCCTTCCTACAAACACACGACACTGGTCAGTACCAACACTCTAATTGGACGGAAATATCTCAAAGATAGACGTTCATAATCGTCCAGTTGCTATATCCGTTGTCATTTTGTATTTGTCAATGCTGGTCTACGAATAAAATAATGCGATGTCATTAATTTACTTTCAGTTCAGAAATGATAATGTGTGTTGAGTGGGTGAGTATTCTGCGTATTAATTTATCGACCGATGATGTGACGTCGAAAAATATTTACAAATATTTGTTATAATACATGGCTTAGAATATAATATATATTTCAATACCTATTTTGCATTAATGCCCCCACCCAGTCGATACGTAGTAGTCGAAATTAATATCAACTAGTTCAACAATTGTCAATGTTTTCTCCAGATAGAAATGAGAAACCTGTATATCACATTAAGCATATTTCCAGAAAATGATTGGTGTAGATGTTTGTATTCATGAACTAATCATAGACCGAATACAAGGTCCGAATACAAATCAAAGATGTAGGATTTATGCCCCTCCACCATGGATGACGTCACACCTCAAGACATAACTGCTGAAGGGATTGCATAACGAGATTAATAATATTATATCGATTGGTTAAAAATGTGACCCGTGACTGCTAAATAATTGGACTTTGGTGAAAAAGGTCATTGACAGAATTTTCAGGTAGAGGGCCCAGTCGCAACAGGGCGTAGTTGAGCAGGACTGATCCTGACCTCTCGCGGTCATAATGCAGACACTGGTTGATGATCTTCACAAAGTCCTCGTAGTTGACCTTGCGCAGTTGTTCCTGCGCCACAGAGATGAGGTTCTCGAATGACACCGTTTCGTCTCCTCGCCGCTGGTAGTTGCGCGCCACCGTCGCTACTTCGTGGTCACTTATCTGACCACCGGTCATCTCCATGAGTAGCGAGTGCAGACTCTGGTAGTCGGTGGTATGCGGCGTGTCGGGCTTCATGAAGTCGTCCTTCTTGCCCTCGGTCAACTTCTGCAGGCGCTCCATTATCACCTGGACGTTGGCGACCGGGTACTGCAACAGACAACACAATGACCGTCGAGTAAAGGGATCTAGGTGACACGTGGAGTGCGAAACATCAACAGCCTGACAAATAAAATTAAGGTGAATGAAACTTTGCAAGAAGTAAGAACAATGAGACATCTAACGGGGTAGGGTGGATAAAAGGAATCGGCGATGGAACGGATGCACACAGGAAGTGACGATAGCGATGACCTCACCTCGTCTGCGTGTCTCTCCATGTAGTTGAAGGCGTACTCGTCGCCGTCCACCAGAATGAACTTGTGTCCGTTGAAGTTGAGTCGAGCGCCCACGTACAGGTCACACGCCATGTAGTACTGGGACAGCTCCGTGCTGAATCGAGGCTGATTGGGGCGCTTCACACGACCCCGTTCCAGGAACCGACCCCCGATTATCCCTGAAACATGATAATAAAAAAATAATATAATGATAACAATAAAACTGCTATACTACCTGAGCTCAGTGGCACACCTAACCAGAATCGTTAAGTATTATATCATGAAAATACGCAAAAGTCATTATCACATGAGCAAAGAAGTGCCGAGGATTTAGTGTGGAAATACAGTTTTGAATAAATATGTGTTTATTTGTTTGTGAAAGATAGCTTTTGTGTCTGATGGTTTAAAGCGATTAAGCGTTCGTTCCAGATTTTGCGCGCAGACAGTCGGTGTGTGTGTGTATGTACGCGCGTGCTTGTGTATGCGTTGGGGTGGGTGCAGAGGTAGATATGTAAAAGATAATTCATGTGTGGCCAAGTGATTACTAACCGGAGTTCCTGACGATTGGTTCATACACTTGGAGGGTGTCGTCGCTGAGGAAGAAGGAGACGATGAACTGACGATCCTTGTCTATCGGCTTCATCGTGTCCATGACAGCGAGGAAGCGTAGCACATTGCTATCCAGGCCATGACGGTCTTTCTCCATGAACTTGATAAAGTCCATTTTGGGCGGTTTTGGCAACAAACCCCTGCACAAAAAAATCTAAATTATATTTCAATCCTGATCGGAATATAGTTTTTTTTATTTTGGAGACGTTATATTTATTTGTGTGTGTGGAAATATGAACTTTTTGAAATATAGGACACTGTACGGATGCTTATGTTCTTAGTATCATTGAATGCACTGTAAACTAAAACTGAAGGTTTAGAAAATATTGTAATACATGTGCCTTATAAAGTATATTATGACTATTAAAACATGTTATTGGAAATGTGCGCTGAACAATTTGTTTGTCACCAGCAATGCAAATAATTTTGTCTTTCCATATCCTCACATAAGCCCTGGATGCGTTAGCCGACCATTATAATTACGACTCTTCTAAGACAACCGTTGAAAATACTTTTAGAATAATATTTATAGTTTAAATTGTAATAGATGTACATTCATAATGTTCTAAACTTGCTCATTTGTCTAAACGAGTAGCAAATTAAATTCAGTGTTACATACTTGGTTGAACAGAGCGAATCCTCCTCGCTGCCGAAGCCATTGTAGGGTGGAACCTCCTTCCCGGCGCGGGCTTGGTCTGGGGCGCGGTAAGCAATAGGGGTGAAGTCGGCTGAAACAGGGGGAAGCATGGATTGGTTGGTAAGTGTTACCGTCAAGATAAGTTACGATGATTTAAATGAAATAAAGGAAACAGGCAGTGAAAATAAAATAAGTCTTTCTGACATAAGAGAGACTGACTGACTGATTGACATGCATGACAGTCAGACAGACAGACAGACAGTCAGTCAGACATACAGTCAGACAAACAGACACACGGATGTGTACTAAGTCCCTTATTGAAATAATTTAAAATTGTTACATTATAATAATAATAATAAATTAAGTGAATAAATTCTCAAACCAAAAATTGTCTGGAATAGTTAACCGCTATTGTGCTCATTGGTATCGATAACATCACCATTTGTTTCTAGTTGATTCCAGCACTTGGCAATGTTCTGTTAACTGATTAGTATGTATGTTGTGGTTAATACAATCAATTATATGGTGTTTCGAGGCTCATTCGCCTAGCCAGCCTTTTTCAGAACATTATCGCCAAGCCGACCTTTATATGCTGGCATTGAGGGTGGTCACTGCCAGGGTGGTCACTGCCAGGGTACATGTCGTCCTCAGTGGTTTTTTACGTCCCCAATTAAATGAGACGGGACCGACATTAACGTGGTCATCCGAGTCACGAGAGATACACAGTCTCCAATAGGCAGAGAGCCAGCTTTTTACATCAAACATACCCGGGCCGAGTCTAGAACTCAGAACTCTGTCATGTAAAGCGAATGTGCTGACCACTACACTACTGCACCTCTCTCTCCCTCTGTCGTTGGCATATATAGGACAGACAACTAGAACTGACCACTACACTACTGCACCTCTCTCTCCCGCTGTCGTTGGCATATATAGGACAGACAACTAGACTAAACAAGAACTTGAAAGAATCCAAAGGAGCCACTCACTTATGCCATATTTCGTTCTGTAATATTCCTTCGTGAAGTCGTCGCAGTCACACAGGTAGAACTTGCGGCCCCAGACGTTCAGCACGGCGCCAATCGACAGATCGCTGTCCTTGTAAAACTCCTGATCTCTGCAACCAGTCTGGAGAGAATCCCACCATGTGTTGATAAAATATATTCATGCAAACAGCACAACCACCAGTCGCACTAAGACTAACAGACAACCGCTGTCAACATATTCCGACGTTGTGGCCATGCAATAAAAATGTGTGTCAAGCCAATCTTTTTTCTCTTGAAATATTTTATGATAAAAAATTTTACATCAAAGTTTGCATAACCATTAAATTTGAACCATAAATATCTGCAAGCGGCATCCATTCAGGGAAAACAAATAAATGGGTACTGTCTTTGTCCTCTAAGCATCAAACATCATCAGGTAATTAGTTATGCAGCGAACATAATTGGCAGGCAAAAGAATGCAGATAGTTGTATGCACGAACCTTGAGATTGTCTGTCTAGTATTGGCTCTGTGAGAACGGGTGACACAGACATTGAGACTGTCTGCCTGGTACTAGCCGCATGAGAATGGGTGACACGTACATTGAGACTATCTGTCCGGTACTAGTCCCGTGGGAACGGGTGGAACGTTCCTTGAGACTGTCTGCCCGATATTGGCCCCGCTAGAACGGGTGACACGTACCTTGATACTGTCTGCCTGACATTGGCCCCGCTAGAACAGGTGACACGTACCTTAATACTGTCTGTCTGATATTGGCCTCACTAGAACGGGTGACACGTACCTTGAGACTGTCGAGGATGTATCGGCCGCCGTGGCCCATCGGCCCGAACACGTTCAACACTGTCCGCGGAGTCTCCTCACCCGGCTTCGGCAGCGGGTCCACTCCCTTCGGCAGCTTCGACCGATGCAGGAACATCGGGACAGCGTCACGTCCAGCGTTTACCTGAACACGGACTGAACTAATCAATTAATGTTCTGTTCTAGTGAAAACAATGCATAGACCATCGTTAGTATAAATGGAATGGGTATTAACACTGCATAATTGTCTGTTTCATACTTACAGAAACAATAATTGAAACTGGATTGATTCGAGTAGATTACAACCATAAACGAACCTCCCCACGGACAAAAGTTACACCTTCGCCATATTGGTTTAAATTATCGTTAACATATTGGTTTAAATTATCGTTAACATCACGTGATCACCATTGCCATTGACTAGAATTGCGGCGATCTTGATTTTCCAAAGTGCTGTTCCAACAATGACAACGACATACCGCGATCCTCTCACGGATCTCGATGGTGTCGTCGGCGAGGAAGTAGTGCAGGACCATCTCCCGCGGGTCCCCGAACATCTGGTCCGTGTCGTCCCAGAAGGCAAAGAAACGCAGCACGTGTCGGTCGTGGTCGAGGAACTGTTTGAGCGTGTCGTGGCGCTCGTACGGCCGCAACGGCTGCATCGTCTCCTCCAGCTGGCGACACATAATAACACTAATGTGTGGTCTTGTACAGCGCCGGTTACCTCCTACACAAGGAGCTCGTTCCATTATCAAAGTTAGTTTTTTTTGTAGATATTACACTAAATCAGACCGATATTTGAAATACTGTGCTGTGCACGGCCAATTATAATATAACCAAGTATATTTGGTTTGGTTTGTTTGTTTGTGTCAGGAGCTAGGATATATGTTTATCTCCAGATGTGTCCATTTATGCACACAAAAATCATCAAAACATTTGTTTTTAATTAAAAGACCAGTTTCCAGGAGGTCATATGTGAGTTCGTCATTCAACACGTGTGTGTTTCTTCGAAATATTGTGGGATTAGGAGTGTGGAATGAGGGCGAGGGATAGGGAGAGTGTGGAATGAGGGCGAGGGATAGGGGAAGTGTGGAATGAGGGCGGGGGATAGGGGGAGTGTGGAATGAGGGCGAGGGATAGGGGGAGTGTGGAATGAGAACGAGGGATAGGGGGAGTGTGGAATGAGGGCGAGGGATAGGGGGAGTGTGGAATGAGGGCAAGGGATAGGGGGAGTGTGGAATGAGAGCGAGGGATAGGGGGAGTGTGGAATGAGAGCGAGGGATAGGGGGAGTATGGAATGAGAGCGAGGGATATGGGGAATGTGGAATGAGAGCGAGGGATAGGGGTAGTGTGGAATGAGAGCGAGGGATAGGGGTAGTGTGGAATGAGAGCGATGGATAGGGGGAGTGTGGAATGAGGCTGAGGGATAGGGTGAGTGTGGAATGAGAGTGAGGGATAGGGGGAGTGTGGAATGAGGGCGAGGGATAGGGGGAGTGTGGAATGAGGGCGAGGGATAGGGGGAGTGTGGAATGAGGGCGAGGGATAGGGGGAGTGTGGAATGAGGGTGAGGGATAGGGGAGTGTGGAATGGGGCGAGGGATACGGGGAGTGTGGAATGAGAGCGAGGGATGGCGGAGTGTGGAATGGGGCGAGGAATGTGGGAGTGTGGAATGAGAGCAAGGGATTGGGGTGTGTGGAATGAGAGCGAGGGATAGGGGGAGTGTGGAATGAGAGCGAGGGATGGGGAGTGTGGAATGAGAGCGAGGGATAGGGGGAGTGTGGAATGAGGCCGAGGGATAGGGTGAGTGTGGAATGAGAGTGAGGGATAGGGGGAGTGTGGAATGAGGGTGAGGGATAGGGGAGTGTGGAATGGGGGCGAGGGATACGGGGAGTGTGGAATGAGGACGAGGGATGGCGGAGTATGGAATGAGAGCGAGGGATGGCGGAGTGTGGAATGGGGGCGAGGAATGTGGGAGTGTGGAATGAGAGCAAGGGATTGAGGTGTGTGGAATGAGAGCGAGGGATGTGGGAGTGTGAAATGAGAGCGAGGGATCGGGGAGTGTGGAATGAGAGCGAGACATGGGGGAGTGTGGAATGAGAGCGAGGGATGTGGGAGTGTGGAATGGGGGCGAGGAATTTGGGAGTGTGAAATGAGAGCGAGGGATCGGGGAGTGTGGAATAAGAGCGAGGGATAGGAGGAGTTCAGACGCGGTGAAACAGACCAGCAATTGAGAAAGAGAGTAAAACTCGACGACCAGCGTCAAAGCCAGCCTCAACCCAGACTTCAGGGACAAAGACAATTAATTGGAAGTAGGAAGTGGAGATGTATAAGACATACTCTCAGGAAGCCAACACAACACATCATAAGACAGGCGCTCACATGGAGCCCTCGAGGCAAAGGGAAAAGGCCTGGAAACACTTAGCACACAGACGTGGAAACAGATATGGCGACAGCAGGATATAGAGACAATTGGAAACACAAACCAAAAACCTTGTCCGACAGAAAGGAATCGCTATGCTCGGCCAGTCCAACAAGTCATTGGCGATTGTGGCGTGAAGACACGGCTAACTGATCGTCACTCACCGCCTTCCTGTGTTCGAGGTACGGGTCTCCCGGGATCTGGAGACGGGCACGCTCTGGGAAGCCGAGCTTGCGCTGGAAGTTCTTCGTGAACTCGTCACAGTCAACGATCTTGAAGACGCGGCCATACATCGAGATCTCGTTGCCCACGTTGAAGTCCTCCACTGTGTAGTACAGGTCGTCCAGAGGCGGTGGCTTCAGCACGCGGTGACGTCGGATCAGCGTCCCTAGCAACCATCATGTGCAATAACATTGAAACACTTGTGTTCGGCACTCTTCATCTATTCCTGGTTCACCACGCGAAGCTTATAGTTGAAGGTTCCGGTGTCGTTCACCAATGTTTTATATTTAGTGGGGACGTTATGTGTTAGTGCATCCGTCCAGTGGTATATGCTATAATTTTATCAGCTTTGTGCAATGCATAGGCCGGGTAATATGCTGATAAAGGCGGCATTTATCTTGACACCTCCCCTCCTCCGCCCCACCCTTTTGATACACTTTGTTAATGTCGAAAACAATATTGTGAATGTCCCCAATTAAACATGTAGTGTTACGTATTGTAGAAACATGTGCTGCCACCTATCGAATTACGATAGAACGAGAGTGTAGCCGGGCGCGACGACTCACCTTGTGGCACGCCGGTGTTCTTGAGACGGGGTTCGATCACCTGGATCGAGTCATCCTCCAGGTAGAAGTAGATCTTCACTCTACGGACGCGGTACTGTTCCTCCCGCTTCTCGTGCACGGCCTCTTGGAAGTAGCCGTCGTACGCCAGGACCTGTCTGTGAACAGACAGCAGCGTCAGCGTCTAATGTTCCACAGTAAAATAATGACAGTGGTTCCTGCACAATCGTTTGTGCAAGATTATATTGCTGGATACACCAGCACAACAAATCAGTTCCTATGAGAAATGACTGTTAGTTAAGAAAAGGAGATTGCTTGCACACTGTAACACAATTAAACAAGAAGGGACAATGCTTATCACTGCATTGAGAAATGACTGTTAGTTAAGAAAAGGAGATTGCTTGCACACTGTAACACAATTAAACAAGAAGGGACAATGCTTATCACTGCATTGAGAAATGACTGTTAGTTAAGAAAAGGAGATTGCTTGCACACTGTAACACAATTAAACAAGAAGGGACAATGCTTATCACTGCATTGAGAAATGACTGTTAGTTAAGAAAAAGAGATTGCTTGCACACTGTAACACAATTAAACGAGAAGGGACAATGCTTATCACTGCATTGAGAAATGACTGTTAGTTAAGAAAAGGAGATTGCTTGCTGTAACACAATTAAACGAGAAGGGACAATGTTGAGAAGAATGGTTGTGTAAAAGTTGTAAATATAATATTATTCGAAATGCATGCAGAGTCAACATAATACTACACTTGATCCTATTGTGAAACAGTAACTCACAATCATGCGATACTTAAAGGAGGACTGAACATCTGATCCTGATCATATTAGTAATGTGCCAGCATTATTTTGTGTTTCCTTACCATGAGATGTTAGAGTAAACAAAGGGGCGTTAATAAAGGAACTGAGTAGATTGGATATGAGAAAGTACCCATTTTCACTCAGGATAATAAAAGTGTTTCCTTATGATATGTTAGAGTAAACAAAGTAGTTAATAAAGGAACTGTGTAGATTGGATATGAGAAAGTACCCATTTTCACTCAGGATAATAAAAGTGTTTCCTTATGATATGTTAGAGTAAACAAAGTAGTTAATAAAGGAACTGTGTAGATTGGATATGAGAAAGTACCCATTTTCACTCAGGATAATAAAAGTGTTTCCTTATGATATGTTAGAGTAAACAAAGTAGTTAATAAAGGAACTGAGTAGATTGGATATGAGAAAGTACCCATTTTCACTCAGGATAATAAAAGTGTTTCCTTATGATATGTTAGAGTAAACAAAGTAGTTAATAAAGGAACTGTGTAGATTGGATATGAGAAAGTACCCATTTTCACTCAGGATAATAAAAGTGTTTCCTTATGATATGTTAGAGTAAACAAAGTAGTTAATAAAGGAACTGTGTAGATTGGATATGAGAAAGTACCCATTTTCACTCAGGATAATAAAAGTGTTTCCTTATGATATGTTAGAGTAAACAAAGTAGTTAATAAAGGAACTGAGTAGATTGGATATGAGAAAGTACCCATTTTCACTCAGGATAATAAAAGTGTTTCCTTATGATATGTTAGAGTAAACAAAGTAGTTAATAAAGGAACTGTGTAGATTGGATATGAGAAAGTACCCATTTTCACTCAGGATAATAAAAGTGTTTCCTTATGATATGTTAGAGTAAACAAAGTAGTTAATAAAGGAACTGTGTAGATTGGATATGAGAAAGTACCCATTTTCACTCAGGATAATAAAAGTGTTTCCTTATGATATGTTAGAGTAAACAAAGTAGTTAATAAAGGAACTGAGTAGATTGGATATGAGAAAGTACCCATTTTCACTCAGGATAATAAAAGTGTTTCCTTATGATATGTTAGAGTAAACAAAGTAGTTAATAAAGGAACTGTGTAGATTGGATATGAGAAAGTACCCATTTTCACCCAGGATAATAAAAGTGTTTCCTTATGATATGTTAGAGTAAACAAAGTAGTTAATAAAGGAACTGAGTAGATTGGATATGAGAAAGTACCCATTTTCACTCAGGATAATAAAAGTGTTTCCTTATGATATGTTAGAGTAAACAAAGTAGTTAATAAAGGAACTGTGTAGATTGGATATGAGAAAGTACCCATTTTCACTCAGGATAATAAAAGTGTTTCCTTATGATATGTTAGAGTAAACAAAGTAGTTAATAAAGGAACTGAGTAGATTGGATATGAGAAAGTACCCATTTTCACTCAGGATAATAAAAGTGTTTCCTTATGATATGTTAGAGTAAACAAAGTAGTTAATAAAGGAACAGTGTAGATTGGATATGAGAAAGTACTCATTTTCACTCAGGATAATAAAAGTGTTTCCTTATGATGATATGTTAGAGTAAACAAAGTAGTTAATAAAGGAACAGTGTAGATTGGATATGAGAAAGTACCCATTTTCACTCAGGATAATAAAAGTGTTTCCTTATGATATGTTAGAGTAAACAAAGTAGTTAATAAAGGAACTGTGTAGATTGGATATGAGAAAGTACCCATTTTCACTCAGGATAATAAAAGTGTTTCCTTATGATATGTTAGAGTAAACAAAGTAGTTAATAAAGGAACTGTGTAGATTGGATATGAGAAAGTACCCATTTTCACTCAGGATAATAAAAGTGTTTCCTTATGATATGTTAGAGTAAACAAAGTAGTTAATAAAGGAACTGTGTAGATTGGATATGAGAAAGTACCCATTTTCACTCAGGATAATAAAAGTGTTTCCTTATGATATGTTAGAGTAAACAAAGTAGTTAATAAAGGAACTGTGTAGATTGGATATGAGAAAGTACCCATTTTCACTCAGGATAATAAAAGTGTTTCCTTATGATATGTTAGAGTAAACAAAGTAGTTAATAAAGGAACTGAGTAGATTGGATATGAGAAAGTACCCATTTTCACTCAGGATAATAAAAGTGTTTCCTTATGATATGTTAGAGTAAACAAAGTAGTTAATAAAGGAACTGTGTAGATTGGATATGAGAAAGTACCCATTTTCACTCAGGATAATAAAAGTGTTTCCTTATGATATGTTAGAGTAAACAAAGTAGTTAATAAAGGAACTGAGTAGATTGGATATGAGAAAGTACCCATTTTCACTCAGGATAATAAAAGTGTTTCCTTATGATATGTTAGAGTAAACAAAGTAGTTAATAAAGGAACAGTGTAGATTGGATATGAGAAAGTACTCATTTTCACTCAGGATAATAAAAGTGTTTCCTTATGATGATATGTTAGAGTAAACAAAGTAGTTAATAAAGGAACAGTGTAGATTGGATATGAGAAAGTACCCATTTTCACTCAGGATAGTAAAAGTGTTTCCTTATGATGATATGTTAGAGTAAACAAAGTAGTTAATAAAGGAACAGTGTAGATTGGATATGAGAAAGTACTCGTTCTTACTCAGGATAATAAAACGATGGAATAAATCATCTACTGATCGTGCTAATGCTAACAGTGTGAATATGTTCTAAGATAAAATTGACAGATATCAGATAAAGGCGGCCTACTCAAAATTATTATCCTAACCACAGCACCAAAAGGATAAATAATAATCTGGTCCAAAAAGAATAAGTGCCTAAAGCCATTATGATGTAACTGGGAATAAATTTGTTTTCTTAAGGGCATGTCTTGATAATGAAACATCTGATGTGGCATAAATATATTGTCATTATTGTTTTCAGTATATTTTATGTGTGCATCATTTTATTTTGTTTGAATTAAATCATCTGATTGAAATCACCATTTTTTCTGATTAACGTCACATTTATTTTTAAATTGTTTTATATTTACTTAAATAAAGAAATGTGATTGTTTCGATTTTATCAACCCTGTCCAAAACAGACTAAGGATGACCTACCTGTCAAATGCCACCCACGCGGGCAGGTCAGTGCCGTGACCTCGGGGTATACTGCTGAACCTGGGCGGATACTTCTGGTCCGGTCTTGGGTCACCTCCAATGCCTGGCTTTGCCTCTCCAACGTTCATCGCCACCTCGTTGGCATAGTCGAAGTGGTGGGAGAGGTGGAACTTCTGCTTGCCGAGCTGGAGACACGAGACAGTGGCAGGACTGCTACAGACAGTGTATACCATGAATGGACAGGAACACACCAACTAAACGTATGCAACAGATAACGTCACATAAATGTATAGCATTACATATTGATGAGTGGTGGCTTGGTCGTCCCACGTGTTGTGGGACAAGTGAATCCAAGGAGTGAAATGGATATTAATTCACATTGACGCTTGGCTGTACAAATTGTTCTAAATGTTTGCTTGCAATTTTTTAAGGCGAATAGTTTTATTGGCATTTCTGGTGCTTCTTTTTTTTATATAATATTTCTATTCTATATTTTAATAGAATTATTGATGAATAAATATTTTAATCCCTTGCTATGGTTTATATTTATGGCTGCATATGGATAAGAGGCCAGCATCTTTTGGCTGCGCTGCCATTCTATTCCATTCAGTGAAATGGGTTCTTTACTATTTCTGAATTTGCCAACACAACGAGAAGATATTGTATTTTACACTGAGTACAATTATTGTACAATTAGTGCATTCACCTTAGTAAACCTGTAGTGCACACGTGTTTTATGTTACATGTTCCATTTCAAATAACTGATTCTCCCTTGGTCCAAGAATAGAATTTAGGAAGTAACTATAATGGGACTAGTTTTAATACCTGATTGATTGTTCCTCTCACCCGTAATGGTAAAAAAAGTAGCTATAGAATGGGAAGTAGTCATAACGGCCTAAGCCATCACAAGCCACATTGCACAGAGATACCTGTAGCCATTGCTTCAAAGAAACATGGCTGCTCAGCTATTTGAATAAGGCAGTTATTGCCACAGAGAGTGTAAACGTGTATAACAGGAATGCACCAATGACGAGGAATACACCAATCAAAATGACGCAACAGATAATGTAATTTTGCTACAACAGAGACAAGAATAACCATAATGACAACAAAGGGAACTAATATCACTCAACATGATGGGGAACCTGACTTCCAGCTGGCAATATGTGTAAAAGGTATATGTGTGTAAAGTAACTGTAAATATGTGTTTATGCAATAGTCACTTTACAGTACAATATACAAAAGATAACATTGCTAAAGCACCCGTGTCCTGTGGAACCACTGTACAAACACATTGATGATTGACAAACATGTAAAGTCAAAAACAGATTAAGTAGGGATACTACACTGGCGAGAAAACTAAAATAATGATTATCATAATTAAACACAGGTTAATTCTGTTGTGAATCAAGCTTGATCTGATTAACATGTTTTAAGAGTAAGCGAAATATCCAGTAAATATGTGTATCAGCTGTTAGTCATTTAAAGCATGACATTTCAAATAATTTACAACAGATACACAGGTCTATAATATACAGGGACTTTTTTTCAAAACAAAATATATTAGATATCATCCTTACTATTAAAACATGTTAATGTTTATTATACAGTTTGCACCCAATGATTAAGTATGAAATGTGGAGTCAAACTACAAAATAATAACTGCTGCCGTGGACGGATCCAGGGTGTCTGGACACCCCCCCCCCATTATTTCAGCAGGATATTTTATCAAGTAAAATTTTTTTTTTTGAGACACCACATGGCGATGCCCACTTGCACTTGTTCATCACATGATGGCATTTCTAACATGCAAACCATGAGGCATTGCCATCAGTACTGTCGTTTGTCTCCCATTCATTCTGGTTGGCTCTCCCATTGATCCAGCCTTATATTCGTAACATCAATTATTAAACACAAATGGATTCTTGCTTTCAGTGCATTTTGTTTAGGGAATTTCCAATCATCAGCAGCTGTTGCCAGGTTTCCAAGCCAGTGTGAGAGACAATCGCTTTGAGCTGTTGCCAGGCTTCTAAGCCAGTGTGAGAGACAATCGCTTTGAGCTGCAGCCCACGGTAAAGACTGTTATTGTCTGTGAAAAGTGGAATATCGCCCTGAGATACCACTGCCATGAAGCCACTCATTTTAAAACTGTTCTGAATCACAGCAATGTGGTTCTGAAGATTCATTGAGCGATATAAAACAATAATGTCATTTAGGTCTTGAAGGCAAATGGAACAAAACTATTGCTATAGTTGGGAAACAGATCCTGCAGAAGATCGTGTCTGATGTACGAAAGGTTTTTATTCTATAAGCGCTGACGTGGGACGGGATGGCGGAAGTCTCAGCCCATGTCTAGCAAAGGACAGTTAATTAAGCTTTGTTCTGAAAGACGACAGGAAAATAGAGGATCCGTGAGGTTTTCTTGTAGTTCCTTCTGTGTTAGGCCGAGCAGCTCGACTTGGACTTGTGAAAGATGCACGACCAAGCATGCGACGGGGCTGTGAATATGGCTGGGAAGACGAATAGTGTGGTTGATTTGATGCAGAACAATAACCCCAAAGATGATGCAATCAGTCGTGTATTGTGTGTATCACAATGTATATATCATGTAGAAGCCTGCCACCCCTGGGCACTCCCTGGGCACCCCTTTTCAGGGCCTATATCCACCCATGGCTGCATTGCATTTAACAGCTGAATGTGCATATGTCACCCATTGACCTATGACAGTATTATTAACAAAGACACAATCACCATATGCATGCAGACAAACAACAGCCAGTTAGTTGGGCATAATTAAGATAATGACAATGAATGTGTGTTGAAGACCAATCAACTGAGATAAGCACCTTGTTGTTCATTAATTACTTGTTGTTGAATTACTGTATGTGACAAACATTGAACACACACACAGCTGTTAACGCAATGTCATTCAATGTCATGTAAACCTGGCAAATCTTGCCATTACCCTATTAATGTGACATAGAATATTATGAGGATTCACTTCAGAATATAATACAGTCATTAAATTATTAGCTATGGGTAATTTAATGTTGAATATGAAACATTATGTAGGAGTGATTTTATCTGGTTCATAATATAAAAAATGTCTTGTATAAATTAAGTAATTAAATGCAGTTCTCTCATTTGAGTACTTTTATAGTGAAAAGCTGGTTTTTCATGTGCATCTGACTGGTTTGGGTAAAAACGGTTTTAACCCGAAAAGCAGTTTTTATTCCACATATCATATAGCTGTTTATTTATTTTACATTTATAAATATCAAACTATTTCACATTGATACATCCTGAATTCAAGTTGGCAGTGTGCACAATATGAATACTAATTAATATTAGTTAATGGGAGGAAGGTAAGTGTAAGCATATGGTAAATAAAGCTTACTTTCAGCATCAACATAAAAGCAAAATAAACAATATATAATCAATAAATAAACATAGCCATAATGAAGCTGCAATTAAAGTTAAACAAAAGTTGTGGTTTTGGAGCGATGCATCTAAAACATAAAGAACTAACCACCTGCAACTAGAATCAAGAATGTCACGCCAGTGGTTTACTCAGAGGGTGTTCTAAAAGTTGGAGATTCTGGTCATTTCTCTGAATGACCAAGGGCTGACATGTTAACCAGCCCGACCAATGAATGCATGCACAGTTCTATGAAATTGTGGTAACCTAGACTACTTGTGATGTATCAAGTGAGACTGGCATACACAGAATCAACGCGAAGTCTCAAACAATTGTTCTGTTTTGATAGAAAGAAGACTAGTTTAGTAAACATAGGCCAAAATATGTTGAGTTTGGACACAAACAGCATGGCCATATCCTATTAGCAAGCATAGGAATAGGTGTATAGAAATATACTTTCATTTGGCGGCTTATATAATAGGTGCATAGATCCAAAACCAAGTTTCATGTGATATTTGGACAAGAAAGACCCTGGCTTATTGAGAGAGTTGCAGTTTTGTTTGTTTGTGACAGGACATCTTTGTTGAATCTTTGTGGCAGGACATCTTTGTTGAATCTTTGTGGCAGGACATCTTTGTTGAATCGCCACTAGAAAGACAAGGGTTGGGAGTTTCCAATTATCAGTCATTCTGTGAATGGCAAAACTTTAAAGCATATATGTTCACCATTAACAATATAATATATCAAGTAGGAGACAGGTAGATTTAGCCAAAAGAATACAGATTTTGTTGATATGGTATGGAGAAAATGTGCAAATTTGTTTGGCACATTTGGAAGTTCTCGAAATATAGACACAAAAAAAGCTTATATTCAACCAGCAAAAGAAATATGACAACATCCTGCTTTTTGCTTTTTTTGCTATTCTGCTATGGTCATTTTAATTCCCCACAATGACTGTCCACAAACTAATCATGTAATCGATCATTGATCGGTTTGGCCCAACTGTTGATTGATTATGAAAATCAAACTAATTCCCAACACTAGTAGGTTTTCCTACTAAGAAATAAAAGTATAACTTGTATTCTAGAAGTACTGTCTAGGGGGGTCATGCTGTCACACATTAAAGTACTGTCTAGGGGGGTCATGCTGTCACACATTAAAGTACTGTCTAGGGGGGGTCATGCTGTCACACATTAAAGTACTGTCTAGGGGGGTCATGCTGTCACACATTAAAGTACTGTCTATGGGGGTCATGCTGTCACACATTAAAGCTATGCAAGTTATTTGTTACTGCATCGGCACAACCTCAGAGATAACTTTAATTTAATTAGCCAGTTGCCCATGTCTATGTTGAAAAGAAACATGTTGCGATCTGTTGAAAACTGAACAGGCCACACAGTAGAACAGGCCACCCAGTGTGATTGCAGGTCTAAGCAAGTCCAATTTCTAGTAAATCTCACGAATGGCTAAGTTGTAAGTTGTTCTGGTTAATAAATTTTTCAATGATTGATTGATATATGCTTCTGATCAATCAATTGATCACAATGTTGTGTGATGGATGATCGTTTCAGTTTTTTTCCCGTTCCTTGAGTTACCTGGCCACTCCATTCCCATTACATGACTTATCTGGGCGGTAGAAGAGTAGAGAATTTTGTGATTGGTTATCCTGCTGTTTTGCCATTATGTTATGGTTATTTAAATCCCCGGTTTACCCAACCGACGATCGATTATGAAAATCAAACTGATTTCAACACTAGTACTAAGAAACAAAAGTGTAACTTGGAATGTAGAAAAATCGCCTGGAGGTTATACGGTCACAAATTAAAGCTATGCAAGTTGTTTGGTAACCTCAGTTCTGGGATAACCTTAGCTGGCCAGTTTAACAGTTGCCTGTGTTTATGTTCCTGTTGACGGACCTGTAACCTTTGCTATATACTATTTAAGTTGTATGCTGTAACTTCGTCTCGCTTTGAATTGATTTCATCTAGAATGTACTAACGGAAATGTTATCGCCCTCTGGTCTGCTAAAATGAATATGCCTGCAAATATGCACTCTGTCTCTATTAAGCCTAACCCTGGCTTGGGTTAGGGCCAGGCTATGCCTAAGTTTTCGATTTGTCCAAGACAAATTTAAACTTACCGTCGGTCTGAAAGAGTTCCCTGGTAAAAACGGCAGCGCCATGGCTGTTGTATGAAGTGCTTTCTATAATATTATGTCAAATCTAATCAAATGTGCGCGAGGAGATCGGTTTTCGTCCACGTCTGTTGATTTGCCTTTACAACATGGGTTTCGTGTTTACGTTGCCAAGGCAATAATGCGCACATCCGGTAACCTATTGATACGCAGCATGAAAAGTAGTTCCACAAATTCGCTTAACCTACAATTATAGCATAATATAATTGACAATTTAGAATCCGCGAATGTACAGGGTCAAACGTTAGCGACGTATATTAGTTAACACACATCAAATAAAACGCATATGTATTATAAGAATTTAATTCCTATAAAAAATAGTTCTACGCGTTAGGAAGCCGCCGAATAGTAGTTCACGTGATGTGTGTGCATGGTGTGTATGGAAAGCCGAGGCGGGCATGATTTAACGTAATGCCATTTTCAGTGGTAATCTCAGATAATGATAATAATACTAATATAGGCCGATGTTTATTTTGGACAAATATATATATATACACACATTAAATGCAGTACAAATATAAAAGTAGACATGTGTAGTGCATTCAAATACATGCAAAAAGAATATAAAAAAATTATGTATAAATATACACAAGTACAAGTTTTAAAATATGTATAATTTAAGACATTATGATCACTACGGCAACTCTCACTACTGATAAATTATAAGAAGGCGATTGTTAATCAATGTGTACATATTTTTGTTGACTACATTTACACCATATGATATTGGGGGATTTCTATTGCCATATTTTATTTTAAGTTAACTATTGCCAGAACTAAGTATGAAATGTTATCAATTTAGAAATATAATTATGGTTATACACGAAACAGCCCTATGTGCAAGACTAACTCGGGAGGTCTGGTCAAATATGTTGCTTTCTATATCACGATTCCATGCTGCATTTATAAATTAAACGTTATTACCTATTTTTCGTCATGGTTCCGCTAGAGAAATGTTAACAGCGAGCACCATGCCAGCTGAGTCGGCGAAGCGAGCAAATCACATTAACGCGGATGTATATATCAAACAAAATGGAAGACGAATACCCGATGAACTGTTTTCGTTTGCCCCCCCCCCCATGGAACTTTCGTTTACACCGGGAAAACAATCACGCTTCGTGTCATTCGTCAGCGCCGTAACTTTTATCAAATGATTGCCTCAAAGTGCATAAGCTATATAACACGTATGTGTAATACAATTTTATTACTGACCGGTTGATACTTTCACAATTAATAATTAATATGTTGACAGCGTTCTTTTTCAACCATCTGGCAAACACAAAATCGCTGCTTTTGAAGAGGCAAGAGAGGGTCCATTATTTGATGTGCGTCTTAACTTTCAAGTTATTGACTACAAATTAAAAGCCCATTTGGGGACTAATGCATATGCGTGTTTGCTTTTTGCGCGAATGCACTGGCTAAATACAGCACGCGAAATGCTTTCGCTGTGATCACTCGCTGATTTTATTTTATTCAACTGAAGACATCGTTAAAGTCAATAAACAATATGAATACTCGGAAGTATATTTCTATGTTTATAATACATTTTATTATTAATTTCGCTCGCCACGAGGTAGTACCTGTATCATATTAATAATTTATTGCCATCAAACTGATATGGCTTTCCATAAGTTGAAGCGCGCGTGATTTTCACATCCGACCAAAACAATCTTCAGTCTAGACGAAGGTTGTTTATGTAATAATAACTGTGTAGTGTGTTTGTTTCGTCGCTAGCTCTTGTTTCAACAGAACATCTACAGTAGACTGCTACTATCGGAGGTGAGCGACAACAGACGTTATAACTAAAGACATTCATTAAAAATTCGACCCAGTAGACGTAGTTTTGCGGTTTCCTGACGTATTATCGCCCAGATAAAGTGAACGTGAATTCGATGACAGTTGACGTACCTACTTTTATACTAGTCACAAATTAATTTACAATGAAGTTATGTATACAACACACCTGATGCTTAATCGATTCTGGGTAACATTGTGGACATAACAACGTAATTATGATGACATTTACTAAAGCCAAAGGTAACTAATTATGTAACGTAAGTCAGAAATAAACTTGTGAAGTCTAAGGAACCAATGTCAATGAGAATTATATTGTGGAAAAAACAATCAAGGATCGATCACTAGAGAAGGAAACTCTAAAAAAATAAACCACTCCTATGATTATGTTGGCCCCAGTCTGACAGGGCTGTTTGGAGTAAATGTGTAGACTTGCACAGAACTGGTGGTCTCTCTCTCTTGCGCACGCGTGCAGCGGCTCAGTGGTGCAATCGTGAGACCGGGGTTCAAATCCACTGACTACCATTTAAAACTGGCAGTTATGTTCATCCCACTTGCCACCTCACATTGCCCATGTCTTTCAGGAGAGAAACTAAAAAAAGCTGTTGGTCCCTTCTACCTGGTGTCTATGTTGGGGGAAGTGAAAGATTCTACGCGGGGTTTGTGTATGGAAATCAAGATATTAATGGTGCCCTGGTTACTAAGACACAGAAAATTAAGATTGTTTAATGAATGGTGCCCTGATTACTATGACACAGAATTTTTTATAATAAATGGCATTACTAAGATCTGATGGAATATCTTCTGAATCTTTTACCAAACAAACACACATCAAACATGTGCAGATAAACATAATTTATGTTTAGCCTCAGTCTGCACGAACTAACCTTTTCTGAGGATTGAATCAGCATATTATATCCCATTGTCTGCTGGAGGGTTGATAGAGGCTGGTGTATCTTTGCCAAATCAAATAAAATTTATTTAGACATTGCATCTCTCTAAAAATAGATTAAGGAATGTTTACATTACATAAGTGTATAATGTAGGGCAATACGTACCAGTCTTACAAGTTACAGTACATATACACTGTATTAGGAATATGATACCATATACATAGATGACAATGATTGAAGATAGCATAGAACATTGCAATAGTCCAGCTGTGTCAATGTATGCTTGGTCATGTCAGAAAATAGTAAGTTAAATATTTTTAATTATAGACATATTGAGGGAGAGTGTTGAAGAGCATTGAGCGAGGGAGAGTGTTAAAGAGTGTTGAGCGAGGGAGAATGTTGGAAAGTGTTGAGCGAGGGAGAGTGTCGAAGAGTGTTTAGCGAGGAAGAGTGTTGAGCGAGGAGATTGTTGAAGAGTGTTGAGTGAGGGAGAGTGTTGAAAAGTGTTGAGCGAGGGAGAGTGTTGAAAAGTGTTGAGCGAGGGAGAGTGTTCAAGAGTGTTGAGCGAGGGAGAGCGTTCAAGAGTGTTGAGTGAAAGAGAGTGTTGAACAGTGTTGAGTGAGGGAGAATGTTGAAGAGTGTTGAGGGAGGGAGGGTGTTGAAGAGTGTTGAGCAAGAGAGAGTGTTGAACGAGAGTGTTGAAGCGAGGGAAGGTTAACAAACACTCTAGCAGCAGTGTGTTTAATCCAATCCAATAAATGCCAATTAAGTCAATTCAATTTCTTGTCTCCCTCAGTCTTGGATGCTGTTTGTTGTTGACAGCTTTGAGTAACCCAGAATATTGTTTTTAGATGTTCTTTTGCTTGGCTATCTACTTGTTAAAGCTTCCCAATAGTCTCCAACCAGAATGCCAGGTTTTTCATCGTGAGACAGTGGGCATGTATAAAAAGAATGCATCCCAGTCATTGATTGATTGTTTATGGAAATAAAACATGTACTTAAAATTAGAAAGTAAAAAGAATTACTGTTTCAGAAATCACACGTTAGCATCGGACCTCTAGAAGACAGTGCTGGAAATATAATATCACAGGGGTTTTTAATGGCGGAAGACCTAAATGGTTACTTCAGTTCAGTGTTTACCAAAGAAGATATTAGTTCATTACCAGTTGCTGATGCTAAATTTCAGGGGGCTAAATCTGACTATTTAGGTCCGTTAGTTGTAACTCCAGAATTGGTAGCTAAGAAAATAAAGGCAATGAAAGATAACAAATCACCGGGAGTGGATGGGATTCCTCCAAAATTACTAATGGAAACAGTAGAACAAATCAGTATACCACTTGCAAGAGTATTCAACTTGTCATTAAAAGAGGGAGTTGTTCCGTTTGAATGGAAAGAAGCAAACATCATACCATTATTTAAAAAGGGTTCGAGAAATAAGTCAGAGAATTACAGACCAGTGAGTTTAACGTCAGTGATTTGTAAATTATTAGAAAGGTTAATTAAAGACCATATGGTAGACTTCCTCGTTAAGCATAAATTATTAAATTCATCTCAACATAGATTCCTTAAAGCGAGGTCATGCTTAAAAAATATGTTATGTTTTTTGGAAGAAATCACTAAGTGGATAGACGTGGGATCGCCAGTAGATATTATCTACTTAGATTTTCAGAAAGCTTTTCATAAAGTGCCACATCAAAGATTACTACTTAAATTAAAAGCCCATGGTATCGGGGATAGCATAACTGACTGGATAGAACAATGGCTGACTGACAGAAGACAACGAGTTGTAGTAGATGGAGAAGTTTCAAATTGGAAATCGGATTTGAGTGGGGTACCTCAAGGATCAGTATTAGGACCTATATTATTCTTAATATATATCAATGACAGTATAACAAGTAATATACTGAAATTTGCGGATGACACAAAACTGTTTAGAAAGTTAATACTGATGGTGATAAACAACATTTACAAAATGATCTAGACAGATTAGTAAAACATTCTGAGTAATGGCAGATGTTGTTCAATTTTGGGAAATGTAAATGCCTACATACAGGACATGGGAACTTGGATGTAAACTATAAAATGGGAGATACTGTTCTGGGTACTACTGTAAAAGAAAAGGACTTGGGAGTTACAATAAGCGCTGATATGAAAGTTTCAGAGCAGTGTGGTATTGCAGCTTCAAAGGGTAATCAAATTCTTGGATTGATTAGAAGAAACATAACATACAAGGGAAAAAATTTAATTATACCTCTTTATAAAGCAATAGTTAGACCTCTTTTAGAATACTGTATACAAGCATGGAGACCATATCATAAGAAGGATATAGATACGTTTGAACGAATACAAAGGAGAGCAACTAAAATGATTCCAGAACTAAGAGACCTTAGTTATGAAAAATGCCTGGAAGAATGTGGTTTAACAACTCTAGAGACAAGGAGGTTAAGAGGAGATCAGATTAAAGTTTTTAAGATATTGAATGGGTATGAAAATATTGATAGAAATATGTTTTTCTCACTCAAGAAGGATAGCAGAACTAGAGGACATGAGGTAAAATTAGTAAAGGATCAATGTAGATTGGACATCAGGAAGCACTCGTTCTCACAGAGGACAATAAATGAATGGAACAAATTGTCTACAGATTGTGTAACTGCTAGCAGCGTGAATGTGTTTAAAAACAAGGTTGACACATATCTCAGGAGGGCGGGTTATAAGTAGATGAACATTGTTGGACTCTCGATAAGCCAATGGCTTCCTTGTCCACTTGCCATCTGGGCCTTTGGCTTGGATGGCAAATCTTGTTAAATCTTGTTAAATCGGAACTGATGTTTGAATAACTTTGAATGTGATGTGGTGGCATGGATACCCAATTGTTAGTGCACGGTATAAGATTCATGCGAATTACATATTGTACTTCCATCAAAAGGCTCGCGATTTCACCTTTAAATTATATTCATGAACCAGAGGCGCCACAGGTTATTCTGGGTAACCTCTATTAATGACGCGCAAATGCAATAATGTGTACATTGACATCGACAGTGTCGGTGTTTCTACCAGCAGACACCTGTTTCTTCCAGGACAACGACAGTGTCAGTGTTTCTATCGGCAGACACCTGTTTCTTCCAGGACAACGACTGTCAGTGTTTCTACCGGCAGACACCTGTTTCTTCCTGGACATCTACAGTGTCGGTGTTTCTACCAGCAGACACCTGTTTCTTCCAGGACAACGACAGTGTCAGTGTTTCTATCAGCAGACACCTGTTTCTTCCAGGACAACGACTGTCAGTGTTTCTACCGGCAGACACCTGTTTCTTCCTGGACATCTACAGTGTCGGTGTTTCTACCAGCAGACACCTGTTTCTTCCAGGACAACGACAGTGTCAGTGTTTCTATCGGCAGACACCTGTTTCTTCCAGGACAACGACTGTCAGTGTTTCTACCGGCAGACACCTGTTTCTTCCAGGACAACGACTGTCAGTGTTTCTACCGGCAGACACCTGTTTCTTCCTGGACATCTACAGTGTCGGTGTTTCTACCAGCAGACACCTGTTTCTTCCAGGACAACGACAGTGTCAGTGTTTCTACCGGCAAACACCTGTTTCTTCCAGGACACAGACAGTGTCAGTGTTTCTACCGGCAGACATCTGTTTCTTCCTGGACATCAACAGTGTCAGTGTTTCTACCGGCAGACACCTGTTTCTTCCAGGACACCGACAGTGTCAGTGTTTCTACCGGCAGACATCTGTTTCTTCCTGGACATCAACAGTGTCAGTGTTTCTACCGGCAGACACCTGTTTCTTCCAGGACAACGACAATGTCAGTGTTTCTACCGGCAGACACCTGTTTCTTCCTGGACATCAACAGTGTCAGTGTTTCTACCGGCAGACACCTGTTTCTTCCAGGACACCGACAGTGTCAGTGTTTCTACCGGCAGACATCTGTTTCTTCCTGGACATCAACAGTGTCAGTGTTTCTACCGGCAGACACCTGTTTCTTCCAGGACAACGACTGTCAGTGTTTCTACCGGCAGACACCTGTTTCTTCCTGGACATCTACAGTGTCGGTGTTTCTACCAGCAGACACCTGTTTCTTCCAGGACAACGACAGTGTCAGTGTTTCTATCGGCAGACACCTGTTTCTTCCAGGACAACGACTGTCAGTGTTTCTACCGGCAGACACCTGTTTCTTCCAGGACAACGACTGTCAGTGTTTCTACCGGCAGACACCTGTTTCTTCCTGGACATCTACAGTGTCGGTGTTTCTACCAGCAGACACCTGTTTCTTCCAGGACAACGACAGTGTCAGTGTTTCTACCGGCAAACACCTGTTTCTTCCAGGACACAGACAGTGTCAGTGTTTCTACCGGCAGACATCTGTTTCTTCCTGGACATCAACAGTGTCAGTGTTTCTACCGGCAGACACCTGTTTCTTCCAGGACAACGACAATGTCAGTGTTTCTACCGGCAGACACCTGTTTCTTCCTGGACATCAACAGTGTCAGTGTTTCTACCGGCAGACACCTGTTTCTTCCAGGACACCGACAGTGTCAGTGTTTCTACCGGCAGACATCTGTTTCTTCCTGGACATCAACAGTGTCAGTGTTTCTACCGGCAGACACCTGTTTCTTCCTGGACATCAACAGTGTCAGTGTTTCTACCGGCAGACACCTGTTTCTTCCAGGACACCAACAGTGTCAGTGTTTCTACCAGCAGACACCTGTTTCTTCCAGGACACCGACAGTGTCAGTGTTTCTACCGGCAGACACCTTTTTCTTCCAGTACACCGACAGTGTCAGTGTTTCTACCGGCAGACACCTGTTTTTTCCAGGACACCGACAGTGTCAGTGTTTCAACCGGCAGACACCTGTTTCTTCCAGGACACCGACAGTGTCAGTGTTTCTACCAGCAGACACCTGTTTCTTCCAGGACACCGACAGTGTCAGTGTTTCTACCGGCAGACACCTGTTTCTTCCAGGACATCAACAGTGTCAGTGTTTCTACCGGCAGACACCTGTTTCTTCCAGGACACCGACAGTGTCAGTGTTTCTACCGGCAGACACCTGTTTCTTCCAGGACACCAACAGTGTCAGTGTTTCTACCGGCAGACACCTGTTTCTTCCATGACTTCGACAGTGTCAGTGTTTCTACCGGCAGACACCTGTTTCTTCCAGGACACCGACAGTGTCAGTGTTTCTACCGGCAGACACCTGTTTCTTCCAGGACACCGACAGTGTCAGTGTTTCTACCGGCAGACACCTGTTTCTTCCAGGACACCGACAGTGTCAGTGTTTCTACCGGCAGACACCTGTTTCTTCCTGGACATCGACAGTGTCAGTGTTTCTACCAGCAGACACCTGTTTCTTCCAGGACACCAACAGATTGTCACTGTAGTCAGAACATCAGACTATCACAGTGGTCAGAACATCATACTGTCACAGTGGTCAGAACATCAGACTGTCACAATGGTCAGAACATCAGATTGCCACAATGGGTTAATTATTACACCCTCCCTGAACATCAGACTGTCAATAGAGAGGACCAAATTTGAATCCTCTTGCTGTTGAGTGAAGATGTTCATCAGACTGGATGGTTCGAATGAGTAATATTTTTACTTATTTCACAGTCAGTTTACCTTTTTCTTCTCGTGACGTTTCGATTGCTATCAGCAATCTTTTTCAGATGACTACCCCTAGATGACATCCCATGATGTTGTGTCTCTCTTCACTAACACACCTATACCTAAGACTGTGGAGATAAGACCAGACTACAGAAAGACACCACCTTAACAGACAGGACGAGACTGGAAATAGAAGACATGGCACTAGTGGACTTTGTTCTGAACAGAACTTTCTTCACATTCAGAAACACGGTATACCAACAGAAATTTGGCACAGCCATGGGTAGCCCAGTGTCCCCCATCGTCGCCAACCTCTTGGGTAGCCCAGTGTCCCCCATCGTCGCCAACCTCTTGGGTAGCCCAGTGTCCCCCATCGTCGCCAACCTCTTGGTTAGCCCAGTGTCCCCCATCATCGCCAACCTCTTGGGTAGCCCAATGTTCCCCATCGTAGCCAATCTCTTGGGTAGCCCAGTGTCCCCCATCGTCGCCAACCTCTTGGAACACCTGGAACAAGAGGCTATTGCCACAGCCCCGATCAGCTGCCGACCTAGAATGTGGAAACGTTATGTACATGACATACTAGAAGTGATAAAAACAGGGATGACACAGCAGTTGACCAACCTTCTAAACAGAGTGGACAAGACAAACAGCATCAAATTCACACATGAAGAAGAAAGAACGATACCATTTTTGGACACTTTAGTAGTGAGGAAGGAGTCAGGAGAGGTGAAACTACTAATCTTCTGGAAGAATACCCATACAGACCAATACCTAAATTTTTCCTCACACCATCCATTACACCAGAAGATGAGTGTTATCTGTACGTTACTAGACAGGTGCGAAACACTTGTGACAGGAGGAAGATAAACGGAAAGAAAGAGAACACATCAAGGGTATCCATAATGGACCATATCAACAGTGCAGAGAAAAATTAAAACAAAGAAGATAGATAACATCAGAAAAAAGACAGTGGAAAAAGACAAGAGCAAAGGCATGGTGGTACTTCCTTTCTTCATCTGCTCACTTATGCGAAGGGGTGTATTCTATAATGTGTAAGAAGATTGCTTATAGCAATCGAAACGTCACGAGAAGAAAAAGGTAAACTGACTGTGAAATAAGTAACAATATTACTCCTTCTTCTCTTGTTGCTGTTTTATAGCTCGGGCTATTTTGTACAAGTTTACACTGCCTTAGTTCAGTCAGCTGTACCTGGCTACAGACAGTGGTGGGTGTATATATATATATACATATATATATATGTATATATATATACATATATATATTATATATATATATATACATACATATATGTATATATATATATACATATATATATACATATATATATATATATATATATATATATATATATATATATATATATATATATATATATATAAGAAAGAACAGACACAAAGTTTTTGTGCAGTAATTGCAGCATGGTTGAATGGTTACCAGTTAAATCAAGTTGGTGTAGGAATGATCAAGTCTGCGAGACATGTAAAGTGCCTTGAGCAGTCCTGGATACTGTGCTAGTTACCTTGTTTTTTACCTCAAGGTACAAATCTATAATTTCCTGCACCCTACCTGGTCATGTATTAATTATTTCACCCACCCTGGTCATGTATTAATTATTACACCCGCCCTGGTCATGTGTTAATTATTACACCCTTCCTGGTCATGTGTTAATTATTACACCCTCCCTGGTCATGTGTTAATTATTACACCCGCCCTGGTCATGTATTAATTATTTCACCCTTCCTGGTCATGTGTTAATTATTTCACCCGCCCTGGTCATGTGTTAATTATTTCACCCGCCCTGGTCATGTACTAATTATTACACCCTCCCTGGTCATGTACTAATTATTACATCCTCCCTGGTCATGTGTTAATTATTTCACCCTCCCTGGTCATGTGTTAATTATTTCACCCGCCCTGGTCATGTACTAATTATTACACCCTCCCTAGTCATGTGTTAATTATTTCACCCTCCCTGGTCATGTGTTAATTATTTCACCCGCCCTGGTCATGTACTAATTATTACACCCTCCCTGGTCATGTGTTAATTATTTCACCAGCCCTGGTCATGTACTAATTATTACACCCTCCCTGGTCATGTGTTAATTATTTCACCCGCCCTGGTCATGTACTAATTATTACACCCTCCCTGGTCTTGTGTTAATTATTTTACCCGCCCTGGTCATGTACTAATTATTACACCCTCCCTGGTCATGTGTTAATTATTTCACCCGCCCTGGTCATGTACTAATTATTACACCCTCCCTGGTCATGTACTAATTATTACACCCTCCCTGGTCATGTGTTAATTATTTCACCCGCCCTGGTCATGTACTAATTATTACACCCTCCCTGGTCATGTACTAATTGTTACACCCTCCCTGGTCATGTGTTAATTATTTCACCCGCCCTGGTCATGTACTAATTATTACACCCTCCCTGGTCATGTACTAATTGTTACACCCTCCCTGGTCATGTGTTAATTATTTCACCCGCCCTGGTCATGTACTAATTATTACACCCTCCCTGGTCATGTACTAATTATTACACACTCCCTGGTCATGTGTTAATTATTACACCCTTCCTGATGTACTAATTATTACACACTCCCTGGTCATGTGTTAATTATTACACCCTTCCTGGTCATGTACTAATTATTACACACTCCCTGGTCATGTGTTAATTATTACACACTCCCTGGTCATGTGTTAATTATTTCACCCGCCCTGGTCATGTATTAATTATTACACCCTCCCTGGTCATGTGTTAATTATTACACCCTCCCTGGTCATGTATTAATTATTACACCCTTCCTGGTCATGTACTAATTATTACACCCTCCCTTATCATGTACTAATTATTACACCTCCCTGGTTATGTATTAATTCTTTGGATTACTTATGAGTTATGCTGTCTTTTTCTCATAATAGATATTCACTCTGACAAACTGCTGAGACCCAATATTACATGTGATGTGTACATTTTGTGCATTTCACAACCTGTTGATACATTGGTTCACAGTTTCAGGGTCTGAAGTGTCACATGACCAGTCAGTGGTCAGTGTGAGAAGCCAGGTGACCTCAGGGACTGTTGTGTAATGGGCAGTGTGGACAGTAAGGCAGACCCTTGTCAGACAGCTGCCTGCGCCATACAGAAGTGTCTCGCAGGTGAGGGGTCAATAGTGTGTTGACTGTGGTATTGATTTAACATGTTTTAACAAGAATAAAAGAAAGTTTACATAAATGAATTACAAGATTTGTTACATGATTTATAAAACAAATTTACCTCAGAAATGAAAAGATTTTACAAGTTGTTATAAGATTTTGCAAAAAGTTTTTTAATATTACAAGATGGTATAATATCTTACAATATTTTAGACAAGCCATGACATTAAACTTTTGTGCCCAGCCCCACCAAAAAAGTTACTGGAAGAAAGAACAAATTTTAAACACAATTTTTGCAATACATTACATTACAAATCGAATGATTCGAGTTTGGCCGTTATTTCTTTTGTTGTTGCTGTTGGTGATTTACTTTTAAGCTTTCTGTCAGTATTCTGCGTGGCAGACAATGTTGCTGCTTGAATCATTTGAGAAACATATGCCCCTATCGAAGCCACAGCAAGGCGCATTTTGAGAATGACAGGTGATGCCACTGCATGTGTACTGTTGGCATTTTTGACAATCTGTATTGAGTTACAGCTGGTTATACTTGAAAATGCGATGGGCAAGCCAGACCTGACACCATATATAGCTAAGACTGTTACAATTGGGTTTTATTTTTTCAAATATAAACTTTTGGACTGAAGTACAAAGTTACTGTAAACTTAGCTATCTGCACCCTATCGAGATCAAGTAGGATGGTTGTTGTGTAGATAGTGCATGATATGTAAGAATGGACAGCTTAAAATTACTTCGATAAGAAACAGGAAGCCAGTGTAACTGTTTAAGTAGTGGTAGTGATGGTGAAAACTGATGCGCCCTGAGAACCACACCTGCCAGACAGTTTTGTACTCGTTGGAGTTTAGCTAAGTCTCTTTTAGCAATGTCGTTTAGTAGTGAAGTACAATAGTCAAGGCAGCTATTTATTAGTGCTGTTGATATTGTTTTAGCAGTAGATGTGATACCGATTTCAATGGAGATCACATATATATGATAGAAACAGGATTTGCATACTTGAGAAATATGCTGGTGAAAGTTGAAGTCATTGTCAAAGACAACTCCTAGATTACAAATGGTATCTGATGGGAATGTATCACTGCCGGGTAGTTTAACTGGAAAGTGGTTGATGACCCTATGTCGTTGTTGCTTAGTGCCAATAATTATAAAGGTCTGTTTTATTTGGATTAAGCTTTAGCTTACTTGATTCCACCCAAAACAAGATGTCCGTGAGACGATCACTTAAAGTCAAAACAGATTCTTGTGCATTTCATTGTGAAAGTGATATGTAAACCTGTGTGGCATCAGCATACAGGTGATGACTGAGATTATGATTAGTAATGACTTGGCTGAGCGACGTAGTATATAAGCTGAACAGAACAGGGCCAAGGACAGATCCCTGCGGGCTAAGTTGCGGCACTCCGAATGGAAGGTGGTGTTGTGGGCAAGATAGTGTGCCAGATATGTTAATGCTTTGGTGTTGTCTGAACAATATGAAAGCCCTGTGATTGTCCTCTGTGTGTAGTACTAGCCTATCGACAGTGGTATTGATTTAACAAGTACTAACAAGTACTAGCCTATTGCCAGTGGTATTGATTTAACAAGTACTAGCCTATTGACAGTGGTATTGATTTAACAAGTACTAACAAGGCTTGGCCACATTTTACCAGAATTAAAAATATTTCATTTCATAATCATTACAAAATTATTTGTAATGATTTTACAACATTTTATGATTTGTTTACACCAAATCAAAGTTTTACAAGATTGTTTAATAGTGTGTTATACTAGTTACATTATTTTACAATATTTACAATATTTTAGGAGGTTTATAACATTTTACAAAATTGCCATCCATATCAAAAACCTGGGTGTCAAGTGAACAATTGACTTATTGAGATGAATGATTTTTCATCTGTGCAGTAGCCCAGTGGGACGCAGTAGCCCAGTGGGACGCAGTAGCCCAGTGGGATGCAGTAGCCCAGTGGGACGCAGTAGCCCAGTGGGATGCAGTAGCCCAGTGGGATGCAGTAGCCCAGTGGGACGCAGTAGCCCGGTGGGATGCAGTAGCCCAGTAGGATGCAGTAGCCCAGTGGGACGCAGTAGCCCAGTGGGATGCAGTAGCCCAGTGGGACGCAGTAGCCCAGTGGGATGCAGTAGCCCAGTGGGATGCAGTAGCCCAGTGGGATGCAGTAGCCCAGTGGGACGCAGTAGCCCGGTGGGATGCAGTAGCCCAGTAGGATGCAGTAGCCCAGTGGGACGCAGTAGTCCATTGGGACACAGCAGCCCAGTGGGCACAGTAGCCCAGTGGGACATAGTAGCGCAGTGGGACATGGGACACAGTCGCCCAATGGGACATGGGACACAGTAGCCCGGTGGAACACAGTAGCCCGGTGGGATGCAGTAGCCCAGTGGGACATGGGACACAGTAGCCCAGTGGGATGCTGTAGACCGGTGGGACGCAGTAGCCTGGTGAGCGCAGTAGCCCGGTGGGACACAGTAGCCCGGTGGGATGCAGTAGCCCAGTGGAACACAGTAGCCCAGTGGCATGCAGTAGCCCAGTGGGGTGCTGTAGCCCAGCGGGATGCAGTAGCCCGGTAGAACAGTAGCCCGGTGGCATGCAGTAGTCCAGTGGGGTGCAGTAGCCCAGTGGGGTGCTGTAGCCTGGTGGCATGCAGTAGCATGGTGGGATGCAGTAGCCCAGTGGGACACAGTAGCCCAGTGGGACATGGGACACAGTAGCCTGATGGGCTACTCTGTGCCACCGGGCACAGAGTAGCCCGGTGGGGTGCCATAGCCCAGTGGGATGCAGTAGCCCAGTGGGACGCAGTAGCCCAGTGGGATGCAGTAGCCCAGTGGGACGCAGTAGCCTGGTGGGATGCAGTAGCCCAGTGGGACGCAGTAGCCCAGTGGGATGCAGTAGCCCAGTGGGATGCAGTAGCCCAGTGGGATGCAGTAGCCCAGTGGGACGCAGTAGCCCAGTGGGACGCAGTAGCCTGGTGGGATGCAGTAGCCCAGTGGGACGCAGTAGCCCAGTGGGACACAGTAGCCCAGTGGGACACAGTAGCCCAGTGGGATGCAGTAGCCCAGTGGGACGCAGTAGCCCAGTGGGATGCAGTAGCCCAGTGGGACGCAGTAGCCCAGTGGGACACAGTAGCCCGGTGGGACGCAGTAGCCTGGTGGTTAGAACAGTCAAGAGGGTTTGAGTCCTCTTGCTGCCATTTGTAAACATGGGTAATTTTGTTCACTTCACATTGCCTCAGTTCACTCAGCTGTATAGATGAGTACATCTGTACCAGGCCAGAGACAGCGGTGGATGTAGGAGAATGAATAGTCTTTGCATAGTGTGTGCAGAATGGCTGAATGCTTCTCAGAAAAATAGAGTTGTTGTTGGAATGAACATGTCTGCCAGAGGCTGAAATGAAAACCATTTTGAGCAGCCATAAAGACTGGGCACCGTGCAGCATAAAGACTGGGCACCGTGCAGCATAAAGACTGGGCACCGTGCAGCATAAAGACTGGGCACCGTGCAGCATAAAGACTGGGCACCGTGCAGCATAAAGACTGGGCACTGTGCAGCATAAAGACTGGGCACCGTGCAGCATAAAGACTGGGCACCGTGCAGCATAAATTACCCTTTTCCTTTTTGTCCGGTCTCAGTTATTCAATGATTGCAACTATTGCACTTCTTATTTCAACGCTTCAACAGCCCTCGGTCACCATCAACAGGAAACTGAATGCTGGGACAATCAGTTCTTCATCTGCTCACTAGGTGGTGGTGCAAGCAGGCTGTCCCAAGGGGGCTGTCCCAAGCGGGCTTTCCCAAATGGGCTGTCCCAAGCGTGACTGAGCCAGTAAACCTCTTAGTCTCGGTTCATAATAAGTCTTCATTATCCAGAGGCAGAGGTAAATTTTTGGAATTGCTCAAAGCATCTTACACTTCACCCCCTGGCAGACCTGTTTACACTTCACCCCCTGGCAGACCTGTTTACACTTCACCCCCTAGCAGACCTGTTTACACTTCACCCCCTGGCAGACCTGTTCATTCCAATGCCAACTCAATTTCTCTAGGAAGCATTCAGTCACTGTGTACTTACTGCAGTAAACAATTTGATCACATGATCTCATCATAGTCCAGAGGAGGTTTGCAGGCTCCGCGCATGTGCGAAAATCTGGTCATATTAGTCATCATCAGAGAGCCAGTCTGTTTACAGCGTTCGACGACACAGGTAGACCTTTGTCGGCATCCGCTTTCATTCCGTAATCTCAAACTAATCACTTGTTTGTGATGGTGAGTCATTGATGACATCATTCATGTGTCATTGATGACATCATTCATGTGTCATTGATGACATCATTCATGTGTCATTGATGACATCATTCATGTGTCATTGATGACATCATTCATGTGTCATTGATGACATCATTCATGCGTTATAATATAATAAAACGTTTGACACTTTGTTGATACTCTTTGCTTTTGTCAATTTAAAAAAAAATCAATTAACGTGCATTTCCCTTCTCGAAAACAGCCCCCCCCGGGCCAGTGTTTTGGTGGTACCCTGTTGTGGTGGACCCTGTTGTGGTGGACCCTGTTGTGGTGGTACCCTGTTGTGGTGGTACCCTGTTGTGGTGGTACCCTGTTGTGGTGGACCCTGTTGTGGTGGACCCTGTTGTGGTGGTACCCTGTTGTGGTGGTACCCTGTTGTGGTGGTACCCTGTTGTGGTGGTACCCTGTTGTGGTGGTACCCTGTTGTGGTGGTACCCTGTTGTGGTGGTACCCTGTTGTGGTGGACCCTGTTGTGGTGGTACCCTGTTGTGGTGGTACCCTGTTGTGGTGGTACCCTGTTGTGGTGGTACCCTGTTGTGGTGGTACCCTGTTGTGGTGGTACCCTGTTGTGGTGGTACCCTGTTGTGGTGGTACCCTGTTGTGGTGGTACCCTGTTGTGGTGGTACCCTGTTGTGGTGGTACCCTGTTGTGGTGGTACCCTGTTGTGGTGGTACCCTGTTGTGGTGGTACCCTGTTGTGGTGGTACCCTGTTGTGGTGGTACCCTGTTGTGGCGGTAGCAGTGCTCTTTGACAGCAGCAGTACAGCACATTTTTGCAAACACAAAGAAATTCAATAACGTAAAGTAATTATACTAAGTATTATCTGTTTTTACATGGTTTAATATATAACCACAAGAAATATGTATGTTATTCGTAATTGTTTGTAAATAATAAACACCTGTTAGGTGAATTAAGCTTGCATAATTTCTTATGTCAAGACTTTTATTACTCGAAATGTTCATTGCAGAGAAAGTAGCTGCATTGCTTAACTAACACGTACAGTGAAACCAGATAATAGTACGTGTTATCTATTGCAGTCGCATTAGGAAATGAACTTAATGCACAATTCAAAATGTTATTAAAATAAGTAGAGATCAAAATAATTCATCATGAGGGAACCTTTATTATAAGTAAACAAATCTGGTGCATGTATATAAACAAATAAAACATTTTAATATTTTGTTTACAAATGCTGGATTCTAGTCACTGTCACATTGATGCAGTTCAGTATAAATATCTTGTCTATTATTGTGCTGCATAAAGTAGACCCAATACTCAGCGTTGCTTCATTAATTCAAAACTGCCGTCAGTTGTTTGTGGTCCCATAAATCCATGTGATGCACTTTCCATGATTCTTGAGGTCCATGATGATGTAGGTGATTCTTGAGGTCCATGATGATGTCAGTGATTCTTGAGGTCCATGATGATGTAAGTGATTCTTGAGGTCCATGATGATGTCAGTGATTCTTGAGGTCCACGATGATGACAGTGATTCTTGAGGTCCATGATGATGTCAGTGATTATTGAGGTCTATGATGATGACAGTGATTCTTGAGGTCCACGATGATGTAGGTGATTCTTGAGGTCCATGATGATGTCAGTGATTCTTGAGGTCCATGATGATGTAAGTGATTCTTGAGGTCCATGATGATGTCAGTGATTATTGAGGTCTATGATGATGTCAGTGATTCTTGAGGTCCATGACGATGTCAGTGATTCTTGAGGTCCATGATGATCTCAGTGATTCTTGAGGTCCATTATGATGTCAGTGATTCTTGAGGTCCATGATGATCTCAGTGATTCTTGAGGTCCATGAAGATGTCAGTGATTCTTGAGGTCCATGATGATGATGTCAGTGATTCTTGAGGTCCATGATGATGTCAGTGATTCTTGAGGTCCATGATGATGTCAGTGATTCTTGAGGTCCATGATGATGTCAGTTATTCTTGAGGTCCATGATCATGTCAGTGATTCTTGAGGTCCATGATGATGTCAGTGATTCTTGAGGTCCATGATGATGTCAGTGATTATTGAGGTCCATGATGATGTCAGTGATTCTTGAGGTCCATGATGATGTCAGTGATTCTTGAGGTCCAGGATGATGATGATCTTTGAAACAGCCTGAAAACAAACACGATGGTTAGAAGAATTATAACAATTTAGTGTCTTAGTGGATGACAACAATAATTGTATTTATCATAACATAGAATATGTTTAAACAGATTTTTCATTTATGGCTACAAACAAAAGAAGAAACTGAGACATCAGAACTTACACTTCTTTGTTGTTACTAACATTAAAGTTTGTAAGTTCAAATTTGTATTTTTTTAATATTGAAGTACTGTATTGATGTCAATATTGAAGTGTAAATATATTATTCAAGGTCCAGAAAACCACTTAGCATGATCATGACGTGAGCCTGTTTCTTGACTCTAATTATTATTATTTTATTTCAGTGTGGAATTGATAATTAGAATTGGTTATTTTGAGGGGGAATTAGAATTGATATGCTGTAATAGGTGTGTAGTTATTAGAAATGTTATACTGGTAATGTAATTGACCCATCCTCTGATAACAAGTGACTTTAATTGACACAAACCATCATAAGCAATGATATGTCTGAATTGATAACTCAACTAAAGTAACATTATATACATGACGTGAAACAAACATTATATACATGACGTGAAACAAACATTATATACATGACGTGAAACAAACATTATATACATGACGTGAAACAAACATTATATACATGACGTGAAACAAACATTATATACATGACGTGAAACAAACATTATATACATGACGTGAAACAAACATTATATACATGACGTGAAACAAACATTATATACATGACGTGAAACAAACATTATATACATGACGTGAAACAAACATTATATACATGACGTGAAACAAACATTATATACATGACGTGAAACAAACATTATATACATGACGTGAAACAAACATTATATACATGACGTGAAACAAACATTGAACTTCTGGAATTAACTTAGTTGCTCATGTTTGTATTCTTTTCAGGTTGTCAATATTCTTATAATATGGCCTCTATGCTTGTGTGCAGCATTCTAATGAAAACATTTTCTTCAAAATGTGAGCAGCTATGACAGTATCTTGAGTAGTTAAGTTAAAAAAGTCAGCTCGCCTGGGGCTGCGGGTTTGTCATTTGAAACACTTTCAGGAGGGTGTGATTCAAATGCTTAATAAAATATCAGTTGACATGTCCCATTCACATAATTATTTCAGGGGAATAGCATACATGTTTATGCTTATTGCAACGTAGTAAGGTAATACTGTGCTTCATAGTTTCTAAATACCAAGAAACATTATCCTCCTATGTAGTGTGGCACAAGGTTAATATTATCAAAACATGCACTTTTGTGAATATATATGTTGAGCTTGAACTGATTTGTGGGAAAACAAAACCACCTATATGCATAATTCTGGGACATTTTAGAGAGCATCCATTTTGTTTTAAATGTTAAATGTTTAATTGTGTTTAGCCTTTGTACATTTTATAATAATACAAAATAAAATTTCTTTTGCCAAAAACAAAAAAGACTATTCGTCCACATATCACTGTCTATAATCAAGTACTCATCTATACAACTGAGGCAGTGTGGCATGAATGAAATTGCCCAAGATTCAAAACAGCATTATAAGGTTTGGAGCTCAGGTTCTCTCAATTGACAGTCTGCTGTTCTAACCACTATGTCACCGTGCCCCACTGACAGTGGCTGACAAGTAGTAGCTGATAATCAAATAGTCCTATTTTGGTAGTTTAATGGGAATTTCATATTAAACATTTTTATATTTACAAATTGTACGTTTAAACATTTAGCTATTTTTTGCATTGACCTAGAACAGTAAACAATATTATAATTAATTAGATGATTTTTTGCAATCATAATAATTATATGCCTACTGCACACATATCTAAGCAAAACCAAAGGTTAAAACATGCCACAAATTCCTTATAATATTACGAAAACATGGTTGAAAAATATTAACCCTTACACACGAATGCAAAGAACAGATTAATACACTAATCATCCAGTTCTTTTTGGTTCTTTTTAAACTGAGATAGTACATTTTACAAAGAATATGTTGGCGTTTCAATATGGTTTATATCTCTAACAATTAAACAATTAATGAGTATTTTGCAATTTGATTTTGCTTGCAAAAACACATGCGCTTGTTTTTATCAAGTTCAACTTACGAGAACTAATCACTCGGATACTGAAAATTATGACGATTGTGATAATTTGTTTCCATAGTTACCAATAAATCAATGTATAACCATGTATCAGTATAAAACATTATACATGCATAGCATGCAGCAATTACACAAGAGCCCATAAAACTTACCAAGTAGGTGGACACGGAAACATGACACGAGCCTGCCCACCTCCTCTGATCATTGTCTACAGGTCTACCACCTCCTCTGATCATTGTCTACAGGTCTGCCACCTCCTCTGATCATTGTCTACAGGTCTGCCCCCTCCTCTGATCATTGTCTATAGGTCTGCCCACCTCCTCTGATCATTGTCTACATGTCTGCCCACCTCCTCTGATCATTGTCTACAGGTCTGCCACCTCCTCTGATCATTGTCTGTAGGTCTGCCCATCTCCTCTGATCATTGTCTACAGGTCTGCCCCCTCCTCTGATCATTGTCTGTAGGTCTGCCCACCTCCTCTGATCATTGTCTACAGGTCTACCACCTCCTCTGATCATTGTCTACAGGTCTGCCCACCTCCTCTGATCATTGTCTACAGGTCTACCACCTCCTCTGATCATTGTCTACAGGTCTGCCCCCTCCTCTGATCATTGTCTACAGGTCTGCCCACCTCCTCTGATCATTGTCTACAGGTCTGCCCACCTCCTCTGATCATTGTCTACAGGTCTGCCACCTCCTCTGATCATTGTCTACAGGTCTGCCCCCTCCTCTGATCATTGTCTATAGGTCTGCCCACCTCCTCTGATCATTGTCTACAGGTCTACCGCCTCCTCTGTTCATTGTCTACAGGTCTACCGCCTCCTCTGTTCATTGTCTACAGGTCTACCTCCTCCTCTGTTCATTGTCTACAGGTCTACCGCCTCCTCTGATCATTGTCTACAGGTCTACCGCCCATTACTTATCTATGGAGCTGAGTGACCTGAAGCAACGTGTTATGAAATTACAGAAGCATTGGAAAATAATTTGAACCCTGGTTCACTCGTTTGATAGCCTGTTGTAATGGCTGTTACTGTGTTGCTGTGTTACTGTGTTACTGCAACCACGGACAGACAAACATATCCCATATTGCTAGATGGGTCAACTGGTTGTTTACAAAAGTTGCCACCATTGTCCTAGACAATATTGGAGTTTCCATCCTGTGGAAAATAGAGCTTCCATCCTGTGGAATATAGAGCTTCCAACCTGTGGAATATAGAGTTTCCGTCCTGTGGAATATAGAGCTTCCATCCTGAGGAATATAGAGCTTCCGTGCTGTGGAATATAGAGCTTCCGTCCTGTGGAATATAGAGCTTCCATCCGGTGGAATGTAGAGCTTCCGTCCTGAGGAATATAGAGCTTCCATCCTGTGGAATATAGAGCTTCCGTCCTGTGGAATATAGAGCTTCCGTCCTGTGGAATATAGAGCTTCTGTCCTGAGGAATATAGAGCTTCCATCCTGTGGAATATAAAAATGGATCTTGGAAGGAACAACTTAAATCGCATGAAGAAGATCCATGCTATTTTACCAAGTACCCAGGGTAGAAACAAGACCAATTTATGTTCAGTTTGATACAGTGTAAAATATAATTGGCATTGAACTAATGAAAGACAAGATATAAAACTTCAGCAACATAATTAACAAGTACTGAATGCATTCTTCGATTAAACAGTTAGTCCTGTATAACGCATAACAATTTATATATGAAATGGTGTAGTTATAAATGTAATAGAAATAGATTGAAAGTAGTTGATTTGATTTTGTGTCATTGGATCTGTTACAACTGGTTCATTGGGCCTCTTCATGTTTCTCATTTGCAGCTCATGATTACCACCAGGAGGCGTGTATGAGTTATGTGCAAGCGTTGATGCGCTGTTGTGAGAAAAACGCAACTCGGTCAAATCTTTGTCAACCGCTACTGGCAAACCCCCCTCCTCTACCCTCCAAGACACCCAACCCAGCCAAATAGAGGACACCCCTACTGGCACCCTCTCCTCTACCCCCAAGATACCCCACCCAGCCAAGTAGAGGACGACTTGTCTCTGCACAACCTGTGAGGTGAGATAAGCTTTATAGTTTCTCATGTCACTGTGCTTTATAGTTTCTCTGTGCCCCTGTGTTTTATAGTTTCTCATGTCACTGTGCTTTATAGTTTCTCTGTGTCCCTGTGCTTTATAGTTTCTCTGTGTCCCTGTGCTTTATAGTTTCTCTGTGTCCCTGTGTTTTATAGTTTCTCTGTGTCCCTGTGCTTTATAGTTTCTCTGTGTCCCTGTGCTTTATAGTTTCTCTGTGTCCCTGTGTTTTATAGCTTCTCTGTGTCCCTGTGTTTTATAGTTTCTCTGTGCCCCTGTGTTTTATAGTTTCTCTGTGCCCCTGTGTTTTATAGTTTCTCTGTGCCCCTGTGTTTTATAGTTTCTATGTGCCCCTGTGTTTTATAGTTTCTCTGTGCCCCTGTGTTTTATAGTTTCTCTGTGCCCCTGTGTTTTATAGTTTCTCATGTCACTGTGCTTTATAGTTTCTCTGTGCCCCTGTGTTTTATAGTTTCTCTGTGTTCCTGTGTTTTATAGTTTCTCATGTCACTGTGCTTTATAGTTTCTCTGTGCCCCTGTGTTTTATAGTTTCTCTGTGTTCCTGTGTTTTATAGTTTCTCATGTCACTGTGCTTTATAGTTTCTCTGTGTCCCTGTGTTTTATAGTTTCTCTGTGCCCCTGTGTTTTATAGTTTCTCATGTCACTGTGCTTTATAGTTTCTCTGTGCCCCTGTGTTTTATAGTTTCTCTGTGCCCCTGTGCTTTATAGCTTCTCTGTGCCCCTGTGTTTTATAGTTTCTCTGTGTCCCTGTGCTTTATAGTTTCTCTGTGTCCCTGTGTTTTATAGTTTCTCTGTGTCCCTGTGATATAGTTTCTCTGTGTACCTGTGCTTTATAGTTTCTCTGTGTCCCTGTGCTTTATAGTTTCTCTGTGCCCCTGTATTTGATAGTTTCTCTGTGTCCCTGTGTTTTATAGTTTCTCTGTGCCCCTGTGTTTTATAGTTTCTCTGTGTCCCTGTGATATAGTTTCTCTGTGTCCCTGTGATATAGTTTCTCTGTGTACCTGTGCTTTATAGTTTCTCTGTGTCCCTGTGCTTTATAGTTTCTCTGTGCCCCTGTATTTGATAGTTTCTCTGTGTCCCTGTGTTTTATAGTTTCTCTGTGTCCCTGTGCTTTATAGTTTCTCTGTGTCCCTGTGCTTTATAGTTTCTCTGTGTCCCTGTGTTTTATAGTTTCTCTGTGCCCCTGTGTTTTATAGTTTCTCTGTGTCCCTGTGCTTTATAGTTTCTCTGTGCCCCTGTGTTTTATAGTTTCTCTGTGTCCCTGTGTTTTATAGTTTCTCTGTGCCCCTGTGTTTTATAGTTTCTCTGTGTCCCTGTGCTTTATAGTTTCTCTGTGCCCCTGTGTTTTATAGTTTCTCTGTGCCCCTGTGTTTTATAGTTTCTCTGTGCCCCTGTGTTTTATAGTTTCTCTGTGCCCCTGTGTTTTATAGTTTCTCTGTGCCCCTGTGTTTTATAGTTTCTCTGTGCCCCTCTGTTTTATAGTTTCTCTGTGCCCCTGTGTTTTATAGTTTCTCTGTGTCCCTGTGCTTTATAGTTTCTCTGTGCCCCTGTGCTTTATAGTTTCTCTGTGTCCCTGTGTTTTATAGTTTCTCATGTCACTGTGCTTTATAGTTTCTATGTGCCCATGTGTTTTATAGTTTCTCTGTGTCCCTGTGATATAGTTTCTCTGTGTCCCTGTGATATAGTTTCTCTGTGTCCCTGTGTTTTTGTAGTTTATCTGTGTCCCTGTGCTTTATAATTTCTCTGTGTCCCTGTGCTTTATAGTTTCTCTGTGTCCCTGTGTTCTATAGTTTCTCTGTGTACCTGTGTTTTTGTAGTTTCTCTGTGTCCCTGTGTTTTTGTAGTTTATCTGTGTCCCTGTGATTTATAGTTTCTCTGTGTCCCTGTGTTTTATAGTTTCTCTGTGTCCCTGTGTTCTATAGTTTCTATGTGTTCCTGTGTTTTATAGTTTCTATGTGTCCCTGTGTTTTATAGTTTCTATGTGTCCCTGTATTTTATAGTTTCTCTCTACCCCCTGTGCTTTATACTTTCTCTCTACCCCTTGGCGCGATGGCCTGTGTAGTTCAGTTTTATCTGTTTTAGCAACATTTTGTCTTTTTATTAGTCACAGTTTTCAGTACTAAATTGTAATTCTGAGTAGTTCAGTTAGTCATAGCCCCTGCATGTTCTACAACAATGCACAATGATGTTGCTCAACAAAGATATGGAAGCACTAAATGTGTAAATGTGTTAACTGATACATAATTATAGTATTTATTCTTAGCATTCCAGTCACATGTAGATGCTCCCGAACTGGCTCATGCTTTGGCTGTCAGTGTACAAATTACGTAGGCCTTGTATTAGAATTTCATAACAACTCAGCTAACACATCTACCCAATGGGTATGACACGTCTCTGACAAGTGTACATGCTTAATTAATAAGTTGACACTCTTAATTAATATAGACTTATAGGCTAATTGCAACAAGTGTACTTAACTGCTAATACGTTGCCTTGTAGTTATCCAATGTCCCAATTTTGGGGGGGAAATTTATTTCTTGATGTATTTTGGGGTATAGAACACTTGTTTTCATTCTTTAACCGCTGCTCAACTAACCCTCCCCTGGGCCTTGGGTGGCTCAACTAACCCTGCCTTGGGTGGCTCAACTAACCCTCCCCTGGGCCTTGGGTGGCTCAACTAACCCTCCCCTTGGCCTTGGGTGGCTCAATTAACCCTCCCCTGGGCCTTGGGTGGCTCAACTAACCCTCCCCTGGGCCTTGGGTGGCTCAACTAACCCTCCCCTGGGTCTTGGGTGGCTCAACTAATCCTCCCCTGGGCCTTGGGTGGCTCAACTAACCCTCCCCTGAGCCTTGGGTGGCTCAACTAACCCTCCCCTGGGCCTTGGGTGGCTCAACTTGCACTGTTTCAACAATTTAACTTGTTTTAATTAACTTCTCTTTAATGCACAAAGTGATATAAATAGTCTTCTCCTCTGTGCATAGTTAAACCATTTTAAGTACGCAGACAATAAAGTCTGGTCACATGCATTGATAGTTTACACACCAGCAGACATTAATCATAATTACCAAAAGGTTCAGAAAAAAATGAACCCACAATTTCTGTCAGTTGTGTCAAATAGTGTGGGAGCCCAAAGCTTTTATGTAAACAATGCCAAAAGGTTTAACCCCATGGACTGAAGGGACCATCCCCCGACATCTCAAAAATGTGTTGCTGCTGAGTCAGGGGTGGGGGTTGCTCTCGAAATCACCCATCGAAGGGGGCAAAAAAGTACATTTATTTATGAGAATTATGCCAACAATAGGGATTCCCCCTGCCAGCAACCTCCAAAGGGTGAGAAAAGGGGGGGCAATGCTAAAAACAGTGTCAAATCTTTCCTTGGGGTTCCCGGAGTATGGAATGAGCAATGCCGGCGATTTTAAGTGGGGCCTTCCCCTGCCAACAACCCCCAAAGGGTGAGAAAAGGGTCACTTATTTAATGGAATGACACTTATTTAATGGGCCTTACCCCTGCCAGTAACCTTCAAAGGGTGAGAGAAGGGTCACTTATTTAATGGAATAACACTTATTTGATGGGCCTTCCCCCTGCCAACAACCCCCAAAGGGTGAGAAAAGGGTCACTTATTTAATGGAATGACATTTATTTAATGGGCCTTCCCCCACCAACAACCCCCAAAGGGTGAGAAAAGGGTCACTTTTTTAATGGAATGACACTTATTTAATGGGCCTTCCCCTGCCAGTAACCTTCAAAGGGTGAGAAAAGGGTCACTTATTTAATGGAATGACACTTATTTAATGGGCCTTCCCACTGTCAACAACCCCCAAAGGGTGAGAAAAGGGTCACTTATTTAATGGAATGACACTTATATAATGGGCCTTCCCCCTGCCAACAACCCCCAAAGGGTGAGAAAAGGGTCACTTATTTAATGGAATGACATTTATTTAATGGGCCTTCCCCCGCCAACAACCCCCAAAGGGTGAGAAAAGGGTCACTTTTTTAATGGAATGACACTTATTTAATGGGCCTTCCCCTGCCAGTAACCTTCAAAGGGTGAGAAAAGGGTCACTTATTTAATGGAATGACACTTATTTAATGGGCCTTCCCACTGTCAACAACCCCCAAAGGGTGAGAAAAGGGTCACTTATTTAATGGAATGACACTTATATAATGGGCCTTCCCCCTGCCAACAACCCCCAAAGGGTGAGAAAAGGGTCACTTATTTAATGGAATGACACTTATTTAAAGGGCCTTCCCCCTGCCAACAACCCCCAAAGGGTGAGAAAAGGGTCACTTATTTAATGGAATGACACTTATTTAATGGGCCTTCCCCCTGCTAACAACCCCCAAAGGGTGAGAAAGGGGGGCATTTATTTAATGGAATGATGCCAAGGCTAAAAACAGTGTCAAATCTTCCCTTAGGATCTGAGTATGACAGGAACAACAACCCCCAAAGGGTTAGAAAAGGGGCATTCATTTAATGGAATGATGTGATGGATAAAAACAGTGATTGATGGCGGCATCTTCGTACAATGAACCGTGCTGCAGCAAGTAAGTACCTCTCATCCTTGATCAGATTCGGAGCGAAAGCTGCGTCGATCAGGGCATCATCACACATTTATCATCATTGCACCTGACCAGGCCCAGCGGTTGAGTGGGAAGGAGCTCCTAAAACATGGAGCATTCAGGGAAGAGTCTATCCATTTCCTCGTGAAGGAATGAAATAAGCCGCACTACTGGCAAATCATAGGACAGTATACATATCACATGGTGGTAAATGCGATGAAGACCAACAAAGGTGAAATGTTGCAAACAGAAGTACCCAATTACCTCGAAGGTCGCCTCAAGGAGGCCGACACCCTCACCCGACATCCTCACCTGACACCCTCACCCGACACCCTCACCTGACACCCTCACCCGACACCCTGATTGCCTTCTTTGCAAGCAGCGTTTCCTCCGGATACATTCTAGTGAGGTCCACCCATACTGACATCCTCGCCATTCTAGTGAGGTCCACCCATACTGACGTCCTCGCCATTCTTTTAAGGCTTGTCGACGTTCCAGCTATCACCTCCTGGTGTCTGCTTGTTGTACAATTTCAAAACCTCCAACATCACCAAGGCAAGGTACAAGGCCTTCATGCACTTGAGTGGTGGCAATGAGAAGGAACCCCCGGCCAGAATAAAGAAGATTAACTGTGACTCTCTTCCCCGTGCACCAAGATGCTTGTCAATCAAAAGCCCCCATTTTGTGCAAGGATCTGGGAGAGGGCCGACCAGACTGATCCGACTGGTGAGGCAAGTACCACCTACTACGGATGGAACGAGACTGAAAACTGCTTGGAGCATGACTAGTGCACTCCTGGAGTCCCCCACAGCCACTGCTTGGAGCATGACTAGTGCAGTCCTGGAGTCCCTCGCAGCCACTGCTTGGAGCATGACTAGTGCACTCCTGGAGTCCCCCGCAGCCACTGCTTGGAGCATGACTAGTGCACTCCTGGAGTCCCTCGCAGCCACTGCTTGGAGCATGACTAGTGCACTCCTGGAGTCCCTCGCAGCCACTGCTTGGAGCATGACTAGTGCACTCCTGGAGTCCCTCGCAGCCACTGCTTGGAGCATGACTAGTGCACTCCTGCAGTCCCTTGCAGCCACTGCTTGGAGCATGACTAGTGCAGTCCTGGAGTCCCTCGCAGCCACTGCTTGGAGCATGACTAGTGCACTCCTGGAGTCCCTCACAGCCACTGCTTGGAGCATGACTAGTGCACTCCTGGAGTCCCTCACAGCCACTGCTTGGAGCATGACTAGTGCACTCCTGGAGTCCCCCGCAGCAAACTGCTTGGAGCATGACTAGTGCACTCCTGGAGTCCCTCACAGCCACTGCTTGGAGCATGACTAGTGCACTCCTGGAGTCCCCCGCAGCCACTGCTTGGAGCATGACTAGTGCACTCCTGGAGTCTCTCGCAGTCACTGCTTGGAGCATGACTAGTGCACTCCTGGAGTCCCTCGCAGCCACTGCTTGGAGCATGACTAGTACACTCCTGGAGTCCCTCGCAACCACTGCTTGGAGCATGACTAGTGCACTCCTGGAGTCCCCCGCAGCCACTGCTTGGAGCATGACTAGTGCAGTCCTGGAGTCCCTCGCAGCCACTGCTTGGAGCATGACTAGTGCACTCCTGGAGTCCCTCGCAGCCACTGCTTGGAGAATGACTAGTGCACTCCTGGAGTCCCTCGCAGTCACTGCTTGAAGCATGACTAGTGCACTCCTGGAGTCCCTCGCAGTCACTGCTTGGAGCATGACTAGTGCACTCCTGGAGTCCCTCATAGCCACTGCTTGGAGCATGACTAGTGCACTCCTGGAGTCCCTCGCAGCCACTGCTTGGAGCATGACTAGTGCACTCCTGGAGTCCCTCGCAGCCACTGCTTGGAGCATGACTAGTGCACTCCTGGAGTCCCTCGCAGCCACTGCTTGGAACATGACTAGTGCACTCCTGGAGTCCCTCGCAGCCACTGCTTGGAGCATGACTAGTGCACTCCTGGAGTCCCTCGCAGCCACTGCTTGGAGCATGACTAGTGCACTCCTGGAGTCCCTCGCAGCCACTGCTTGGAGCATGACTAGTGCACTCCTGGAGTCCCTCGCAGCCACTGCTTGGAGCATGACTAGTGCACTCCTGGAGTCCCTCGCAGCCACTGCTTGGAGCATGACTAGTGCACTCCTGGAGTCCCTCGCAGCCACTGCTTGGAGCATGACTAGTGCACTCCTGGAGTCCCTCGCAGCCACTGCTTGGAGCATGACTAGTGCGCTCCTGGAGTCCCTCGCAACCACTGCTTGGAGCATGACTAGTGCACTCATGGAGTCCCTCGCAGCCACTGCTATGGATGATGGGGTTAGCGTGGGAACGACGTCAGCAGATGATGAGTCAGGCAATGCACGGAGCGAGGACAGTGATGACATCTAATGCATTCATTAGAACAATAAGTGTAATAATAATGCTATTTTCCTTATGAATATATAATTGGACAATGAACAATGACTGTACACATTGCTTGCTTTGTTCATTCCGCACTCAGGGAACCCCAATGGAATATTTGGCACTGTTTTTAGCCTTGGCATCATTCCCGTAAATAAATGTACTTGTTTGTCCCCTTCGGTGGGTAATTCCGGGGGCAACCCCCCACCCTTGACCTGGCAGCAATAATTTTTTTTAATGTTGGGGGGGTGGTCCCTTCATCCATGGGGTCAAACCTTTTGGCGCCATTTACATAAATAAAAGCTCCCGGTTCTAAAATGGCACTTATTGTACGTCAACCGTGTTCTAACAACATGGTCCATCACTGGATGGTACCATGTAACTGTCAATGCTGGTGTTGCCTGGGAACATGGGTGGCTCAACTAACCAAGTGGCTCAACTAACCAAGTGGCTCAACTAACCCAGTGGCTCAACTAACCAAGTGGCTCAACTAACCCAGTGGCTCAACTAACCCAGTGGCTCAACTAACCCAGTGGCTCAACTAACCAAGTGGCTCAACTAACCAAGTGGCTCAACTAACCCAGTGGCTCAACTAACCCAGTGGCTCAACTAACCAAGTGGCTCAACTAACCCAGTGGCTCAACTAACCCAGTGGCTCAACTAACCCAGTGGCTCAACTAACCAAGTGGCTCAACTAACCAAGTGGCTCAACTAACCCAGTGGCTCAACTAACCAAGTGGCTCAACTAACCCAGTGGCTCAACTAACCCAGTGGCTCAACTAACCAAGTGGCTCAACTAACCCAGTGGCTCAACTAACCCAGTGGCTCAACTAACCCAGTGGCTCAACTAACCCAGTGGCTCAACTAACCAAGTGGCTCAACTAACCCAGTGGCTCAACTAACCCAGTGGCTCAACTAACCCAGTGGCTCAACTAACCAAGTGGCTCAACTAACCCAGTGGCTCAACTAACCCAGTGGCTCAACTAACCCAGTGGCTCAACTAACCCAGTGGCTCAACTAACCCAGTGGCTCAACTAACCCAGTGGCTCAACTAACCCAGTGGCTCAACTAACCAAGTGGCTCAACTAACCAAGTGGCTCAACTAACCAAGTGGCTCAACTAACCCAGTGGCTCAACTAACCCAGTGGCTCAACTAACCCAGTGGCTCAACTAACCAAGTGGCTCAACTAACCCAGTGGCTCAACTAACCCAGTGGCTCAACTAACCCAGTGGCTCAACTAACCAAGTGGCTCAACTAACCCAGTGGCTCAACTAACCCAGTGGCTCAACTAACCCAGTGGCTCAACTAACCCAGTGGCTCAACTAACCCAGTGGCTCAACTAACCCAGTGGCTCAACTAACCAAGTGGCTCAACTAACCCAGTGGCTCAACTAACCCAGTGGCTCAACTAACACTGCCTTTCTATAGATAAAGCTGGTTTATTATTAACTCACTGGCTCAGCAATAGCCGCTGTGGAATCTCTCCAAGTTGTCTGTTGGAACCAGACTTGCGGTCAATAACATTAAATTTGGAATTGAAAGGCCAGTTCTGGAATTGGAGTTGTTTTGTTTCTAAAACGAACTGGAATTGGGAAAAATGTATTTGATATCTCCAATTACTTTCATCTATTACTTTTTCAGTTACATCATGTAACATTGTAACTCAAATTATTCGCTGCAAATAATCAATAAAATGTAATATGTTGCATATATCATATTTGTTTGCCATTATGTACCATAATATTTAGAAAATAAATAAATTTGCTCTAAAATAGATGTTTTGGCATTGTTGTCATGGTTACCACCATGAAACAGCATTTCTTGCTACCTATTTGAAATTAGTGAACCTGTTGATGTATGATTTCAGTCGTCATGGAGACGAACGATCCATGCAGGAAGAAGGCGTGTGCCATTGGCCGCTGCATGACAGGTAAATATCTTTCTTCTTTCCATCTCTCACCATTGTGTAGATATAAACCATTGTGTAGATATTGTTTGACATAAACTGGCATGTTTTATTGTACTTAAGTACATAAGTACTTAAGTACTTCCTCAAATCAATTCTTTCTCGTCTCATTTTAGAATAATTTCCAGAACAAAAATAAAACCTTTATAATATGCACTACGACATGGTAGCTCTATTATCCACTATGACATGCTAGCTCTAGTATCCACTACGTCATGCTAGCTCTAGTATCCACTACGACACGCTAGCTCTAGTATCCACTACAGCATGCTAGCTCTAGTATCCACTACAACATGCTAGCTCTAGTATCCACTACAACATGCTAGCTCTAGTATCCACTACAGCATGCTAGCTCTAGTATCCACTATGACATGCTAACTCTAGTATCCACTATGACATGCTGGCTCTAGTATCCACTAAAACATGCCAGTTCTAGTATCCGCTACAGCATGCAAGCTCTATTATCTACTACGGCATGCGAGCTCTAGTATCCACTACAACACGCTAGCTCTAATATCCACTAAGACATGCTAGCTTTAGTATCCATTGACATGCCAGCTTTAGTATCCACTATGACATGCTAGCTCTAGTATTCGCTACAGCATGCAAGCTCTAGTATCCACTACGACATGCTAGCTCTAGTATCCACTATGACATGCTAGCTATAGTATCCACTAAGACATGCTAGCATTAGTATCCACTGACATGCTAGCTCTAGTATCCACTATGACATGCTAGCTCTAGTATCCACTATGACATGCTGGCTCTAGTATCCACTACAACATGCCAGTTCTAGTATCCGCTACAGCATGCAAGCTCTAGTATCCACTACGACATGCTAGCTCTAGTATCCACTATGACATGCTAGCTCTAGTGTCTGCTACAGCATGCAAGCTCTAGTATCCACTACGACATGCTAGCTCTAGTATCCACTAAGACGTGCTAGCTTTAGTATCCACTGACACGCTAGCTCTAGTATCCACTATGACATGCTAGCTCTAGTATCCACTACAACATATTAGCTCTAGTATCCACTACAACACGCTAGCTCTAGTATCCACTACGACATGCTAGCTCTAGTATCCACTATGACATGCTAGCTCTAGTATCCACTGACACGCTAGCTCTAGTATCCACTACGACATGCTAGCTCTAGTATCCACTATGACATGCTAGCTCTAGTATCCACTATGACACTCTAGCTCTAGTATCCACTATGACATGCTAGTTCTAGTATCCACTATGACATGCTAGCTCTAGTATCCACTACGACATGCTAGCTCTAGTATCCACTACGACATGCTAGCTTTAGTATCCACTGACACGCTAGCTCTAATATCCACTATGACATGCTAGTTCTAGTATCCACTATGACATGCTAGCTCTATTATCCACTATGACATGCTAGCTCTAGTATCCACTATGACATGTTAGCTCTAGTATCCACAACAGCATGCTGACTCTAGTATCCACTACGACATGCTGACTCTAGTATCCACTTCGACATGCTGACTCTAGTATCCACTTCGACATGCTGGCTCTAGTATCCACTTCGACATGCTGGCTCTAGTATCCACTTCGACATGCTGGCTCTAGTATCCACTACGACATGCTAGTTCTAGTATCCACTATGACATGCTAACTCTAGTATCCACTATGACATGCTAGTTCTAGTATCCACTATGACATGCTAACTCTAGTATCCACTATGACATGCTAGTTCTAGTATCCACTATGACATGCTAACTCTAGTATCCACTATGACATGCTAGCTCTAGTATCCACTACAACATGCTGGCTCTAGTATCCACTACAACATGCTGGCTCTAGTATCCACTACAACATGCTGGCTTTAGTATCCACTACAACATGCTGGCTCTAGTATCCACTACGACATGCTAGCACTAGTATCCATGACATGCAATAATAGTCCTTTAAAGGCGAAATAACAAATTCATTGGGTGATTTATTGGGCCCATTTTATGCCATTCTAGTGGTAAACTTTTACTGCCACAAAACATTTAAACATGAAGCATAACACAGTTAATGAGATGAACTCTGAGATAAAAACATTGAGAGACTTGCAGGCATTTTCTACATTCCAGGCCCACATCAAGTTCACCAACATACAGTATGTATATTGACCAGGCAAAGTGTGTGCCAATGTGTGCACAATGTGTGCACAATGTGTGTACAATGTGTGCACAATGCATGTACAGTGCATATTTTTCTACAGAACGTGTAAATTATTCACATATTTTTGCATATTTATCCTGCTTTGAACGCCATCTTGTGAGTAAAAGGGGCTGTATGACACTCTGTACAAGTTATATATGTAAATTCGATAATTGAAAACAGTGATTAAATGTATTTTACGCGCGTGTTTAATAATTTACATGTTCCATAGTTGAGCATGCATTGTTCGTGGTTACCATACGTATTGCATGTTAATACCGGCGAAACGGAGGTGGGCCCGGGTTATAGAAACTAGCAGAAATGCCCAGACTCCGGACGAAATAACTTGGTATTCGTATGTGACTATCAAGATAACAGTATTAAAAAAATTCGCATAAATATCCATCTATGCCTTGGTATTTGGTACTGGCAGTTAATGTGCAGGTTTAAATTGCGACGTAATACAGGCATTCGCGAAATTTTTTATCAAGTTGGTTAGTTGGGAGTCGAAACGTTGTGTAAGTAATCTAAATAGTTATGGTTGAAGAAAATCGTAATTCATATGTAATACTGGCAGTTGAAGTAACGTCTAATGATGCCTTGCCCTAGTATTACGTCACTTCGGGCAGTGGCAGAAAAGACACATGACGTTGTCAACAGTTGTACGTAACTGTTCACCTAGCATTGCGTAATAACTACAAAGGGTAATTCGATTGATCGTAGAAAGGGCAACAGCGGGTGAATTTTGATAGAATTAAACTGAGATGACCTGACCGTTGGGTCATGAACCCCTGAAAGTTTGACGCCCGAGATGCAAAGTGTCTAGGAATAGCATAACACACATATACAGTAACATACATAGTAACATACATAGTAACATACACAGTAACATACACAGTAACATACACAGTAACATACACAGTAACATACACAGTAACATACACAGTAACATACACAGTAACATACACAGTAACATACACAGTAACATACACAGTAACATACATAGTAATTTGCATATTGACATTGGATTATAATAAGATGTACCGTATTGCGTGTTTCAGCGCAGGGGTTCCGCAAGGGCGCCTGTGAGAACGCCGTCGCCGCCCTGTTGGCGTGTTGTCGCAAATGTGGCAGTAGATCTCTCGTGTGTTCGAACGTGACGAAGGAATCGTTGGAAGAGTTCACTGCCACTGGCTCTGCGCGTCACAGTTGATGCCCGCGTCTCAGGAGCCCTTTATGGCGATCTTTTTCTTTCTGACCTAACCATGAAAACGACCACGTAGAGCCGCCAAACTTCTCCTTGTGTTTTATACGTACGTGTCACGTTGTCCAAAAATTACTTTTACTTCCATGTAACGATTAAAATTTACATAAACAAACAAGGCTGTTTCTGTGGCAAGCGTAAGTGTTACGCCTATGCCGAAGTGTTGTTGAGCTTCATGAAAAACTCCGTACGGCGTCGCTGTTGTACATACAACCAATAACACGGCGGTGGCAGCATTTTCTGTATCATAATATTGCATTAATATATATTTTTGAAAGTTTGTAAACGCACATGCAAGTACGCACAATTATTCGTACTTTCCGACATAGAAGCGACACCGTACGGCCGTGGAGCTCATTATTTTACGACAGTTTCCAGTAGCCGTGGAGCCAGCCGTGGAATATTGTGGCGTGTTTTTGTTTAAGTTTTTTGTGTGTAAATTTTAATCGCTATATGGAAGTAAGAGTACTTTTTGTACAACGTGGCATGTGTGTATGTATGGTAGATATATGAGAAGCAATTTGGCGACTCTAGGTGATCGTAACATGGTGACGTCAGAAAGTAAAAACTCTATATGACTATGAAACGAGATATTTTATGAACCACAACTCCTTGTGACATGTTTGTGGTTAATTGTTTTTATACAATTTGCTGTAACATATTTCTGTTCGTAGAAGATAAACAAATTACACATTATGTTGATATTGTGGTCAGTCCCGGTGGATCCCCGCTTACAAGTGTGGGGGAGTTGAACTTTGTCCCATTTACTACCAACATCCGCGCGTGCATGAAAATTGACCATATCACTCCTGTCACGACTTATACCTCATATCACTCCTTCACGACTTATACCTCATATCACTCCTTCACGACTTATACATCATATCACTCCTGTCACGACTTATACATCATATCACTCCTGTCACGACTTATACATCATATCACTCCTGTCACGACTTATACATCATATCACTCCTGTCACGACTCATATTTCATGTGCAGATTCTGCACGTCTTTATTTCATTTTTTTCTCCAATATTTCTCTCAATTGCGTACAATCGTGGACAGTGTTTGTATTGAAAACGTGTCTAGAAACACAATAACATAACAAGTCGTAACCAACAATCGCCTTGCCCAGCCAACCAATCGTTTGTAGCACTCCAACGGCCGTTCATTTTAATAATTAATAATAACCATAATCAAGTTGTGGCAGTGTTGACACGCCAAGTGGCGCCACTGTTGCGGAGTGTGAATTATCATATCAACACCAGTGGGTGTTTTGCTAAGATTTATCTTGGTTACATCTGAATAAGAGATTTGTACAAATAATGTAGCCTGTTTTCATTTCTCAGCATCAAATGTCCGTGAATCCAAGGCCACACTGAAATGTTCTCCGGTTCCAAGTGCCCGCGTACAATGGCGTATCTAGGATCTGGCGGTGGGGGGAGGCAGGGGGGCGGGGGGCCCGCTCAGTCACCCATTAGTTTACCATGCTACCGTGTAGTGGCGCATACATACGAAACAATGTAAGCCAAAGGGGAAGCAATGCCCCCCCCTATAAATACGCCACTGCCCGCGTTGGTGGTCGTGACATACTCTCAAAAGTCTCTTAACCGTCTTCATTGTGAAATATGTGTTGTTTATTGATACTATTTGGTTTCACTGATACTTTGAAAACATGCACACGAGACTGCAATGTGTGTACATATTGGCCTGATGGATATATAACATCTACTTTAACAAGATTTAACAAGATTTGCCATCCAAGCCAAAGGCCCAGATGGCAAGTGGACAAGGAAGCCATTGGCTTATCGAGAGTCCAACAATGTTCATCTACTTATAACCCGCTCTCCTGAGATATGTGTCAACCTTGTTTTTAAACATATTCACGCTGCTAGCAGTTACACAATCTGTAGACAATTTGTTCCATTCATTTATTGTCCTCTGTGAGAACGAGTGCTTCCTGATGTCCAATCTACATTGATCCTTTACTAATTTTACCTCATGTCCTCTAGTTCTGCTATCCTTCTTGAGTGAGAAAAACATATTTCTATCAATATTTTCATACCCATTCAATATCTTAAAAACTTCAATCTGATCTCCTCTTAACCTCCTTGTCTCTAGAGTTGTTAAACCACATTCTTTCAGGCGTTCTTCAAAACTAAGGTCTCTCAGTTCTGGAATCATTTTAGTTGCTCTCCTTTGTATGCGTTCAAGCGTATCTATATCTTTCTTACGATATGGTCTCCATGCTTGTATACAGTATTCTTAATGAGGTCTAACTATTGCTTTATAAAGAGGTATAATTAACTTTTTTCCCTTGTATGTTATGTTTCTTCTAATCAATCCAAGAATTTGATTACCCTTTGAAGCTGCAATACCACACTGCTCTGAAACTTTCATATCAGCGCTTATTGTAACTCCTAAGTCCTTTTCTTTTACAGTAGTACCCAGAACAGTATCTCCCATTTTATAGTTTACATTCAAGTTCCTATGTCCTGTATGTAGGCATTTACATTTCCCAAAATTGAACAACATCTGCCATTTCTCAGACCATATCACTAATCTGTCTAGATCGTTTTGTAAATGTTGTTTATCACCATCAGTATTAACCTTTCTAAACAGTTTTGTGTCATCCGCAAATTTCAGTACGTTACTTGTTATACTGTCGTCCAAGTCATTGATATAAATTAAGAATAATATAGGTCCTAATACTGATCCTTGAGGTACCCCACTCAAAACCGATTTCCAATTTGAAACTTCTCCATCTACTACAACTCGATGTCTTCTGTCAGTCAGCCATTGTTCTATCCAGTCAGTTATGCTGTCCCCGATACCATGGGCTTTTAATTTAAGTAGTAATCTTTGATGTGGCACTTTGTCAAAACTTATATTGCTCTAAGCTGGCTAATGATGTAAGAACACATTTGTGTGGGATGTTAAGCAGGGTTGTTATGTGTGGTTGTGAGGCAGGGTTGTTATGTGGGGTTGTGAGGCAGGGTTGTTATGTGTGGTTGTGAGGCAGGGTTGTTATGTGGGGTTGTGAGGCAGGGTTGTTGTGTGGGGTTGTCAGGCAGGGTTGTTATGTGGGGTTGTGAGGCAGGGTTGTTATGTGGGGTTGTCAGGCATGGTTGTTATGTGTGGTTGTGAGGCAGGGTTGTTATGTGGGGTTGTGAGGCAGGGTTGTTATGTGGGGTTGTCAGACAGGGTTGTTATGTGGGGTTAAGCAGGATTGATGTAGACAAGCCACTGGATAATTCATTGCTCAAACAAAACACAAAATAAGCTTGTAGGCTTAATGACTTAGTTGAGAAGATAGTGTCAAACTGCAGTGTCTTGTGACAACACAGGTCTGACGTTGGTCGAAAGCATCAACTAACTGTTTACTGGGAGAACATTTGGAAGGGCAAATGTGTTTATTCTAGCTGGAAAACTACCAAATTGCTTTTGCCAGGTATATGTATAGGTATGCAGTGGTGTGTCTAGGCTGTATCGACTTCTCGCTGTTGGTGACAACTCAATGTCATTTTACCAAAGAAGCATTGTGCCATAAAATTAAGACACCAAAGCTCATCGATGTAGACTTTGTATTGCTTGCGTTTGCAGCATCACGTTTGCAGAATACCACTTTTGTGACCATTGTTCAATCTTTGGGAATAAAAGGTTGTGTGTCACATGAACTATGTTAATTAACTTATGTTAATTTAGTTGTGCTTGTGTGTATGCCAGATCTTGTGTGTATACCAGATCTTGTGTGTATGCCAGACCTTGTGTGTATACCAGATCTTGTGTGTATACCAGATCTTGTGTGTATGCCAGACCTTGTGTGTATACCAGATCTTGTGTGTATACCAGATCTTGTGTGTACACCAGATCTGCCAAATCATGTCGAGAAACAAGCGTGGAGCCCAAACGAGACAAACGTGATTGGAAGACTTCAAAAGAACGCAGCAAGTTTTATTGAAAGCAACTATGAACGCACACTTGGAATCGCAATCAATCTCATATAAACAACACTCAACTGATCGTCACTTAGGACAGTCGCTGAATTTTCACACATTCTTCACTTATTTCTAAATAAAAAATTACACGATAGAGGTCTTTCATTTTAACCCACCCCGCGCCGTCTGACTTAAATCCTCAGAAGAAACAGACGTTCAGCGCGCTGAAGGTTTGCTGCTACTGGTATGTGCCTGGTTGTATGTGCCAGGTCGTATGTGCCTGGTTGTATGTGCCTGGTCGTATGTGCCTGGTTGTATGTGCATGGTCGTATGTGCCTGGTTGTATGTGCCAGGTCGTATGTGCCTGGTTGTATGTGCCTGGTCGTATGTGCCTGGTTGTATGTGCATGGTCGTATGTGCCTGGTTATATGTGCCTGGTCGTATGTGCCTGGTTGTATGTGCATGGTCGTATGTGCCTGGTTGTATGTGCATGGTCGTATGTGGCTGGTTGTATGTGCCTGGTCATAAGTGCCTGTTCGTATGTGCCTGGTTGTATGTGGTTGGTTGTATGTGCCTGGTCATAAATGCCTGGTCGTATGCGCCTGGTTGTATGTGGTTGGTTGTATGTGGTTGGTTGTATGCCCATGTAGCTTCTAGGCTTCCTTTCAGTGAGTCTTGTTTGGCTCAAATGTCAATGAGCGGGTCATTGCCAGTTTGACAGTCAGTGTGACAACAAAGCGCAGGACCAGCGCCCGTAACTGTTGGGGTGGGTTGTGTTGGCACTGTTGGGGTGGGTTGGGGTGGCAGCTCATTTGGGGAGTAAACATTAGCAATGTCAGCCCTAAATAGGCATGGAACCGTGTGACTCAGTGTATGACTCTACAGACATGTTCATGTAGTGGGACTGGTATGCATAGATACATAGTGGTTACAATAATGTACTACTGTATGTATTTATTAAATAATTTAATAATGTGTTTTTAATACATTACGTTGTTTTTCTCCCAATGAAATACAAAATTAATATAAAGCCAAAACATTTCAAATTAATTCAAATGCATTTGCAAATGTGTAACCAAGACATTTGCATTTGAATGCGTTCCTAGAAAATGGCATTTGCATTCGCATTTGAATCAAGTGAAATATTTGCATTCAAATGTGTTGACATGCATTTGTTAACAAGCCTGCACGTATCTTATTTTCAAAGGGATTTAGGCCCCATAACCCATACAAAAACGTTAGTTGGTATTAGACAAATTTATATATATATATATTATATATATATATATATATAATATATATATATATATATCTGTTTACATCATTTACACAATGAACGCCTACTGTTTGAAAAGATGAATTGTAATTTTAATTAATGGTTGATTCAACTTTATTTATCATTATATTGTTATTTTTTAATAAATATTTAACTTTTCATTTTCTTTCTGTTCTCGTTTTATTATTCAATGGTAGGTCTATTCATTGAATAGTTGTATTTTATATACTGCCTATTCAATTTGTTCGGCGCATGAATCAATTATATGCATTAGCATTATCTATAGGACGTCCAGTTGCCACAAGTTGTCTAGTTTATCTGTCCACGCATTAGTTGTTGTTACCCGTATTTTGCATTCTTATATTTTTCATGTCAAGTCAATTTCAAAAACTTGCTCAGGCGCAGCACCGCTATCGCGAACGTCTGTCGTACGCTTGTGACGTCACGCCGCCACGATGACATCACTATTAGTAGCGACGTTGCGCGCTACTAGGGCAGGGCGGGAAGAGAATGAAACGACTGTTTCAGTGCGTCGGGCGACGCCGCAGTACCGGATCGCGGCCCGCGGACCCTGCCGCTGACATCAACACGGACTCCACCGTCGCTACGTCCCAGACACAGGTCCGCGATCCGCTGCCGGACCGAGACGAGAGCGGTCCGATGTTCGCCGTCTCACACACACCGCCCGCGGCCGTTGACGCGTCCGGCCGTGAGGAGGAGGAGGCAGCGGAGAGGGCTGACACGGCTGACTGCACACCAGCTACTGTCAGCGCAGTGGACGTGACACTGGATCAGGCGGAAACTGTTGGTCCGGAGACAACGTCTGCTCGCCTCGCCAGGCACGATTGTCAACTCCACCACTTTCGTACACCATCCCTCTATCATCGACCTTTTACTTCTCCATCTCTCTCGTACACCATCCCTCTATCATTGACCTTTTACTTCTCCATCTCTCTCGTATAGCATCCCTTTATCATCGACCTTTTACTTCTCCATCTCTCTCGTATAGCATCCCTCTCTCATCGACCTTTCACTTCTCCATCTCTCTCGTATAGCATCCCTCTCTCATCGACCCTTCACTTCTCTAATGCTCTCTACCGCCCCCCTTACATATTTGTCATTTATTTCGTTCTACTTCTATCGTCTTGCGCCGAAGCTAGGCGGGTAACAATCGCACGCCACCTTCTCTACCCCGGGTGTAACGTGTAACGGCTTCTCTTCTGGTAAAGATGACAAAACGGAAGCAGCCTCGCATTCACTCCTCGCATCGGCGCCTTAGTCGATATAAAGAGATAAATCGGGATGGGGAAAGCGAAAGGGACTGTCTGGAGTAGCGGGTGCAGTGACATGCCTCAGTGGGGTGGGGGGGGGGGTAACCGAGAGACGTAGCAGTACATAGAATAAAACCTGCAAATCAGAAACACAGACTCACGAACTCTAAACACAGAAACACAGACTCGCGAACACTAAACCGGGAGCACTGAATCGTGAACTTCCTACTTAATAAACTTAAAAGTTTAAGCCACAGTGAGCCCTCGCTGACCCCTCGCTGACCCCTCGCTGTCCTCCGGGAAGTTGCACCCTCCAGTCTGTTCTATTTACGGCCGCCGCTCTGCTGTCAGCGGAAGGTATCACTTCTGATCTGGTCCATCCACCTCTTCAGCGGCCTTCCTCTCTTTTTTAATTGTTTGAAATGTTGCTTGATCGCACGAGAGGCTTCTGTGATGACCAGATCTGAACAAGTACTTATACTGGTTTAAGAATGGGGTGACCTGAGGGAGAACTCGCGTTTACAGCCCCGGCGCGTGCCTGCCAGACGCAGTGGAGGAGAAGACGCCTCACGCGGGAGTTGACACCGGAACCGAGGCTGGAAATGCTGGAACCGATGCTGGAGGCGGCACCGCGGCTGGAGGTGACACTGAGGCTGGTGGTGACACTGAGGCTAGAGGAGACGCCGGGACCGAGGCTGGAGGTGACGCAGGCACCGATGCGTCAGTAGCGCCTGTAGCGGTCGGGAAGCCTGGCTCGGACGGCGCGGACAGCGCGATTCTCGAGAGGACGGAGTCGGTCCGGTCGGCCGCCAGCGACCGCCAATATCAGCAGCAGGAACGACTGCTGCAGGAACAGTTGACGATCATCAGTCGTCAGATCAGAATGTCGTCATTGAAGCTCAACGGAGCTTTCAAACGGCAGAGGTAGGGTTACTTACCCGGTGGGGGTGGATGTTGGGACATATCCGGGGAGCGAGAGGTAGTGGCTTCCCGGGATATGGTTGCTTCCCGGGATATGGTTGCTTCCCGGTATATGGTTGCTTCCCGGGATAGGATAGCTTCGAAAGGTTGGGATTCTCATTCTATATGTTCGTTTCGTGTATCCATGTTTTGAGATAGATAGTGTTTTATGTTGCGCGACGATGTTAATTGATATAACTATACAGGAAAACCGTTATTTCATTAATCAATACTGTGGCGTGTAATGCGATTTGCCGCACAACATTTTTACCACAAAAATCACTCTTATTTTGGCGTTGAACGCATTTAGCTGATAAAAGCTTCTGGCTGCTCATTAATCAGTTGGATATATCCTCCTTCACTCGTACTGATTGTGAGTGTTGCTAGTAGCGTAAACATAGGATAAAGAAATGTGTGGCAAGAACGAGCCACACATTATGTGCAAGACGCTACGGCACTCTCGATATACACGGGTTGTTCCTGGGTCTACCGGAGCTCACTGCTTTGGAGATGGCAATCTCCTTAGTTCTTGATTACCTCATCGCATGACACGACACGTGACCGGTGGTTGCCAGGGAACGGGACGCGCTGCTGAAGAAGGAGCAGCGTCGCCTGTCTATCCTCCAGAGGGAGCTGCAGCAGACGGAGCAGCGGATCGAGCGGACGGACCGCTACATCGACGCCGTCAAGTCGGAGCAGAGAGCTGTGAGGAAGGACATCGTGGCGACGTCGGCGCGCGGCAAGTACACTTGTCTATTTACCGTCATACTTCAACAATTAACATCATTTACGCACTCAACGTTTGTCCCATCTGTTTGCAAGGATACTTCTATAACGCCGAATACATGAATGGCAACATGCGTGTATGTGCGTGCGTGCGTGCGTGCGTGCGTGCGTGCGTGCGTGCGTGCGTGCGTGCGTGCGTGCGTGCGTGCGTGCGTGCGTGCGTGCGTGCGTGCGTGCGTGCGTGCGTGCGTGCGTGCGTGCGTGCGTGCGTGCGTGCGTGCGTGCGTGCGTGCGTGCGTGCGTGCGTGCGTGCGTGCGTGCGTGCGTGCGTGCGTGCGTGCGTGTCTTAAACGCGGATGTTGGCCCGAATTGTTCATTGTTAATAGTCAAGTGATGTTTCGCCAATAGAGGTCTCCCTAATCAAGCAGCAGCTGAGTGAGATACTGCCCCGCATTCAGCAAGGCTTCGATCGCTTCACGGAGACGGCGGTAGACGGGCAACTGGAGGACGTCTACCGGGACATGAAGGTGAGATAGAACGACTTGTACCAACCAATGCCTAAAATATTGCATGGCAGGGAGACGTCATGCACAGACTGAGATAGAACATTTTCACTTTCATGCTCAGTTCGTTCCATCTGGCCTCGTCCACTACTTTATGTCGTCCTCTGTCCACCTGGCGTCGTCCTCTACTTTATGTCGTCCTCTGTCCACCTGGTGTCGTCCACTACTTCATGTCGTCCTCTGTCGAAGGCCTGCATACAACGTCTTATTGAAGACCAGTGAACAGTCTGGGCTTAACACCAAACACTTAACACCAAACACTTAACACCAAACACTTAACACCAAGCACTTAACACCAAACACTTAACACCAAACACGTCAACCTGACACATTGATCACTCGTTGACGGCGAGAAACGACGCAACACTTGACGAGGGAGGGAGAGAGAGAGAGAGAGAGAGAGAGAGAGAGAGAGAGAGAGAGAGAGAGAGAGAGTGAGAGAGAGAGAGAGAGAGAGAGAGAGAGAGAGAGAGAGAGAGAGAGAGACAGAGAGACAGAGAGACAGAGAGACAGAGAGACAGAGACAGACAGACAGACAGACAGACAGAGAGAGAAAGGTGAGAAAAAGGGAGAGGGGGAGAAAGAGAGAGATGGAGAGAGGAAGATGGGAAGAGCGAGGGGGAGCGGGAGATACATACACAGAGGCAGAATCAGAGGGAGAGGGTGAACGAGACGTAGAGAGCGGGGGGGCAGGACGGTGGAAGGGAAGGAGAGAAGGAGAGTGCTATAGAGGATAAAGCGATGTGGCTGTAGAACCGGAGGTGAGTATAACAACAGTTTTGCTTCCACTGGTTATTCTTCGTCGAGTCCCTCCATAGTCTGCACTGTCCTGTCCCCCAGCGAGGGAGGGAGCTAGAGAGGGAGGGAGAAGATATTGTGGGAGAGAGAATGAAGGGTGGGTCACAGAGATAACTAAGGTACGTTGCTGTAACAGGAGAGCGAGGACTTACTTGTGCGTCTACAGTACGTGACGAGGAGACGGCCCAGGAGGCGGGACCCGGTCCTCAAGGAGGCGAGCGGCGAGCCTTACTCCCGTCGTCTCTTCTTCAGCAGCGTTTCTTCCGTCGCCTCGTCGCATCACCGCAAACTGATGCGTCTGAGAAAGGACGCGGAGTCGGTGAACGGAACTAGTATGGTGTGTGCGCATGCGCTCTCGGCCGGCAGACCGACTGGTGGCGAACCGTGCGCGATCGCGTCGCTTCAACTTCCGGTGTCGAAGCGCGAGCGACGAATTCGGGACGTCGTCGAGACGCAGCTCTGATTGGCTCGTATTTCCGCGTCACGAGACTGTCATGTGACATGAATTGACTGTTGACGGGTTTACTAATGTGTCATCAATTTCATATTGATAAAGTTATCATTAACGTATTGTAAACCCGCCGTCGTGTTTGATATGAACGCAGATTATTTGCTTTATTTCACCTACAGTGAAACGTCTACTTCAAGTCCTTCAAACAAGAGGTGTCGGTATTTTAAATCAATCGATTGAAAATAAATAAACAATAAAATATATCCATTAGTTATTACCTCTGCAGTATTGTAACATAAAATGTGATCAAGAGATTAAGAGAAGAACTGCAAAGCAAAGGCAGTACCGGTGTCGTGCTTCCATTTCTCCGCAGTCAAATACTATCCGTTTGGGGTATCTGCGCATGTGGGAGCCGGTATTTGACATTAATTTATTAATAATATAAACTTACATACAATCACTTGGCAGTTTGTTCCATTCATTTATCACCCTCTGTGAGAAAGAGTACTTTCTCATGTCCAACCTACACTGTTCCTTAACTAATGCTGCTTTGTGTCCTCTGGTTCTACTGCCTTCTTTAAGTTTGAAGAACATATTCCTATCAACATCCTCATAACCGTTCACTATTTTAAACACTTCTATTTGGTCTCCTCTTAGTCTCCTGGTCTCTAGCGTTGTGAAACCACATTGTAATAAGCGATTTTCGTAACTAAAGTCTCTCAATTCTGGAATAATTTTAGTTGCTCTTCGTTGTATTCTTTCTAGTTTGTCTATGTCCTTTTTACGATATGGCCTCCATGCTTGTATACAATATTTCAAATGTGGTCTAACTATTGCTTTGTACAGTGGTACAATTAGCTGTTTAGAGTGTCATCAAACTACTGTCCTTGTTTGAGGGGGCCTGACAGGCCTACGAGAGCACCACTTAATTATACCGTGGTTAATCCGACACTGTCCTTGTTTGAGGGGGCCTGACAGGCCTACGAGAGTACCACTTAATTATACCGTGGTTAATCCGACACTGTCCTTGTTTGAGGGGGCCTGACAGGCCTACGAGAGCACCACTTAATTATACCGTGGTTAATCCGACACTGTCCTTGTTTGAGGGGGCCTGACAGGCCTACGAGAGTACCACTTAATTATACCGTGGTTAATCCGACACTGTCCTTGTTTGAGCGGGGCTGACAGGCCTACGAACGTACCACTTAATTTTACCACGGTTAATCCACTGAACAAAGAACAAATTTGAGGACATGAAGAACAGGAATTTGCCATTGCATACTAGAATACGAGGCACAAGACGCTTTGTGTGACGTACAGTATTAGACGGGAGTGAGCCCTTTACTATGTGTGACGTACAGTATTAGACGGGAGTGAGCCCTTGACTATGTGTGACGTACAGTATTAGACGGGAGTGAGCCCTTGACTATGTGTGATGTACAGTATTAGACGGGAGTGAGCCCTTGACTATGTGTGATGTACAGTATTAGACGGGAGTGAGCCCTTGACTATGTGTGATGTACAGTATTAGACGGGAGTGAGCCCTTGACTATGTGTGACGTACAGTATTGTACGGGAGTGAGCCCTTGACTATGTGTAACGTACAGTATTAGACGGGAGTGAGCCCTTGACTATGTGGGACGTACAGTATTGTACGGGAGTGAGCCCTTGACTATGTGTGATGTACAGTATTAGACGGGAGTGAGCCCTTGACTATGTGGGACGTACAGTATTAGACGGGAGTGAGCCCTTGACTATGTGGGACGTACAGTATTAGACGGGAGTGAGCCCTTGACTATGTGGGACGTACAGTATTAGACGGGAGTGAGCCCTTGACTATGTGGGACGTACAGTATTAGACGGGAGTGAGCCCTTGACTATGTGGGACGTACAGTATTAGACTGGAGTGAGCCCTTGACTATGTGTGATGTACAGTATTAGACTGGAGTGAGCCCTTGACTATGTGTAACGTACAGTATTAGACGGGAGTGAGCCCTTGACTATGTGGGACGTACAGTATTGTACGGGAGTGAGCCCTTGACTATGTGGGACGTACAGTATTGTACGGGAGTGAGCCCTTGACTATGTGTGATGTACAGTATTGTACGGGAGTAAGCCCTTGACTATGTGTGACGTACAGTATTAGACTGGAGTGAGCCCTTGACTATGTGTGACGTACAGTATTAGACGGGAGTGAGCCCTTGACTGTGTGTGATGTACAGTATTGTACGGGAGTGAGCCCTTGACTATGTGTGACGTACAGTATTAGACGGGAGTGAGCCCTTGACTATGTGTGACGTACAGTATTAGACGGGAGTGAGCCCTTGACTATGTGTGATGTACAGTATTGTACGGGAATAAGCCCTTGACTATGTGTGACGTACAGTATTAGACGGGAGTGAGCCCTTGGCTATGTGTGATGTACAGTATTAGACGGGATTGAGCCCTTGAATATGTGTGACGTACAGTATTATACGAGAGTGAGCCCTTGACTATGTGTGATGTACAGTATTAGACGGGAGTGAGCCCTTGACGATGTGTGATGTACAGTATTAGACGGGAGTGAGCCCTTGACTATGTGTGATGTACAGTATTAGACGGGAGTGAGCCCTCGACTATGTGTGATGTACAGTATTAGACGGGAGTGAGCCTTGACTATGTGTGATGTACATTATTATATGGGAGTGAGCCCTTGGCTATGTGTGACGTACAGTATTAGACGGGAGTGAGCCCTTGACTATGTGTGATGTACATTATTATATGGGAGTGAGCCCTTGACTATGTGTGACGTACAGTATTAGACGGGAGTGAGCCCTTGACTATGTGTGATGTACAGTATTAGACGGGAGTGAGCCCTTGACTATGTGTGAAGTACAGTATTATACGGGAGTGAGCCCTTGACTATGTGTGATGTACAGTATTATACGTCAGTGAGCCCTCGACTATGTGTGATGTACAGTATTATACGGGAGTGAGCCTTCGAATATGTGTGATGTACAGTATTAGTCGGGAGTGAGCCCTTGAATATGTGTGACGTACAGTATTATACGGGAGTGAGCCCTTGACTATGTGTGATGTACAGTATTATACGGGAGTGAGCCCTTGACTATGTGTGGCGTACAGTATTATACGTCAGTGAGCCCTCGACTATGTGTGATGTACAGTATTATACGGGAGTGAGCCCTCGAATATGTGTGATGTACAGTATTAGACGGGAGTGAGCCCTTGACTATGTGTGATGTACAGTATTATACGGGAGTGAGCCCTTGACTATGTGTGATGTACAGTATTATACGGGAGTGAGCCCTTGACTATGTGTGGCGTACAGTATTATACGGGATTGAGCCCTTGACTATGTGTGACGTACAGTATTAGACGGGAGTTGTTTGCCTGGTGAAGTGTTACCATCTGCTTGTTGTGCCTAAACACTAAGCTCCAAGCACCCATTGAAGCAGGCAGATGTTGGCGAGTCAGCACCTTATTGGCTGGGGGCTGCCCAGCTTAGGCGGGCGGTAGCTGACCAGTGAGACACGGTGGTCTCTCCCACAGTCAGAGACAACCCGTAGCGCCCGTACTCTACGCCAATCGAGTTGGGCTTATCACTCGTAACTGCTCCCGTGTTAGTTCCACCCTGTGAAGTGAGGATGGAGTAGCCTCTCCAGGGCGCAAGCCTGGGCAAGAGTTACAAGATCCTGGGTTGCCCAGTCATCAGGATCCCTCTCTCGGCCTTACCGGTGGGATCCAAAGGAATGCGAAGCATGACGTTTGGCACCAGCTTGGCTGCAGGAGCTGCCGGAAAAGTGACAACGTGATCACCAGACCGTCTTCGGGGCTCCACTCCGGATTTGTGTAGGGTTTACTCCCCTAGCCTTCCCCATGAGAGGGTATAGCCGCAAGGCAGCGGAGGTTTGAAATAAGAGGTTACCTTCTCCTAGACGGGCGACCAGTCAAGGTTAACGAGCCCCATCTGCTCGAAGCTTCTGGTTTTAAGGCGCCATATATCCGCCTTTGCCCCTTCTCCTGTCAGTAAAAACAGTTATGCCGCAAGAAGGCCAGGAGCTGGACTGGACTGTCTGAGGCTTTACGAGACGCACACCGTTGGGGCATTTTATAAGTAGTGAGAGCTTATCCTCACACACCCACCCCGGCTTAACAGTCTTGGAACCAGTCACACATAGTCAAGGGCTCACTCACTCACTAGACGGGAGTGAGCCCTTGACTATGTGTGATTTACAGTATTAGACGGGAGTGAGCCCTCGACTATGTGTGATTTACAGTATTAGACGGGAGTGAGCCCTTGACTATGTGTGACGTACAGTATTAGACGGGAGTGAGCCCTTGACTATGTGTGATGTACAGTATTAGACGGGACTGAGCCCTTGACTATGTGTGACCTACAGTATTAGACGGGAGTGAGCCCTCGACTATGTGTGAAGTACAGTATTAGACGGGAGTGAGCCCTCGACTATGTGTGATGTACAGTATTAGACGGGAGTGAGCCCTTGACTATGTGGGATGTACAGTATTAGACTGGAGTGAGCCCTTGACTATGTGTGATGTACAGTATTAGACGGGAGTGAGCCCTGGACTATGTGTGACGTACAGTATTAGACGGGAGTGAGCCCTTGACTATGTGTGACGTACAGTATTAGACGGGAGTGAGCCCTCGACTATGTGTGACGTACAATATTATACGGGAGTGAGCCCTTGAATATGTGTGACGTACAGTATTAGACGGGAGTGAGCCCTTGACTATGTGTGACGTACAGTATTAGACGGGAGTGAGCCCTTGACTATGTGTGACGTACAGTATTAGACGGGAGTGAGCCCTTGACTATGTGTGACGTACAGTATTATACGGGAGTGAGCCCTTGACTATGTGTGATGTACAGTATTAGACGGGAGTGAGCCCTTGACTATGCTAGGCAGGGTCGATTAGCGACAACACATATATATATATATATTCTGAATGAAAATATGCTAATTTTAGCAAGAAGCGGACTGGGTAAAGTGCATTGATAGTTTCAACAAATGGCGTCGAAGACCAGTCAATGTCTAGCCTCGATTACCAGGCTCCGTGCTGTGGCACCAACGTGTGTCGCACACATTTTCGCCTGGATGCAATGTGTACTTTTTCATTGTGACGGAAATTATGTATGCCCCCAGATTCTTGGCGCATACATAATTAGCTACTTAATTACGATGTTATCCGGGCATTTGGCTAATACATAAAATAAGATTTAATTTTTATCAGTTTGTACGATGCAATTCGAATTAACTTAAAATTAAATCAGACAAACAAAATTTTTGTGTGGCATCTCGATAATGACGCTGATTGGCTGCTGGCGCTTCACGGGAACGCCTACACGAAATACGTTGTGACAGTGGGTAACAACGAGACCACGCCTCTGCGACCAGACTCTCTTTTCGGCGAATTCACATAGGCAAGCGAGACTAGTCAACGACGTTCAACGGCTTAGTCTCGCTTATCCGACTCTCGCTCGCCTACGTGAACTCGCCGAGAACAGAGTCTGGCGTCAGAGACGTCGCTTGACTGTTACTGTCAGGTGACATCACTGGTCTGATTGATTCATGTTGGCGCTGTATTTAAGTTCAGTTGATTTGGTTTTGTTTCTTCCGTTGTTACCGTTAGCTGGACAGTCAGTCGACGGGCAGTCCGTAGATGCCGTCGGGTGCAGGTCCGCTCGTGCGAGGCAAGACTCCTCGATAGTGGCGCCGACACGCGACAGCCGGTTATTACACGGAACTGATACTGTGTTAAATATTACTTCCGCTTTGTTGTCTCACTATAAACCGAGTGTAGAATGGTTTCGTATGCGTCGTATACAATTATGAAATGTTATTCACAACTGACGAGTTGGAATGAAAGTCCCCGGATGCATACCCAGATTTCGTCACATTGGAACCTACTGTCCGGTTGGTGAGTGCGACAATCAGTGGCGCCACCTACCGGAGCTGGGATAATCAAGGCTATCAACAGTTGATAGTCCAGGAGCATTAGGTCAAAAGTGGACCTAACGGGGAAATAAATAGGACAACGTAATGTGTTAAAGATAGTTGTAAAATACCGTATTGAACAACATATCAAAAGTCCCCCAGTTTCCCCTGAACTATTGAGGCTGCAGGTCATAGGGCTGAATGAATTCCGCCCCGTCTAGTCATTGCGAAAACATGAAATCTTAACAAAAACTATTAGCCCTAACATCACAAGTGACAAACACAGTTTTTCCAATGAAAATTATCGCCCATTAAACAGAAACGTGTCATGCTGGGGTAAAATTTACATTGTTGACACTATGACATCATGGTTGGTATTTTTAAAGCTTATTATCTCCTGAACAAAGCTGGTTATAAAAACATCCAATATGTGAAAAATACGTACCCCGGTAGCCTCGTTTTGACGAACGTACAGGGGGGACACTAGGGTACTTTTGACAAGTTGTTAAATATGGTATTTTTTTAACTATCCTTAGCTTTGTCCGATTTATGTCCATGTTCCTCCCTAACGCTCCTGGACCAGGGCGTTTTTAATTGAATTTTCACTGAGGGGGCAATGTCCTAAAAGGGCACTCCAAATGGTTAAAAAGGGCAGCTTATTATATTATTAATGATTATTTACATAACCCTTAGGAATGTATGGAAGCTTTATATATATATATATATAATTATATATATATATATATATATATATATATATATATATATATATATATATATATATATATATATATATATATATATATATTGAATTTTCACTGGGGGGGCAATGTCCTAATATATATATATATATATATATATATATATATATATATATATATATATATATATATATATATATATCAGTATCTTTTTATCCATATGGTTGCACACTGACGACTGCATCTCGGTATAAAATTAATGTTACACATATATCCCAGAAATTTTTATTATTACAAACTCATGCAGTAGTTAGAGAACACGTCTCTAGCAACTTGCAAGTCAGTACGTTTGACAGTCGTCTCAATTTTACTAGACGAGCCCCGTTTCGCGGGTGAATTTCCTAACGAATTCACGCTGCCCGTAGATGTCCAAATCTGGAGCCCCCATCTCCTGGTCTTCTCCAGGAATTTGACGACAGCGGGTCGAGGGTCAAAGTAGGCGGTCACACAACATTCAGTGCCACCATGAGGCGGGCGTTTCTCGTGTCCTCACCCATGCTGGTGCGGTGATTGTCGACAACGAGGTTGTGGTGGCTCACGATCCTTTCGGTCTGCATAGACTGTGGACTCATGCAAACCAGAGATGCCAACACCTTCTGAACTGAACCTGTGGTGACTGGCAGAAGTTGCCGCAATCTGACAGTCATCTTACAACCGAGATCACAGCCATCAGGCAGGAACGGCACATTTATCATGTTCTCACATTGCTCGGCTGCCCCGTCCGCAAATTCAGAAGCTTCGTCTGGAAAAAGACGCCTGACGACACGCACGCCATGCTCAACGAATGATCCCAGGTTGCGTGATATCACTAACCCCTTCATGTCTTTGATGACGTCCTCCTGCTCCGGGTGGATGCGTTCAGACAAGTATTCGTGGGATGCTTGCACGACCTCCAGCCTGATTCCTCGTGCATTACGGCGGTTCGTACAAACGAACTGGTGGTTGGACTTTCGCTGTGTTCGGTCCTCACTGGTGCTATCGGTTGGGCAACTCTCTTTCTCCTCTCTTCTTCCCGGGAATAGTCCATCCCTCATCAATCTCAACTTCTTGACGGCAGCGCCAGTCACAGTGAGAAGATCGCTGATGAACAAATCACTCCTTTGCAACTTCTTCTGGAGTGTTTCAAATATCTCCAGGATGTCGCTCATCAGTGAGGTTATCCACTTCTGTTAGTGGTTCCAAATTCTCGAAACCCTTTGGCTTCAGCCTTCTCCTTTCTGTCGCTGGTACTTTCTGGTGCCTGCATCTGTTCCCACACCTTAATGCAGACTAGTATGTTATTCAGCACAGCATCCACCAGCTGCAGCTCGTGCTGGGCAAACCTGACATCGTGGTGCCGGGGGAACTGTTTGAGATTCCCGGCTTGCGCTGACAACATCTTCATCCTTCTCGGCGTCCGGAAGAATCGTACGAGCCCCAGTAGATTAGACTTCCAGATGCCCAGCTCCGGTACGGTGCTGACGACCGACTCAATGGCTAAGTCGGACCGGTGAGCAGCACACCAGAAAGTAGCCAGACCTCTCTGCACTTGGTCAGCAAGCAAACGCCATAACCCACCATGTCTGCCAGTGTTCGCCGATTCGCCGTCAGTGGTGACACCGACGAGCTTCGTGTCTTTACCTCCGGTCAGATCCAAAGTTTTGTTCACCGCTTCCAGTAATCCAAGGGCGCCGTTCTTCTCTGGCGAATGCATGACAACGAACACACTCGTTACGCTACTATCACTATTAGCCATCCGTCCACTTACAAACTTGTGGTCCAACATTTGCCTGTCACAGCTGCCTTCAATCTGCACACGTGCATCGGTTGAACATTTGAGACAGACGCACTTTCTCTAGTTCGTATATGACATCCAGCATCTGCTTGTAGTAGTTCGGATCCCTGTAGTGTAGATCGCTAGACGCGGGCGTGAATGGAACAAATTCCACATCTGCGCCATTTTGTCGCATAGTGGCCAACAGATGGTCCGACGCCAAACAAGCCAGAGATCGCATCGGCCACGATCGGGCGGAGACCGTTTCGATTAGACAGTCGTTGTACACGTCGACGGCCATTCGCAGAAACATCACAAAAACAGTCTTATTGTAAGCAGTGAGTGCGCGTAGCCATGGATGCGACGTTGTGCACTCTTCCCAGCCTTCGTCCATCTTCTTCTTGCTTGTAGCTGCCATGTGCGGTTCAGAGGTCATATGGTCAATGACCCTTTCCAGCTTATCACTACAGTCCGTCCTGACGCCTCTTGCGATTGCCCTAGTGCCATTTTTAGAACTTTTCTTTGCCATCTCTTCATACTCCTGACATGTTGTGCATAGAATGTGAGCCCTTGTTCGGCCACATTTCTTTGCCGAATATGAGCGAAGCTCGAGGAATTTGTTGACAACATCTGCAATAGTTAAAGGAATTCCTGTGTACGTCGGTGTGCGGGAACTTGACGGTCTCTGGTGTGAAGTTGCGTTGTCGGTTTCCAAGTGTCTGGGTAAGGTGGTGATCTTTGTCGCCTGGGGTGTGGTCAGGTGTGATGGCAGTGGACGGATCATGGCTGCTTGATGAACTGGTTATCGGGCGAGAACACGACGAAGGCAGTACCTCTATGACTGGGGGTACACTTTATCTTTGGGAGTGTCATCAGATGTGATGGCAGCGGACGGATCATAGTTCCCTGGCGGCATTGTGGGTATTTCTGGCAATGAGTCATTGAGGCTGTGTCGAAAAATTGTGTCTAGGAGTTGACATTTTGCGGCAGATTTCTGTAGCTCTTCTTGTCTTCGTTTTGCATTTCTGTCTCTCTTAGGCATGACTGGCAGGATATCGACCTGGACAAATTAAATGGTTAAATGTAATAACTAACTCAGGAAAAGCATGTCTATTTGAAACACTTGTATAGTGGAATTACAATCCGAGCGGCGACATGCTCTAGACTCTAGACATAAATATACTGAAGATATAGGCTTAAGGCAGAAAAGAGAGTAATACAAAACATGTATACCATGTCTATCAATCAAATGGTTGGCTAAGTACATAACAAATCAAAATATAGAAAATACGTACTTCCAAAACTGACATGTGCAAATGTTGATTACATTTTATGTTAATATGTGCACCACCAACTTTTGAGTAACAATTTTCCAAAGTTGATGTCCCTGCTCACCGCCAACTTTCCATCTCACATGTAGAACACTATCAACTACTCATACATTTTAAAGTTTATTTATTTAGTATGTATACAATATGCTTACTTGAGTTACCATGCTTAAAATTTCGATTTCTCAAAGATGCGGTGAAAGAATTGGCTAGGTTACTGCCTTAATAAAAATCTACCCTAACAGGTTATGGCTGTTATGATGTTTGTATCATCTTACCTACAAGAGGGATCATTATTAAAATGTGATTATTTTGTGATATTTGTTAAACGTTTCCAATTGCTTTCGTTGGACACTACACACACTTTGCCAGGTTTATTTATTATTTGAAAAAAAAACAGCCGACTGAAAGGTTGTTGATACATCGTTAATCCCCGCCCGCTCGCTCTCGACCAGTGGTAATAGCGAATGGGCGTGGTTTAGTCTCGCCTGTGCTATACCGGGTACGTTTCGCTATTTCGCGGCCAGGACACCGGTTTATGTTAACAGCTATTTCAACATCACTGTAAAGAACTGGAGTGCACGCGGCTCAATCGTGTAAAATGTGATGGCATGTCTTGTTGAATTATATACAATTGAAACAAACAGTAACATGGTACAGGTACACATATTTAACAGGTACACATATTTACATATACATAATCATTAACTATTCTAGAACCGGAACACTGACGTCATAAGTAAACACTTCTATGGCTATGGTATGGCTATGCCAAAGCACGTTTTCAGTTCTTCGCATGAACTGTATGAAGAAGCCATTCGGCAATACGTCACTGTTATTGCTATGATGCTATTACATTCCCATATCAATAAATTGATCTTTTGTAGACATATTGCCCTTCTTTAACTTTGGAACTTTTTTAATTTTGCCACCAATGAAAATTACCTAAACACACTAACAAAAAGAATACAAATTAAGACCTACATTAATACAAGGGGCTGGTTAAGGAGAATGGGGGCACGCATTGGGGGGGGGGGCAAGTTGGTTTGACTGGGGGGGGGGCAATTGAAAGGGCTAGGGGGGCATTGCGCCCTGTCCTGGACTACGATACCAACCAGAGTTACACGGAACAGTGGAACACAAGTGGAACAGAACTACACGCTCAATTGATGTTGTCGTCATTTAAGCAAACATTTCTGGTTCTTTTAGTTAGCCGATTTAACCCGATACTGTAAACAGCCCGCGAACTGAAACCTTACTAAACAGAAGACGCCATACGATCCATCGTGTTATGACGTATAATCCTAGAACTAAAATAATTAAGGCACATTAATAAATATATCAGGAGTCACGTTTTATTTAACAGTAGGCCTACCTCGGTGTTATATAAATACAGATAATCACAATACATAAAACACTAAATACAAAGACGGCCATGTCATGAAAATAAAGCGATTTTTGTCACTACTAGTAATATTCGCTAGTTGGTGCAAGGAACGAATGCCGTACAAAGTAAGATATTTTAATGATAATAATCATAATAGCATAAAATGCATAAATTATTTTATTATTCAATAAATACAAAGACGCGTCGCAGTAACGGGTGTTATTTGCACAAGCATCAATAGAAGCACATCTTATGTCAGTAATAGTTTATACATTTTGTGCATGTGCGCACGCACATACGGTCCTGTGTGAGCGCACACGTGATCATTATTATGGGTATTGAAACAGCGTGTTTATTAATGACATGTTTATTAACGACATGTCGTGCATCATTAATAAACATGTTAATAAACATATTTATTAACATGTTTATTAACGATATATATTACGTGCAATTCAAAACATCGAAGAGGTGCATTTTAATTACTAGTATTTCAGTGTTACATAAACACATTAAAGGCAACCAGAAGACTGAAAAAAACCACCAGGAAGACGGCCCTGACTTGACTTACCTGACTTAAAAGCATATTTTAGTTTGTGTACAAATATTATTATAAGGACAACCATTTTGTAAATACATTTTATACAATTATTAAAAACAACGTGACTTTGTCACTGCTAGTAATGGCTGATACAACGAACGAACGCTGTACAAAACAGGTTAATGTAATAATTGTATAAAATGTATGTACAAAATGGTTGTCCATATAGTATTTGTACACATACTAAAATATAAGTAATAATGTCCTAATTCAATAATAGTTATAATTTGCATAATCGAGTACAGGCATCACGTGTTCTTTCTTTACGCACAAGGTGTGTGTATGTGTGTGCGTGCGTGCGTGCGTGCGTGCGTGCGTGCGTGCGTGCAAGCGTATAGACAACCAAATACAAATATATATATATAATAATCAGTAAATACTGTTCAGGACTGAATCATAATTGTACATAATTAATAAAATAAATTCAAGCAATTGGTCTACAACATACAGCCTTACTGATAATAGACAAAACATTTTTTATAAGGTTTATTCTTAATAAAGCTAATAATAATAACAAACAATAATCTCACAAATCAAGTATGACTCTAACATTATCTACAATTATCTACTGGCAGCTTTACTAAAATAGAAAATTTACAATATTACGCCTGTAATCGAAAGTCACATTATGATCCATGTAACATTATGATCCATGTAACCGAAACTACAGAGCTTGGAATCCTAAACTCTCACCTTCCAAGTTGACACAAGCAAATAGCGGGAGATCTCACCCCCCACATGGGATCTCATGGCAGGAAATGTTTTCAAGGTGTTAACGACTGCTTTTCATAGATGGCGCCACCTACCGAATATATTTTAGCGAGCAATATTATTAGTTAACACAGCCACTGATAGTTGCACAATTCATCAGGCCGATCTGCCAGGGATACTGAAGTAGTGGCGAGGAGGGACTCCATCCTAGCTTCAATTTCGCACTGGTCTTGTTTCGCCATTCAAGGTCAAGAAGTGATCCAGATCTTGGACGGCTGCTGATGTCTTCCGCAGCACATTGTGGATGAGGTCAAAGGTCACTTCCTCACTGCAGGTAGACTGGCCATTCATTGGCATAGCAACTGGATACCTGGGGATAGACCATTGCTTTACTTTCAGGTACAAATTATACAAATAATGTGACAGTGATTTTGACATGGCCCCCTTTCGAGGATGTTTTGACATGGCCCCCTTTTGAGGATGCACCCTCAAAAATAGCTATGAACAGGGAAAAAGGCACGTTTGTAGATTACAACGCTTGGCAGAATATGCACGAGTCAGCAACGGAAGGACCCCTACTGTCAGCAAAAGAAGCACCCCTGGTGTCAGCAATGGAAGGACCCCTGGTGTCAGCAAAAGAAGCACCCCAGGTGTCAGCGATGGAAGGACCCCTGGCGGCAGCGATGGAAGTAACCCTGGCGTCAGCGAGGGAAGGACCCCTGGTGTCAGCGATGGAAGGACCCCTGGTGTCAGCAAAAGAAGCACCCCAGGTGTCAGCGATGGAAGGACCCCTGGCGGCAGCGATGGAAGTAACCCTGGCGTCAGCGAGGGAAGGAACCCTGGCATCAACGAGGGAAGGAATCCTGGAGTCGGCGACGGAAGGAATCCTGGAGTCGGCGAGGGAAGGACCCCTGGTGTCAGCGATGGAAGGACCCCTGTGTCAGCGAGGGAAAGACCCCTGGTGTCAGCGAGAGAAGTACCCCTGGTGTCAGCGATGGAAGGACCCCTGGTGTCAGTGAGAGAAGTACCCCTGGTGTATAAAGACAGAATCCAGTTGGTTTGGGGAACAAATAATGAGAAGGTGGGTGACAGGACAAAAACACTACAGCAGGTGGGTGACAGGACAAAAACACTACAGCAGGTGGGTGACAGGACAAAAACACTACAGCAGGTGGGTGACAGGACAAAAACACTACAGCAGGTGGGTGACAGGACAAAAACACTACAGCAGGTGGGTGACAGGACAAAAACACTACAGCAGGTGGGAGACAGGACAAAAACACTACAGCAGGTGGGTGACAGGACAAAAACACTACAGCAGGTGGGTGACAGGACAAAAACACTACAGCAGGTGGGTGACAGGACAAAAACACTACAGTAGGTGGGTGACAGGACAAAAACACTACAGTAGGTGGGTGACAGGACAAAAACACTACAGCAGGTGGGTGACGGGACAAAAACAATACAGTAGGTGGTGACAGGACAAAAACACTACAGTAGGTGGGTGACAGGACAAAAACACTACAGTAGGTGGGAGACAGGACAAAAACACTACAGTAGGTGGGTGACAGGACAAAAACACTACAGCAGGTGGGTGACAGGACAAAAACACTACAGCAGGTGGGTGACAGGACAAAAACACTACAGCAGGTGGGAGACAGGACAAAAACACTACAGTAGGTGGGTGACAGGACAAAAACACTACAGCAGGTGGGTGACAGGACAAAAACACTACAGCAGGTGGGAGACAGGACAAAAACACTACAGCAGGTGGGTGACAGGACAAAAACACTACAGCAGGTGGGAGACAGGACAAAAACACTACAGCAGGTGGGTAACAGGACAAAAACACTACAGCAGGTGGGTGACAGGACAAAAACACTACAGCAGGTGGGTGACAGGACAAAAACACTACAGCAGGTGGGTGACAGGACAAAAACACTAGAGTAGGTGGTGACAGGACAAAAACACTACAGTAGGTGGGTGACAGGACAAAAACACTACAGTAGGTGGGAGACAGGACAAAAACACTACAGTAGGTGGGTGACAGGACAAAAATACTACAGCAGGTGGGTGACAGGACAAAAACACTACAGCAGGTGGGTGACAGGACAAAAACACTACAGCAGGTGGGAGACAGGACAAAAACACTACAGCAGGTGGGTGACAGGACAAAAACACTACAGCAGGTGGGAGACAGGACAAAAACACTACAGTAGGTGGGTGACAGGACAAAAACTCTACAGCAGGTGGGAGACAAGACAAAAACACTACAGCATTTGGGTGACAGGACAAAAACGCTACAGCAGGTGGGAGACAGGACAAAAACACTACAGTAGGTGGGTGACAGGACAAAAACACTACAGCAGGTGGGTGACAGGACAAAAACACTACAGCAGGTGGGTGACAGGACAAAAACACTATAGCAGGTGGGAGACAGGATACAAACACTACAGCAGGTGGGTGACAGGACAAAAACACTACAGCAGGTGGGTGACAGGACAAAAACACTACAGCAGGTGGGTGACAGGACAAAAACACTACAGCAGGTGGGTGACAGGACAAAAACACTACAGCAGGTGGGTGACAGGACAAAAACACTACAGCAGGTGGGTGACAGGACAAAAACACTACAGCAGGTGGGTGACAGGACAAAAACACTACATTAAGTGAGTGACAGGACAAAAACACTACAGCAGGTGGGTGACAGGACAAAAACACTACAGTAGGTGGGTGACAGGACAAAAACACTACAACAGGTGGGTGGCAGGACAAAAACACTACGCAGGTGGGTGATAGGACAAAAACACTACAGCATGTGGGAGACAGGAAAAAAACACTACAGCAGGTGGGTGACAGGACAAAAACACTACCGTAGGTGGGTGACAGGACAAAAACACTACAGCATGTGGGTGACAGGGTACACATTAAAATTGTACATTTTTTATCTGATCCAAATCTTTATTTTGTGCACAGTGTGAAATCACCTGACTTTCACCATTGATTTCATTGGGAAGACAATAGTGATTTGTGCCCACCTGTCCGGGGGGTGTGTGTCCTGTGCGTCTATGGCTGGTCCCGTTCTCGGTTGGCCAAGTCGGCTTTCAACAAGATCTAGCGACAGTGAAAGAACACACCACAGCTCTAAATGATAAGTAAAAGTTATCTAGTCATAAAGTCAATTATTAAACAATGATTAGTAAAAGTTATCTAGTCATAAAGTCAATTACTAAACAATGATTAGTAAAAGTTATCTAGTCATAAAGTCAATGACTAAACAATGATTAGTAAAAGTTATCTAGTCATAAAGTCAATGACTAAACAATGATTAGTAAAAGTTATCTAGTCATAAAGTCAATGACTAAACAATGATTAGTAAAAGTTCAGGGGTGAGATTTAGCAGTCGCCTGGTCGCCAATGCCTGGTGTGCTAAAATGGCTTCGGGCGACTTAAATTTTTGACTACAGTAGCCTGTATGGTGACTCGAAATATTTATGGAGCTGCAACATTCTAGACCCAACAAAAATAAACGGAATGTTAATAAACATCTCAGAAGTGTTGTCCTGGCTATATCGCATTTATGTTAACAATAAATCGTGTGTTTGTGACACGTTTGACATTGCAAGAAATGTTGCCAAACCGTAGCCGAAGCGATATCAATAGGGAGCATTCATGACATTGTATTTTTAATCAACCACATCGACGCTCAACATGTAATTGAATGAATGGTCTTGGTGTCGTGTGGCGCCACTTTTATATATGCTAGCAAAAGTGCCCATCCCCAGGATGGGATTACGTGGTAGTTTATACGTGACAGTCATGATAGCAATGTTTACCAAATGCCTCAGGCCAATATGCCATCAATACACTTGAACGTATTACTAGAAACAACTGCGACACGCACGTGATGCAATACTCATTGCATGTTCAAAATGTAGAAGGTTGCGTGAATTTAGATACTTATGTTGGTTGTAGACTAGTAGAATACCTGCTTTCTACTGTCTTTTTATTGTGTATTGGCCCGAGGTCGCAGACCAATGCGTGGGTGCGTGCTTTCTACTATAATTAATATAAACCGCCTATATGGCACTACGTACTCTCAAACGGTTTATGCACCGAAGAATTCGCTGCAGCTCACGTGGTTTCTGAAATTGTTGGAAGTTAATGTTTTACGCAGCGAACATTTGATTTACCATGACAACCACTAAGAACCCTTGGTATATGGGGTATTTCTAAAAAATAAAGGCGTTACGTTTCATTCGTGGGGTCATACATTAATCTTTGAAAGTGTTGTGTCTGAGATCACATATAAACATACATACAGCGAATCTAGTGAGTTAATCCCTGACAGTGTTGTGTCTGAGATCACATATAAACATACATACAGCGAATCTAGTGAATTAATCAGGAACCTGGTTAAAGTTTCTCTAGGCTAGGGTAAAATAAGGTCCTGTAAAAAATCAGCAAAACTGTTCAGTTCACAGGATGCTTGGAGACTTTTCGCATAGTCTATTGGTATACCATGTTATGAAAGAAATACAACCTGTGTATAATTGTATACTGTATTTTATTCTGTATTATGTATCACATTCTCTTGATCCTGCCTTGAAAATAAATGTTTCAAAACTGTTTGTTTTTGATGTTTTTTAGTTGTCGTTGATGTCGTTCATACATTCTGTTGGGCTACTTCACTTTGCAAGGTTGGTAGCCCGAATGGCTACCTTCCATGACTTGCTAAATCTCATCCCTGAAAGTAACATTAGTTACACTAGTCATAAAGTCAATGATTAAACAATGATTAGTAATAATTACACTAGTCATAAAGTCAATGACTAAACAATGATTAGTAAAAGTTACACTAGTCATAAAGTCAACGACTAAACAATGATTAGTAAAAGTTACACTAGTCATAAAGTCAACGACTAAACAATGATTAGTAAAAGTTATCTAGTCATAAAGTCAACGACTAAACAATGATTAATAAAAGTTACACTAGTCATAAAGTCAATGAGTAAACAATTAGAAAAACACAGAATCAACAGAAATGTCGTTCTTCAGAAAAATGCTTAAAATATCGTGAGCAGAAAAGTCATAAATAAAATTCTAAAAAAACAAACACTAAAAGGAAGATCAGAATCAGGAATAGAGAAACACGTCCAGGCACATTACAGGGCACGTGATGAGACCTGTCACAGGGCACGTGACGAGACCTGTCACAGGGCACATGACGAGACCTGTCACAGGACACGTGACGAGACCTGTCACAGGGCACGTGACGAGACCTGTCACAGGGCACGTGACGAGACCTGTCACAGGGCACGTGACGAGACCTGTCACAGGGCACGTGACGAGACCTGTCACAGGGCACGTGACGAGACCTGTCACAGGACACGTGACGAGACCTGTCACAGGACACGTGACGAGACCTGTCACAGGGCACGTGACGAGACCTGTCACAGGGCACGTGACGAGACCTGTCACAGGGCACGTGACGAGACCTGTCACAGGACACGTGACGAGACCTGTCACAGGGCACGTGACGAGACCTGTCACAGGGCACGTGACGAGACCTGTCACAGGGCACGTGACGAGACCTGTCACAGGACACGTGACGAGACCTGTCACAGGGCACGTGACGAGACCTGTCACAGGGCACGTGACGAGACCTGTCACAGGACACGTGACGAGACCTGTCACAGGGCACGTGACGAGACCTGTCACAGGGCACGTGACTGTGGGAATGGAGGGTCATGGTCACCTGATGAGCTGTAAAGATAGTAAATATTTTTTAAATGTGAGCGACAGCACGAAACGAAATATGAAACATGCTAAGGTGAAACACATTATATAAAACATGGACTATGGCAGTTTAAAAATACTGCCACAAGGTGGCGCCATGGAAGGATACAGTTGAAACAGCGAATCTTCTTCAGTTCGCTGTCGACAGAAGCTCGTTTCTCTGGGTCATAGGGCGAGTCCTTGTAGTACATGTACCTCTCACTAGGGGAGCTGTTCACCCAGCCAGACCAATCAATGGCAGCCTTGATGTATCTGAAAGGTCAAATGTTTTAATGCTTCCCAAGTCTTCGCAACCTTAAGATCAAATTTAAAAGGGGAACAGGGAAAAGCCACAAGTACATAAAGGGAGCAACAAGTAGAACACTGTATTTAACTGTACTGTTTGAGGACTATTGTCATTAAGCCATATCGTAAGAAGGACATAGATACACTTGAATGAATACAAAGGAGAGCAACTAAAATTATTCCAGAACTTTCTAAGATATTAAATGGGTACGAAAATGTTGATAGCAATATTATTTTCCCACTCAAGAAAGATAGAACTAGAGGACAAGAGGCAACATTAGTAAAGGATCAGTGTAGATTGGATATCAGTCCTCGTTCTCACAGACGACAATAAATGAATGTAACAAATCATCTACAGTTTGTGTAACTGCTAGCAGCGTGAACATGTTTAAAAACAAGATTGACACGTATCCCAGGAGGGCGGGTTACACATACATCAAACAATGTTGGACTCTCGGTAAGCCAGTGGCTTCCTTGTCCACTTGCCATCTGGGAATTTGCCTTGGATGGCAATCTTGTTAAATCTTGTTTGTTAAATGTTGACCACTCACTTGGCATAGTTGCCTGGGCTATCCACTTGCACATTGTGGTAGTGACCAGTGGGCAGTAACAGCCGACAGACTCCCCTTGGTACCTCTGTCCACTGACTGGTCAATGTGGGGACCTGCACAACACACAACAGTGTAACATACAGTGGTCAATACAGTAGCTGTTCCTACACTTCAGTAGCTGTTCCTACACTTCAAGTAGCTGTTCCTACACTTCAAGTAGCTGTTCCTACACTTCAGTAGCTATTCCTACACTTCAAGTAGCTGTTCCTACACTTCAAGTAGCTGTTCCTACACTTCAATAGCTGTTTTACACTTAAGTACTTGTTTATAAATTCCAGTAGCTGTTCTTACACTTAAGTAGCTGTTCATGCACTTATGTAGCCGTTCCTGCATTTCAGTAGCTGTTTCTACACTTTAGTAACTGTTCCTACATTTCAGTAGCTATTCCTACAATTCAGTAGCTGTTCCTACATTTCAGTAGCTATTTATAAACTTTTGTAGCTGCTCCTATATTTCAGTAGCTGTTCCTACACTTCAGAAGCTGTTCTTATACTTCAGTAGTTGTTCCTAAACTTCAGAAGCTGTTTCTATACTTCAGTAGCTGTTCCTAGACTTCAGGAGCTGTTCCTATACTTCAATAGTTGTTCCTACACTTCAGAAGCTGTTCCTATACTTCAGTAGCTGTTCCTACACTTCAGCAGCTGTTCATATACTTCAGTAGCTGTTCCTACACTTCAGAAGTGCTTTGATATACAACATTCTGTGAATTGATTGTCAGGTTCGATCACAGTTACACAGCATCATAACAGCCCAATCACAGCTACACTTCTGAGAAATCAATTACAAATACATTGCTTCAAAACAGAACAATTACAATACTTCATAAAGGATCAACTGCAATAGTTCTTAGGTTGAGAGGATGAGTACAACTACATGGTTTCGTAAAGTTTACATGTACTGATCATTTTAGAGAGGGTTTTACTAGGTTTTAGGTGAATCCACCCAGTCCTGCTGCCAGGGTTCCAATTGTCAAGTACAGCAATGCCTCATAAAAGTTTAATCACAATTAATATATATATATATATATATATATATATATATATATATATATATATATATATATATATATATATATATATATATATATATGTTACTCTCTATTCACAAAGTAACATCTGTGTGTATCCTCCCTACCTCAGTGTCACTGTGTTACTCTCTATTCACAAAGTAACATCTGTGTATCCTTCCTACCTCAGTGTCACTCTCTATTCACAAAGTAACATCTGTGTGTATCCTTCCTACCTCAGTGTCCATGTGTTACTCTCTATTCATAAAGTAACATCTGTGTGTATCCTCCCTACCTCAGTGTCCCTGTGTTACTCTCTATTCATAAAGTAACATCTGTGTATCCTTCCTACCTCAGTGTCCATGTGTTACTCTCTATTCATAAAGTAACATCTGTGTGTATCCTCCCTACCTCAGTCTCAGTGTTACTCTCTATTCATAAAGTACCATCTGTGTGTATCCTCCCTACCTCAGCGTCACTCTCTATTCATAAAGTAACATCTGTGTGTATCCTCCCTACCTCAGTGTCAAAGTGTTACTCTCTATTCATAAAGTAACATCTGTGTGTATCCTCCCTACCTCAGTGTCACAGTGTTACTCTCTATTCATAAAGTAACATCTGTGTGTATCCTCCCTACCTCAGTGTCACAGTGTTACTCTCTATTCATAAAGTAACATCTGTGTGTATCCTCCCTACCTCAATGTCCCTGTGTTACTCTCTATTCATAAAGTAACATCTGTGTGTATCCTCCCTACCTCAGTGTCAGTGTTACTCTCTATTCATAAAGTACCATCTGTGTGTATCCTCCCTACCTCAGTGTCACTCTCTATTCATAAAGTAACATCTGTGTGTATCCTCCCTACCTCAGTGTCACTGTGTTACTCTCTATTCATAAAGTAACATCTGTGTGTATCCTTCCTACCTCAGTGTCCATGTGTTACTCTCTATTCATAAAGTAACATCTGTGTGTATCCTCCCTACCTCAGTGTCCATGTGTTACTCTCTATTCATAAAGTAACATCTGTGTATCCTCCCTACCTCAGTGTCCCTGTGTCACTCTCTATTCATAAAGTAACATCTGTGTGTATCCTCCCTACCTCAGGGTCACTGTGTTACTCTCTATTCATAAAGTAACATCTGTGTATCCTCCCTACCTCAGTGTCCCTGTGTCACTCTCTATTCATAAAGTAACATCTGTGTGTATCCTCCCTACCTCAGGGTCACTGTGTTACTCTCTATTCACAAAGTAACATCTGTGTATCCTTCCTACCTCAGTGTCACAGTGTTACTCTCTATTCATAAAGTAACATCTGTGTGTATCCTCCCTATCTCAGTGTCCCTTTGTTACTCTCTATTCACAAAGTAACATCTGTGTGTATCCTCCCTACCTCAGTGTCCATGTGTTACTCTCTATTCATAAAGTAACATCTGTGTGTATCCTCCCTACCTCAGTGTCCCTGTGTTACTCTCTATTCACAAAGTAACATCTGTGTGTATCCTCCCTATCTCAGTGTCCCTTTGTTACTCTCTATTCATAAAGTAACATCTGTGTGTATCCTCCCTACCTCAGTGTCCATGTGTTACTCTCTATTCATAAAGTAACATCTGTGTGTATCCTCCCTACCTCAGTGTCCCTGTGTTACTCTCTATTCACAAAGTAACATCTGTGTGTATCCTCCCTACCTCAGTGTCACTGTGCTGCTCACAAATTCCGATTCGTTTCTGGAAGTCAGCGTACATATCAAGACAAGTGCGATCCGGAAAGATGACACGAACATGGCCACTAGAGTGCGCTGTGAACCGTCCAAATCCTGGAATGTCGCACTCCTCCAGTAGGACAGATGGGAGTGGGGAGACAATGTCTGGAGGTCTCGTCTGAAGGAAACAATTACCTGAGAGATAAAGACCTGAACACAGAATAACACACTTAGACACACCTTTTTTGAAATGCTTACAAATAATAGCTAGTAGTACATATAATTTATCATTATCTATTTAACTTCTTTTAAAGTAATTTTTTATTTATTTAGCTAATTAATCTTATATTTATATACCCTTACTATGTCTATATATGCGTAATTTTTAACTAATTTATTATCACATTTCAATTATATTTATTTACCACCTATGTATTTTAAGCGACTCTGAATGGGCTCTGTCCAGGCAGATATACAGCGCTATACAAATGTGCTTATCATTAGAATACTTTAAAGTCATATGTACTTATCATTAGAATACTTTAAAGTCATATGTGCCTATCATTAGAATACTTTAAAGTCATATGTACTTATCATTAGAATACTTTAGTCATATGTATTTATCGTTAGAATACTTTAAAGTCATATGTACTTATCATTAGAATACTTTAAAGTCACATGCACTAGAAAGTTTACAAAATATGAATATTGAAAAATCAATATTTCATATGGACCATATGGATGAATACTGCTAACTAACAAACTGATTGATTAATAAGTATAAATTAATTAACACTGAAATAACTTTCCTGGGGTGATTGTTATAGTAAAATTTTTATCTGATGATATATGTATACTACATAATTTATAACATCAGCTATTTCTGTACATGCTGAGACACCAGTGTGGATTCCATCACATTACATTTTATAGATCTATCACCACTTTTTATTTTTTCCAATACTTCCACCTGTACAACCTTAACAAATTATATTCTTTGTCAACAAACCTGCCAACACACAGCGCTCTCAGGTGGCAGTAGTTGGAGGTTCTCACTCTGGACTTGTCGCACGAATCTGAAGATAAACCCTTTGTAAGACTGTGTAAGACTGTTTAAGACTGTTTAAGACTGTGTAAGACTGTGTAAGACTGTTTAAGACTGTTTAAGACTGTGTAAGACTGTTTAAGACTGTGTAAGACTGTGTAAGACTGTTTAAGACTGTCTAAGACTGTGTAAGACTGTGTAAGACTGTGTAAGACTGTCTAAGACTGTGTAAGACTGTGTAAGACTGTTTAAGACTGTTTAAGACTGTGTAAGACTGTTTAAGACTGTGTAAGACTGTGTAAGACTGTTTAAGACTGTTTAAGACTGTGTAAGACTGTGTAAGACTGTTTAAGACTGTGTAAGACTGTTTAAGACTGTTTAAGACTGGCTTCTAGAGGGACACAACTAAAGGCCACAACACAATAACATTTAATATGTGACCAAGAAGATTACAGGGAAGTAATTACCCCTAGTCCATGTACACAATGCCTCCATTGCAGATTTATTGGTGCAAAGAAAGCATGCTTGCCCAAGTTAAAATTGTGTGTGGTCTTAAGGCGACATCACACTCTCAGATCAGTTTTTCTTATTTTTTAACTTAGATACCTGAAAATGGTGAGTGATTGTGAATTATGCTAAAAAAAATGCTGTGTGCATTTTTTTCAGATTTTTAAGGGTTCTGTACCCCCTGTATGGCCGCCATCTTGGATTTACATGTTTTTCACAGGATTTTTTTAGGCATAATCAATGGGTAAATTTCAACCAAAAAACATACAGTTAGAATAGCCAATCCTATAGGCAGTAGCAGCATTTGTTTTTTGATTTACAAAAGATTTTTTTATTTTTTTACAACATGGGTCTATTTCATTCCAGAATTATTGGCGGTAGTTTATGCCCATGGAATATTGCAACAATACTATGATGGATTTCATAAAAATGCTGCCGTCACTGCCTATAGAATACTATCACTTTGTATTATGTGAAGTTTCAAGCATATCTGTTGAGAAATAGCTGAGAAAGAGTCCGATGAACACACAGTTTGTGCGAAAAATGTATAATTGAGAAAACGGCATTCAAAGTATGTGCATACTTTGTTGACACATTCCATGTATAATATAGAACATATAAGACAATAACACTTCACACAACTAACTAACTGAACTGTCTCTCAGGTAATCTGCAACAGAAGCCACATAATTCAATGAGCAATAACATATAATGTAAATGTCGATAATGCTACATACACGCGAAAAAACGTCCCTTGATGTAGCCGAATAAGTAAATACTTGATCAGATTTCTTGAAATGCTGATGCTTCTCCCAATAGAATACTATCACCATATACTATGAAATACTATCACCATGTGCTATGTGAAGTTTCAAGTACATCAGTTGAGAAATAACAGAGAACTAATTAATTTTAACACATTGTGCAAAATGTTTGTAGGTGGAAAAAGATATTAAAAATAACATTAAAAAAACACCGACTGCCTCAGTCGCTTGCAATTGGCTTTCTCAGCTGAGGCTATCAGCTGCTGGCCAGTAGCCATGCCTGGCTTTTTGTCTGTCCATGATGCATGGTGAAATGTTGCGAAGACGGCAGCCTGCATCTCGTCAAGCTTCTTGGGATGAGCATGGATAGCCTTGTCGTAATACGCTGTCAGTTTCGTGATCGAGGCCAGTGTTAATTTCCCACGCCCTTGTCCACCAAGTGTGATGCCAGCCTTCTTCGTCTGCGTAGACAGCTTCCTCAGTGCCGTACCGAGCCGTTTCACGACGTGGTTGATACATTCCTCTTTTGTCAGGCTAACGTCTTCCCCGTACACATTCAGCTCGCACAAATGCTTGAATGTCCTTGCGTCACCGTCCGAGACCATGGTGGTGTATAGGAACCCTTTCTCAAGTGATCGGTTCCACAAGATCTCAGCAGCTGTCACCTCCGTCCCACCTGCTAATCCATCGTAGTTCCGATTGCAGTCGTTGTGGCTTCAAAGCCACGCCTGGAACTTGGCCGTGTCGGAGCCTCCAAACTTTGCCTTGGCACATGAACAGGCCTGGCAGTAGGATGATAACACGGTCAGATCGAGGACCAGTCCAGTAACCGTGTCGATCACGCATCCAATCCAGAAGTGTGACCGCGCCTCATCCATGAGCCATCATAACTGACGGTCAAATCGATCACCTCGGCATCAGCGAGTGATGGGTTGGCGTCGGCATACACACGTCGTACAACCATCGCAACATCGGAGAGGATGTTGGTCGCTGTCACCATGCTGGCATTCGTGATGGCCTTCCTGTGGGTGGCAAACGAGGTGTGGGTGATGGCTTTCATGTCAAGGTATCGGCACAGTTTCACGATTCCACTGTAACCGACACCCCTGTCCATCGATGCTGACACGACAGATCGTGTCACCACAAATGGCAGGTTTCCAGCAGTACTGCCGATGCGATCTGACGAATGTTTGCTGTTGATGACTTCATCACATGTCACACAGTATGTCTCCAATTTGCAAACCAACCCCAGCGTGCAGCGTACAGCAAGAGTGGCGCACTGGATGGACACAGCAGCATCTTTACCAGCTCAGTGAGTTTGGAGACACGCACAATGACCGTAGAGAGGGTGTCACGAACACTGTCATCGTTCTCAGTAGCTGACTCCTCAGGTTCATTGTCACCAGGTATCGCCATCTCATGGAGAAGACGTTTGTAGTTGAACTTCTTCTGAGTTGCAGAAGTCGATGTCTGTGTAGTTGATGTGGGATGAGCAATTCATTTATTAGATTTCAACTTGAGTTCAAAACATCACTAGCCTATATATGTTAGGTGACACCAACAAAATAGGTAGAAAACGTATTTTTGGTTGGCCATTTATGATTGTGTCTGAGTTATGAAATTACCATATAACATAACAATAAACTACTGCTTTCTCAATTCTAAGTGAATAGATTGATATACACGTTCATTAATGCCATTATTATATCAGTTCTTAGTTGGCAGGGCCCAGGGCCAGGGGGGCGTAGATGAATAGCTGCTAACAGTAACAGTAATACTAATAGCATTATGCACCCAGTCAGTTGTCGGTAATGCTGAATACATTTCATTATTTAGTGTTGCACAGTTGAACGTATTTACAAATTAATTTTATGTATACATAAAAACTGTATTATACCTCTGCTGCCATTGTCTCCAACGACGGCACGGAACTTTCACCAACATCGGCTGATGAAATGCCACTTTCCAACGCTTTTCCTTTTGAAGCACAAGCAAGCTACAACTGTCTGCATCACTGGATCTATATATATATATATATATATATATATATATGTACGATATATGTGCTTTATACAATTATATCTAAAAACAATGAAATGAACAGCTTAATAAAATTAGTTAACATGACATGACCACCAAGTCACAATTCACATCACGCTGCCGATATCCACAATAGTGTCAATGTGCATTAATACCAGTTTCACTCGTTGGGTGTCGCCACTGGAACGATTGATTTTCTGGCGAAACATGGCGATGATCAACCACATGGTGATGATCAACCACATGGTGATGATCAACCACATGGTGACGATCAACCACATGGTGATGATCAACCACATGGTGACGATCAACCACATGGTGACGATCAACTACATGGTGACGATCAACCCATCACCCATCAATATGCAATGCTGTACATTTTGGACTACACACTTACGCGACTGCCATTTATTTAGGAACAAAAAGCTGTTGGGACATCTGAACTGTGTGGGGGTGATTGACGCAGGAGACTAAACAGGGTGGTTGTTGTGTAGGATCTAGTAGACGGAGCAAGATATGTAGGAGATAGCAGTGCAACTTTGATTCAAAAGTTAACCGGAAGCCAGTGTAATGTTTTAAGTCCCTGGTAATAATGACAAAACCGAGGCACCCTGAGTATACTGTACTATAACCACAAACATCAACTCTAAACTGTTACAGTCACTGGCGTATACTAGTTGCACTGTGCTATAACTATAAACATCAACTCTAAACTGTTAGTCACTGGCGTATACTAGTTGCACTGTGCTATAACTATAAACACCAACTCTAAACTGTTACAGTCACTGGCGTATACTAGTTGCACTGTGCTATAACTATAAACATCAACTCTCAACTGTTACAGTCACTGGCGTATACTAGTTCCACTGTGCTATAACTATAAACATCAACTCTAAACTGTTACAGTCACTGGTGTATACTAGTTGTACTGTGCTATAACTATAAACATCAACTCTAAACTGTTACAGTCACTGGTGTATACTAGTTGTACTGTGATATAACTATAAACACCAACTCTAAACTGTTACAGTCACTGGCGTATACTAGTTGCACTGTGCTATAACTATAAACATCAACTCTAAACTGTTACAGTCACTGGCGTATACTAGTTGCACTGTGCTATAACTATAAACACCAACTCTAAACTGTTACAGTCACTGGCGTATACTAGTTGTACTGTGCTATAACTATAAACACCAACTCTAAACTGTTACAGTCACTGGCGTATACTAGTTGCACTGTGCTATAACTATAAACACCAACTCTAAACTGTTACAGTCACTGGTGTATACTAGTTGCACTGTGCTATAACTATAAACACCAACTATAAACTGTTACAGTCACTGGCGTATACTAGTTGCACTGTGCTATAACTATAAACATCAACTCTAAACTGTTACAGTCACTGGTGTATACTAGTTGCACTGTGCTATAACTATAAACACCAACTCTAAACTGTTACAGTCACTGGTGTATACTAGTTGCACTGTGCTATAACTATAAACACCAACTCTAAACTGTTAGTCACTGGCGTATACTAGTTGCACTGTGATATAACTATAAACACCAACTCTAAACTGTTACAGTCACTGGTGTATACTAGTTGCACTGTGCTATAACTATAAACACCAACTCTAAACTGTTAGTCACTGGCGTATACTAGTTGCACTGTGCTATAACTATAAACACCAACTCTAAACTGTTACAGTCACTGGTGTATACTAGTTGCACTGTGCTATAACTATAAACACCAACTCTAAACTGTTACAGTCACTGGTGTATACTAGTTGCACTGTGCTATAACTATAAACACCAACTCTAAACTGTTACAGTCACTGGTGTATACTAGTTGCACTGTGCTATAACTATAAACACCAACTCTAAACTGTTACAGTCACTGGTGTATACTAGTTACACTGTGCTATAACTATAAACACCAACTCTAAACTGTTACAGTCACTGGCGTATACTAGTTGTACTGTGCTATAACTATAAACACCAACTCTAAACTGTTACAGTCACTGGCGTATACTAGTTGCACTGTGCTATAACTATAAACACCAACTCTAAACTGTTAGTCACTGGCGTATACTAGTTGCACTGTGCTATAACTATAAACACCAACTCTAAACTGTTACAGTCACTGGCGTATACTAGATGTACTGTGCTATAACTATAAACACCAACTCTAAACTGTTACAGTCACTGGCGTATACTAGTTGCACTGTGCTATAACTATAAACACCAACTCTAAACTGTTACAGTCACTGGCGTATACTAGTTGTACTGTGCTATAACTATAAACACCAACTCTAAACTGTTACAGTCACTGGCGTATACTAGTTGCACTGTGCTATAACTATAAACATCAACTCTCAACTGTTACAGTCACTGGCGTATACTAGTTGCACTGTGCTATAACTATAAACATCAACTCTAAACTGTTACAGTCACTGGCGTATACTAGTTGCACTGTGCTATAACTATAAACACCAACTCTAAACTGTTACAGTCACTGGCATATACTAGTTGTACTGTGCTATAACTATAAACACCAACTCTAAACTGTTACAGTCACTGGCGTATACTAGTTGCACTGTGCTATAACTATAAACACCAACTCTAAACTGTTACAGTCACTGGTGTATACTAGTTGTACTGTGCTATAACTATAAACATCAACTCTAAACTGTTACAGTCACTGGTGTATACTAGTTGCACTGTGCTATAACTATAAACACCAACTCTAAACTGTTACAGTCACTGGCGTATACTAGTTGCACTGTGCTATAACTATAAACACCAACTCTAAACTGTTACAGTCACTGGCGTATACTAGTTGCACTGTGCTATAACTATAAACACCAACTCTAAACTGTTACAGTCACTGGCGTATACTAGTTACACTGTGCTATAACTATAAACACCAACTCTAAACTGTTACAGTCACTGGCGTATACTAGTTGTACTGTGCTATAACTATAAACACCAACTCTAAACTGTTAGTCACTGGTGTATACTAGTTGTACTGTGCTATAACTATAAACACCAACTCTAAACTGTTACAGTCACTGGCGTATACTAGTTGCACTGTGCTATAACTATAAACACCAACTCTAAACTGTTACAGTCACTGGTGTATACTAGTTGCACTGTGCTATAACTATAAACACCAACTCTAAACTGTTAGTCACTGGTGTATACTAGTTGTACTGTGCTATAACTATAAACACCAACTCTAAACTGTTACAGTCACTGGCGTATACTAGTTGCACTGTGCTATAACTATAAACACCAACTCTAAACTGTTACAGTCACTGGTGTATACTAGTTGTACTGTGCTATAACTATAAACACCAACTCTAAACTGTTAGTCACTGGTGTATACTAGTTGTACTGTGCTATAACTATAAACACCAACTCTAAACTGTTACAGTCACTGGCGTATACTAGTTGCACTGTGCTATAACTATAAACACCAATTCTAAACTGTTACAGTCACTGGTGTATACTAGTTGTACTGTGCTATAACTATAAACACCAACTCTAAACTGTTACAGTCACTGGCGTATACTAGTTGCACTGTGCTATAACTATAAACACCAATTCTAAACTGTTACAGTCACTGGTGTATACTAGTTGTACTGTGCTATAACTATAAACACCAACTCTAAACTGTTAGTCACTGGTGTATACTAGTTGTACTGTGCTATAACTATAAACACCAACTCTAAACTGTTACAGTCACTGGTGTATACTAGTTGTACTGTGCTATAACTATAAACACCAACTCTAAACTGTTACAGTCACTGGCGTATACTAGTTGCACTGTGCTATAACTATAAACACCAACTCTAAACTGTTACAGTCACTGGTGTATACTAGTTGTACTGTGCTATAACTATAAACACCAACTCTAAACTGTTAGTCACTGGTGAATACTAGTTGTACTGTGCTATAACTATAAACACCAACTCTAAACTGTTACAGTCACTGGCGTATACTAGTTGCACTGTGCTATAACTATAAACACCAACTCTAAACTGTTACAGTCACTGGTGTATACTAGTTGCACTGTGCTATAACTATAAACACCAACTCTAAACTGTTACAGTCACTAGCGTATACTAGTTGCACTGTGCTATAACTATAAACACCAACTCTAAACTGTTACAGTCACTGGTGTATACTAGTTGCACTGTGCTATAACTATAAACACCAACTCTAAACTGTTACAGTCACTGGCTTATACTAGTTGTACTGTGCTATAACTATAAACACCAACTCTAAACTGTTACAGTCACTGGTGTATACTAGTTGCACTGTGCTATAACTATAAACATCAACTCTAAACTGTTACAGTCACTGGCGTATACTAGTTACACTGTGCTATAACAATAAACATCAACTCTAAACTGTTACAGTCACTGGCGTAGACTAGTTACAGGAAACACACATTTAACACATTCTGTCTCTGTCTGAATTATTACAGTATTACAACAACAATATTTGAACAACAATAACAACATTCCCGCATTAAAACGACAACATTTAAATGACCAATAACAACATTCCCGCATTACAACAACATTTAAACAACAACAACAACATTCCCGCATTAAAACAACATTTGAACGACAACAACAACTTTCCCGCATTACAACAACATTTCAACAACAATAACCTAACCTAACATTCCTACCTTGTGGCAGTGGTGAGCAGCTTGGAGATGGAATAGGGTAACCCTGGCACATGGGGTGGAGGACTCTCTACTGAGTACATCCGTTCCTCCACCTGGAACAGACACAATCTAGGGTAACCCTGGCACAAGGGATGGAGGACTCTCTACTGAGTACTGAGCTGGATAGAGCCATGAGCCTGATCAAAAGTAACTGAACTGGTTAGAGCCACCAGTCTGACCAAAGCAACTGAGCTGGTTAGACCCACGAGCCTGACCAAAATAACTGAGCTAGTTAGAGTCATCAGTCTGACCAAAATAACTGAGCTGGTTAGAGCCTCCAGTCTGACCAAAGTAACTGAACTGGTTAGAGCCTCCAGTCTGACCAAAGTAACTGAACTGGTTAGAGCCACCAGTCTGACCAAAGCAACTGAGCTGGTTAGACCCATGAGCCTGACCAAAATAACTGAGCTGGTTAGAGTCATCAGCCTGACCAAAGTAACTGCATGTGTAACTCATTACAAATGTGTATGTCATGTTTGTGTTATACATAAAAAATAACCAAGAATAGATGAGCAATTATCAAGGTATTTTCACACCTATCTGGTACAACTTCTGACTACTGACTTCTGACTACTACCCATGGCAAATCTACCCTCGCCACTAGGGCGCTTCTGACTACATCAGTACCCCTGGCAGATCTACCCTCCCCACCAGGGGGCTTCCGACTACATCAGTACCCATGGCGGATCTACCCTCGCCACCAGGGGGCTTCTGACTACATCAGTACACCCTGGCAGATCTACTCTCGCCACCAGGGGGCTTCTGACTACATCAGTAGCCATGGCGGATCGACCTGTTGAAACATGGAACTTTCAGCTGCTGTGTTAACCAATAATATTGCTCGCTGGGATCTACGGGGCTTGCTGGGATCTACGGGGCTTGCTGGGATCTATGGGGCTCGCTGGGACCAACGGGGCTCGCTGGGATTTATGGGGCTCGCTGGGATATACGGGGCTCGCTGGGATTTACAGGGCTCGCTGGGATTTACGGGACTCGCTGGGATCTACGGGGCTCGCTGGGATCTACGGGGCTCGCTGGGATCTACGGGGCTCGCATATGGGAACTTAATTTTAATTGGTAGCGGACCCATTGTTGCTGATAGGATGGGCTAATGATAGCTATTTTCTAGAAACGTTCTTTGACGTTTGGGTGCGGGCACGTCCAGTTCCCAGAAATACGTCGACCAAGACAGGAAGTGGGACAGAGATCAAATGATTCAGCGCACATCTGCACAAAAAAAACTAGCCAGGATGTATCTGTCAGGGGTACTGTAGTGCTAGTGCCACCCCTGGGTAGTGAGGGTGTATCTGTCAGGGGTACTGTAGTACTACTGCCACCCCTGGGTAGCAAGGATGTATCTGTCAGGGGTACTGTAGTACTACTGCCAACCCTGGGTAGCAAGGATGTATCTGTCAGGGGTACTGTAGTACTACTGCCAACCCTGGGTAGCGAGGATGTATCTGTCAGGGGTACTGTAGTACTACTGCCACCCCTGGGTAGCAAGGATGTATCTGTCAGGGGTACTGTAGTACTACTGCCAACCCTGGGTAGCAAGGATGTATCTGTCAGGGGTACAGTAGTACTACTGCCAACCCTGGGTAGCAAGGATGTATCTGTCAGGGGTACTGTAGTACTACTGCCACCCCTGGGTAGCAAGAATGTATCTGTCAGGGGTACTGTAGTACTACTGCCAACCCTGGGTAGCAAGGATGTATCTGTCAGGGGAACTGTAGTACTACTGCCACCCCTGGGTAGCAAGGATGTATCTGTCAGGGGTATTGTAGTGCTACTACCAACTCTGGGTAGCGAGGATGTATCTGTCAGGGGTACTGTAGTGCTACTACCACCCCTGGCTAGTGAGGGTGTCTGCCAGGGGTACTGTAGTGCTACTGCCAACCCTGGGTAGCAAGGATGTATCTGTCAGGGGTATTGTAGTACTACTGCCACTCCTGGGTAGCAAGGATGTATCTGTCAGGGGTACTGTAGTACTACTGCCACCCCTGGGTAGCAAGGATGTATCTGTCAGGGGTACTGTAGTACTACTGCCACCCCTGGGTAGCAAGGATGTATCGGTCAGGGGTACTGTAGTACTACTGCCAACCCTGGGTAGCAAGGATGTATATGTCAGGGGTACCGTAGTACTACTGCCACCCCTTGCTAGCGAGGATGTATCTGCCAAGGGTACTGTAGTGCTACTACCACCCCTGGCTAGTGAGGGTGTCTGCCAGGGGTACTGTAGTGCTACTACCACCCCTGGCTAGAGAGGGTGTATCTGCCAAGGGTACTGTAGTGCTACTACCACCCCTGGCTAGAGAGGGTGTCTGCCAGGGGTACTGTAGTACTACTACCACCCCTGGCTAGAGAGGATGTCTGCCAGGGGTACTGTAGTGCTACTTCCACCCCTGGCTAGAGAGGATGTATCTGCCAAGGGTACTGTAGTGCTACTACCACCCCTGGCTAGAGAGGATGTCTGTCAGGGGTACTGTAGTGCTACTACCACCCCTGGCTAGAGAGGATGTCTGCCAGGGGTACTGTAGTGCTACTACCACCCCTGGCTAGAGAGGATGTATCTGCCAAGGGTACTGTAGTGCTACTACCACCCCTGGCTAGAGAGGATGTCTGTCAGGGGTACTGTAGTGCTACTACCACCCCTGGCTAGAGAGGATGTCTGCCAGGGGTACTGTAGTGCTACTACCACCCCTGGCTAGAGAGGATGTATCTGCCAAGGGTACTGTAGTACTACTACCACCCCTGGCTAGAGTGGACGTCTGCCAGGGGTACTGTAGTGCTACTTCCACCCCTGGCTAGAGAGGATGTATCTGCCAAGGGTACTGTAGTACTACTACCACCCCTGGCTAGTGAGGGTGTCTGCCAGGGGTACTGTAGTGCTACTTCCACCCCTGGCTAGAGAGGATGTATCTGCCAAGGGTACTGTAGTACTACTACCACCCCTGGCTAGAGTGGACGTCTGCCAGGGGTACTGTAGTGCTACTTCCACCCCTGGCTAGAGAGGATGTATCTGCCAAGGGTACTGTAGTGCTACTACCACCCCTGGCTAGAGAGGATGTCTGTCAGGGGTACTGTAGTGCTACTACCACCCCTGGCTAGAGAGGATGTCTGCCAGGGGTACTGTAGTACTACTACCACCCCTGGCTAGAGAGGATGTATCTGCCAAGGGTACTGTAGTGCTACTACCACCCCTGGCTAGAGAAGGTGTCTGCCAGGGGTACTGTAGTGCTACTACCACCCCTGGCTAGAGTGGACGTCTGCCAGGGGTACTGTAGTGCTACTTCCACCCCTGGCTAGAGAGGATGTATCTGCCAAGGGTACTGTAGTGCTACTACCACCCCTGGCTAGAGAGGATGTCTGCCAGGGGTACTGTAGTGCTACTTCCACCCCTGGCTAGAGAGGATGTATCTGCCAAGGGTACTGTAGTGCTACTACCACCCCTGGCTAGAGAAGGTGTCTGCCAGGGGTACTGTAGTGCTACTACCACCCCTGGCTAGGGAGGATGTCTGCCAGGGGTACTGTAGTGCTACTACCACCCCTGGCTAGAGAGGATGTCTGCCAGGGGTACTGTAGTGCTACTACCACCCCTGGCTAGAGAGGATGTCTGCCAGGGGTACTGTAGTACTACTGCTACCCCTTGCTAGCGAGGATGTATCTGCCAAGGGTACTGTAGTACTAGTACCATCCCTGGTTAGTGAGGATGATCCTGATTATCCGTGTCCAGCCTCTCCGTGGACAGCAAACAAAATAGACCCACTGGGTTCCACCCAAATGTTCAACCACAGCAAAACAATTAGGTCATGTTGACCTACTTTGCCGTTCTTGCGGATATAGTGGCGGAAGAACATGGCCACCATCCCTGTTGACCTCATCACGCTGTCGTCCCCAGCGTATACCTCCACAGCTGTGGGCACGGCCCGGAGAAGTCTGGCAGATAATCAAATGTGGTTTTTGTCATCACCATAATACTCATTTGATTCATTGAAGTATTTTGTCACCACCATGATACTCATTCAATTCATTGAAGTATTTTGTCATCACCATGATACTCATTCGATTCATTGAAGTATTTTGTCATCACCATGATACTCATTCGATTCATTGAAGTATTTTTTCATCACCATGATACTCATTCAATTCATTGAAGTATTTTGTCATCACCATGATACTCATTCAATTCATTGAAGTATTTTAATATAAAAAATATTTTGCAATCATTATATTGAAACAACTAACCAGGTTTATCACTGTTTGGTTCAGTCGACGTCCAACAGTATGAGACATTAGTAGCAGATATACTTCAAAATATTTGTTTGGGTTTTTTCAAGAAATCCCTATTTCTAAAACAGGGAAGTAATATAACAAATGACTATTCCCTGACCAAAAGAGTTTCACCTGACCAAAATGAAAACAAACAAATCTGTATTTACAACAACCGTCCAGCTCCTTAAGTTGTCCAATCCTTATTTACTAGCTACAGCTGGCCCTTTACAACTATTTACTAACTACAGCTGGCCCTTTACAACTGTATCAACACAATTACAATTACACTATATTTTTAGTTTGAAATTAAATATTTAAACATGTATAAATTAAAACACACCTGTAGACAATTCCCTGAGAACACACAACCTTCAGTCGACCTCCGTAATACACCTCGCTCCCACCAGATGGCAGGGCCGAGTCATCGTTCCTCCATCGATGCAACTGCTGCGAGGCGCAGTTGAGGGACAGAGCTTGCGGAACCCTGGTGACAACACACTTAACTAACTGCTTTGTCTTCCAGTTCTCCACCAGACAAGTAACAACATCTGACGATTCTTCTTTTCTGTCTACCACTGCCGAATCCTCGTTTTGAGCACTACCTGTCGATGTGCGTTTCTCCAAATGCTTGCCTTGTGTGCTGCATTTCTGGTCATCTTCAGATACAACGGAAATGTGACTGAGCAGTAGCTCCACAGGAGGGCGCCACTGGTCGGGGTAGTCGACAATCGAATGGTGCTGAACCGTCCAGGCGTATTCCCTGCTCGTCCCAGTCAGAATGGCAGCTGCTTCGTCAGAATGATGACCACCAGGGGGAGCTACAACAATAATGTTTTCCCATAATTCCCTGCACTACTACCAGGCAGTGTAGGGAATTATGGCAATTATTCTCATCACATTGTGGAAACATTTCTTGCCGAGTGCAAAAAAAACAAATTAAGGGTAACACAACTAAAAATATATATGGAATTAAATAATAAATAAAATTAAGATTAATACAACTAAAAGCATACATGGAACTGAATAATTAAAATAATTAATTAAATTATACAGATTGAAAAATTAAATAAAAAATAAGGCAGGTAGACGTGATGTTCCACCAGGTATACTCCTACCGGAAAAGAAAGATGTTGTTGGAGACTGGCGCAGCTATCAGTCTCTGATTTTAGAAGGTAAACTGTTCCATTGACAATGTTCAACGTACAAATCCAAGTAAGGAAGACTTACGTGAATGACCTGGTGACCCACTTTGACGTAGTTGCCAAGCAACAGAGTCATCCAATCGACACAGGTACGTGACCGTGAACTGTTGACCACTCGGCCCAAGGATGACCTGTGCATACTCGTCCACTGAGGTCAGCCTGAGGCTGTGGTCGGGAAGCGTCTCAAAGTGACAGCAGGATGCGGTGGCTGGCCATGCCACCTCCAAGATGTCAGTGTAGAGGCGCTAGAGAGAGAGAGGGTTTACTTAGTGGAGTCATATACACCTTCTTGTTCACGTATTCACCCTGAAGACCAGCGTTGATATTGACATTTGTAGTGTTGTTTGACCAAACCAGTTGATGACCTGGTGTATAATCAGTTGATGACCTGGTGTATAACCAGTTGATGACTTGGTGTATAATCAGTTTGCGGTGGTCATTATGGGAAATAGTTCACAGAATCATTTCAGGCCAGAGCAAATTGATTCTACTGAGCAGCTGATCCACTTACGCAGCATATTTTAATACAGCGGGAAATATGGAATGAAGAGTCTGTTGTGATTCTGTGGAGTCCAGTGCCGTGATATTTGTATTATTTAATATCAACTGAGAGATATTTCAATAACAAGAATATCATCTTTCTCGGCCAACTGCTATTCAGGGAGACAGCTCATAGTTTCACTTACAACTGTCGCGTCAATTGATGCATCACATAAGTAGGGGCGCGACGCGAACCTGTTTCGGAAGTCTAGAGCCAGCTTCAGTTTATCCCTGTAGACACTCGTCACAAACCGCGACCGCTGTTGTACGGTCTCCATGACTACAAAACAAGCATTGAACCATGACTGCTGTTGTACAGTTTCCATGACTACAAAACAAGCATTGAACCAAGACCGCTGTTGTATGGTCTCCATGACTACAAAACAAGCAATGAACCATGAACGCTGTTGTACGGTCTCCATGACTACAAAACAAGCAATGAACCATGACTGCTGTTGTATGGTTTCCACGACTACAAAACAAGCATCAAGATTACTGTAAGACATTAAGACAACTTTTTTCATGTACCCTTAATAAAAATAATCACAACAATAATAACAACTGTCTCTCTTTACAACATAAATAACAACTGTCTCTCTTTAAAACATAAAAAAACTTCTCTGTGGCAGGTGTTTGTTGGTCTTCTACTTCTCTGTGGCAGGTGTTTGTTGGTCTTCTACTTCTCTGTGGCAGGTGTTTGTTGGTCTTCTACTTCTCTGTGGCAGGTGTTTGTTGGTCTTCTACTTCTCTGTGGCAGGTGTTTGTTGGTCTTCTACTTCTCTGTGACAGGTGTTTGTTGGTCTTCTACTTCTCTGTGGCAGGAGCCTATCCAGCTCCACTTCCTGAGAGTATGGTCTATCCAGCTCCACTTCCTGAGAGTAGGGCCTATCCAGCTCCACTTCCTGAGAGTATGGTCTATCCAGCTCCACTTCCTGAGAGTATGGTCTATCCAGCTCCACTTCCTGAGAGTATGGTCTATCCAGCTCCACTTCCTGAGAGTATGGTCTATCCAGCTCCACTTCCTGAGAGTAGGGTCTATCCAGCTCCACTTCCTGAGAGTATGGTCTATCCAGCTCCACTTCCTGAGAGTAGGGTCTATCCAGCTCCACTTCCTGAGAGTAGGGTCTATCCAGCTCCACTTCCTGAGAGTATGGTCTATCCAGCTCCACTTCCTGAGAGTATGATCTATCCAGCTCCACTTCCTGAGAGTATGATCTATCCAGCTCCACTTCCTGAGAGTACGGTCTATCCAGCTCCACTTCCTGAGAGTATGATCTATCCAGCTCCACTTCCTGAGAGTATGATCTATCCAGCTCCACTTCCTGAGAGTATGATCTATCCAGCTCCACTTCCTGAGAGTATGATCTATCCAGCTCCACTTCCTGAGAGTATGATCTATCCAGCTCCACTTCCTGAGAGTAGGGTCTATCCAGCTCCACTTCCTGAGAGTAGGGTCTATCCAGCTCCACTTCCTGAGAGTATGATCTATCCAGCTCCACTTCCTGAGAGTATGATCTATCCAGCTCCACTTCCTGAGAGTATGATCTATCCAGCTCCACTTCTTCCTTCTAATTTGATGTTCGTTTGATTCCTGGTTTGTTCTTACCCATGGTGCTTCATTGATAATTGTCTCTGGCCAGCATATCCTTAGAATTTTTTTTTTTTATTTATTTACAAAAGTTTATTTACAAAAGTTTGGATCTTCTGTAGCATGGATTTTGTGATACGCCACATCTTTAATCCACACATAAGCACAGCCTCAAAATTTGGGGTAAAAATGTTCAGCTTGATTTGTATTGAAATTTCTCTGGACTTCCATATCTTATTAAGCACGATGAAGGCTGCCTTATCTTTCCCAATCCTAGCCCTTACAGTTCCTCCGTTTGTGTCCACAGTGCTTCCTAGATATGTGAAAGACTGTACTTCATCTAGGACTTCTCCTTGTAGTGTAAGTGGGCTGTTGATCTTCATGATCCTGGTTTTGCTTTTGTTCACATTCAGTCCTAACGTGGCTGCAGTTGTTTCTATTAATGATGTTTTTCTTGCATTTACTTCTGGTTGTGTGAAGGAAGAGCCAGGTCATTTACTTCTGGTTGCGTGAAAGAAGAACCAGGTCATTTACTTCTGGTTGTGTGAAAGAAGAGCCAGGTCATTTACTTCTGGTTGCGTGAAAGAAGAACCAGGTCATTTACTTCTGGTTGCGTGAAAGAAGAGCCAGGTCATTTACTTCTGGTTGCGTGAAAGAAGAGCCAGGTCATTTACTTCTGGTTGCATGAAAGAAGAGCTAGGTCATTTACTTCTGGTTGTGTGAAAGAAGAGCTAGGTCATTTACTTCTGGTTGCGTGAAAGAAGAGCTAGGTCATTTACTTCTGGTTGTGTGAAAGAAGAGCTAGGTCATTTACTTCTGGTTGCATGAAAGAAGAGCCAGGTCATTTACTTCTGGTTGCATGAAAGAAGAGCTAGGTCATTTACTTCTGGTTGTGTGAAAGAAGAGCTAGGTCATTTACTTCTGGTTGCGTGAAAGAAGAGCCAGGTCATTTACTTCTGGTTGCGTGAAAGAAGAACCAGGTCATTAACTTCTGGTTGTGTGAAAGAAGAGCCAGGTCATTTACTTCTGGTTGCGTGAAAGAAGAGCCAGGTCATTTACTTCTGGTTGCGTGAAAGAAGAACCAGGTCATTTACTTCTGGTTGTGTGAAAGAAGAGCCAGGTCATTTACTTCTGGTTGTGTGAAAGAAGAGCCAGGTCATTTATTTCTGGTTGTGTGAAAGAAGAGCCAGGTCATTTACTTCTGGTTGTGTGAAAGAAGAGCCAGGTCATTTACTTCTGGTTGTGTGAAAGAAGAGCCAGGTCATTTACTTCTGGTTGCATGAAAGAAGAGCCAGGTCATTTACTTCTGGTTGCGTGAAAGAAGAGCCAGGTCATTTACTTCTGGTTGCGTGAAAGAAGAACCAGGTCATTTACTTCTGGTTGCATGAAAGAAGAGCCAGGTCATTTACTTCTGGTTGCGTGAAAGAAGAGCTAGGTCATTTACTTCTGGTTGTGTGAAAGAAGAGCCAGGTCATTTACTTCTGGTTGTGTGAAAGAAGAGCCAGGTCATTTACTTCTGGTTGTGTGAAAGAAGAGCCAGGTCATTTACTTCTGGTTGCGTAAAAGAAGAGCCAGGTCATTTACTTCTGGTTGTGTGAAAGAAGAACCAGGTCATTTACTTCTGGTTGCATGAAAGAAGAGCTAGGTCATTTACTTCTGGTTGTGTGAAAGAAGAGCCAGGTCATTTACTTCTGGTTGTGTGAAAGAAGAGCCAGGTCATTTACTTCTGGTTGTGTGAAAGAAGAGCCAGGTCATTTACTTCTGGTTGTGTGAAGGAAGAACCAGGTCATTTACTTCTGGTTGTGTGAAGGAAGAACCAGGTCATCGGTAAAGTCAGGATCATCTAGTTGTCCTGATGGTGTACACTGTAAATAATTTTTCTGTCCTTCTGTAGATGTTCTCACGGTCCAGTCGATGGGCATCAGGAACAGAAATGGTGACCGTATGCATCCCTGTCCCACGCCAGCCTTTACCTTCAATTGGTCTGTGGTCTTCCCTTCGTGTAGAACTCAGCAGGTCAGTCCCTTGTATGTTGTTTTATTTATCAAGATGAATTTCTCTGGCATTCCATACTGTCTCATCCACATGGTTTCACAATCACGAGGCCTGGGGTACGAACCCTGTACCTCCTGGTCACGAGGCCTGGGTACGAACTCTGTACCTCCTGGTCACAAGGCCTGGGGTACGAACCCTGTACATCCTGGTCATGAGGCAACTTACAGTTTGCTTACTCTATACTGGTGGGGTGCATTAGTTCCAGTACAGTTTGCTTACTCTATACTGGTGGGGTGCATTAGTTCCAATACAGCTGGCTTACTCTATACTGGAGGGGTGCATTAGTTCCAGTACAGCTGGCTTACTCTATAGTGGCGGGGTGCATTGGTTCCAGTACAGTTTGCTTACTCTATACTGGTGGGGTGCATTAGTTCCAATACAGCTGGCTTACTCTATACTGGCGGGGTGCATTAGTTCCAGTACAGTTTGCTTACTCTATACTGGTGGGGTGCATTAGTTCCAGTACAGTTTGCTTACTCTATACTGGTGGGGTGCATTAGTTCCAATACAGCTGGCTTACTCTATACTGGTGGGGTGCATTAGTTCCAGTACAGTTGGCTTACTCTATACTGGTGGGGTGCATTAGTTCCAATACAGCTGGCTTACTCTATAGTGGCAGGGTGCATTAGTTCCAGTACAGTTTGCTTACTCTATACTGGTGGGGTGCATTAGTTCCAATTCAGCTGGCTTACCCTATACTGGCGGGGTGCATTAGTTCCAGTACAGCTGGCTTACTCTATACTGGCGGGGTGCATTGGTTCCAGTACAGATGTCTTACTCTATACTGGCGGGGTGGATTACAACTCTATACTGGCGGGGTTCATTAGTTCCAGTACAGCTGGCTTACTCTATACTGGCGGGGTGCATTGGTTCCAGTACAGCTGGCTTACTCTATACTGGCGGGGTGCATTAGTTCCAGTACAGCTGGCTTACTCTATACTGGTGGGGTGCATTAGTTCCAGTACAGTTTGCTTACTCTATACTGGCGGGGTGCATTAGTTCCAGTACAGCTGGCTTACTCTATACTGGCGGGGTGCATTAGTTCCAGTACAGTTTGCTTACTCTATACTGGCGAGGTGCATTAGTTCCAATACAGCTGGCTTACTCTATACTGGTGGGGTGCATTAGTTCCAGTACAGCTGGCTTATTCTATACTGGCAGGGTGCATTACAACTCTATACTGGCGGGGTGCATTAGTTCCAGTACAGCTGGCTTACTCTATACTGGCGGGGTGCATTGGTTCCAGTACAGCTGGCTTACTCTATACTGGCGGGGTGCATTGGTTCCAGTACAGCTGGCTTACTCTATACTGGCGGGGTGCATTGGTTCCAGTACAGCTCACTTACTCTATACTGGCGGGATGCATTGGTTCCAGTACAGCTGGCTTACTCTATACTGGCGGGATGCATTGGTTCCAGTACAGCTGGCTTACTCTATACTGGCGGGGTGCATTGGTTCCAGTACAGCTGCCTTAATCTATACTGGCGGGGTGCATTGATTCCAGTACAGCTGGCTTACTCTATACTTGCGGGGTGCATTGGTTCCAGTACAGCTGGCTTACTCTATACTGGCGGGATGCATTGGTTCCAGTACAGCTAGCTTACTCTATACTGCGGGGTGCATTGGTTCCAGTACAGCTGGCTTACTCTATACTGGCGGGATGCATTGGTTCCAGTACAGCTGGATTACTCTATACTGGCGGGGTGCATTGGTTCCAGTACAGCTGGCTTACTCTATACTGGCGGGATGCATTGGTTCCAGTACAGTTGGCTTACTCTATACTGGCGGGGTGCATTGGTTCCAGTACAGCTGGCTTACTCTATACTGGCGGGATGCATTGGTTCCAGTACAGCTGGCTTACTCTATACTGGCGGGGTGCATTGGTTCCAGTACAGCTGGCTTACTCTATACTGGCGGGGTGCATTGGTTCCAGTACAGCTGGCTTGCTCTATACTGGCGGGGTGCATTGGTTCCAGTACAGCTGGCTTACTCTATACTGGCGGGGTGCATTGGTTCCAGTACAGCTGGCTTACTCTATACTGGCGGGGTGGATTAATTCCAGTACAGTTGGCTTACTCTATACTGGCGGGGTGCATTGGTTCAAGTACAGCTGGCTTACTCTATACTGGCGGGGTGCATTAGTTCCAGTGCAGCTGGCTTACTCTATACTGGCGGGGTGCATTAGTTCCAGTACAGCTGGCTTAACTCTATACTGGCGGGGTGCATTGGTTCTAGTACAGCTGGCTTACTCTATACTGGCGGGGTGCATTAGTTCCAGTACAGCTGGCTTACTCTATAGTGGCGGGGTGCATTGGTTCCAGTACAGCTGGCTTACTCTATACTGGCGGGGTGGTTTAATTCCAGTACAGTTGGCTTACTCTATACTGGTGGGGTGCATTGGTTCCAGTACAGCTGGCTTACTCTATACTGGCGGGGTGGATTAATTCCAGTACAGTTGGCTTACTCTATACTGGCGGGGTGGATTAATTCCAGTACAGTTGGCTTACTCTATACTGGCGGGGTGCATTGGTTCCAGTACAGCTGGCTTACTCTATACTGGCGGGGTGCATTAGTTCCAGTACAGCTGGCTTACTCTATACTGGCGGGGTGGATTAGTTCCAGTACAGCTGGCTTACTCTATACTGGCGGGGTGCATTAGTTCCAGTACAGCTGGCTTACTCTATACTGGCGGGGTGCATTAGTTCCAGTACAGCTGGCTTACTCTATACTGGTGGGGTGCATTAGTTCCAGTACAGCTGGCTTACTCTATACTGGCGGGGTGCATTAGTTCCAGTACAGCTGGCTTACTCTATACTGGTGGGGTGCATTAGTTCCAGTACAGCTGGCTTACTCTACACTGGCGGGGTGGATTAGTTCCAGTACAGCTGGCTTACTCTATACTGGTGGGGTGCATTAGTTCCAGTACAGTTGGCTTACTCTATACTGGTGGGGTGCATTAGTTCCAGTACAGCTGGCTTACTCTATACTGGTGGGGTGCATTAGTTCCAGTACAGCTGGCTTACTCTATACTGGTGGGGTGCATTAGTTCCAGTACAGTTGGCTTACTCTATACTGGTGGGGTGCATTAGTTCCAGTACAGCTGGCTTACTCTATACTGGTGGGGTGCATTAGTTCCAGTACAGTTGGCTTACTCTATACTGGTGGGGTGCATTAGTTCCAGTACAGCTGGCTTACTCTATACTGGTGGGGTGCATTAGTTCCAGTACAGCTGGCTTACTCTATACTGGTGGGGTGCATTAGTTCCAGTACAGTTTGCTTACTCTATACTGGTGGGGTGCATTAGTTCCAGTACAGTTGGCTTACTCTATACTGGTGGGGTGCATTAGTTCCAGTACAGCTGGCTTACTCTATACTGGTGGGGTGCATTAGTTCCAGTACAGCTGGCTTACTCTATACTGGTGGGGTGCATTAGTTCCAGTACAGCTGGCTTACTCTATACTGGTGGGGTGCATTAGTTCCAGTACAGCTGGCTTACTCTATACTGGTGGGGTGCATTAGTTCCAGTACAGTTTGCTTACTCTATACTGGTGGGGTGCATTAGTTCCAGTACAGTTGGCTTACTCTATACTGGTGGGATGCATTAGTTCCAGTACAGTTGGCTTACTCTATACTGGTGGGGTGCATTAGTTCCAGTACAGTTGGCTTACTCTATACTGGTGGGGTGCATTAGTTCCAGTACAGCTGGCTTACTCTATACTGGCGGGATGCATTAGTTCCAGTACAGTTGGCTTACTCTATACTGGTGGGGTGCATTAGTTCCAGTACAGTTGGCTTACTCTATACTGGTGGGGTGCATTAGTTCCAGTACAGTTGGCTTACTCTATACTGGTGGGGTGCATTAGTTCCAGTACAGCTGGCTTACTCTATACTGGTGGGGTGCATTAGTTCTAGTACAGTTTGCTTACTCTATACTGGTGGGGTGCATTAGTTCCAGTACAGTTGGCTTACTCTATACTGGTGGGGTGCATTAGTTCCAGTACAGTTGGCTTACTCTATACTGGTGGGGTGCATTAGTTCCAGTACAGTTGGCTTACTCTATACTGGTGGGGTGCATTAGTTCCAGTACAGCTGGCTTACGCTATACTGGTGGGGTGCATTAGTTCCAGTACAGCTGGCTTACTCTATACTGGTGGGGTGCATTAGTTCCAGTACAGTTGGCTTACTCTATACTGGTGGGGTGCATTAGTTCCAGTACAGTTGGCTTACTCTATACTGGTGGGGTGCATTAGTTTCAGTACAGCTGGCTTACTCTATACTGGTGGGGTGCATTAGTTCCAGTACAGCTGGCTTACTCTATACTGGTGGGGTGCATTAGTTCCAGTACAGTTGGCTTACTCTATACTGGTGGGGTGCATTAGTTCCAGTACAGTTGGCTTACTCTATACTGGTGGGGTGCATTAGTTCCAGTACAGTTGGCTTACTCTATACTGGTGGGGTGCATTAGTTCCAGTACAGCTGGCTTACTCTATACTGGCGGTATGCATTAGTTCCAGTACAGTTGGCTTACTCTATACTGGCGGGATGCATTGGTTCCAGTACAGCTGGCTTACTCTATACTGGCGGGGTGCATTGGTTCCAGTACAGCTGGCTTACTCTATACTGGCGGGATGCATTGGTTCCAGTACAGCTGGCTTACTCTATACTGGCGGGGTGCATTGGTTCCAGTACAGCTGCCTTAATCTATACTGGCGGGGTGCATTGATTCCAGTACAGCTGGCTTACTCTATACTTGCGGGGTGCATTGGTTCCAGTACAGCTGGCTTACTCTATACTGGCGGGATGCATTGGTTCCAGTACAGCTAGCTTACTCTATACTGCGGGGTGCATTGGTTCCAGTACAGCTGGCTTACTCTATACTGGCGGGATGCATTGGTTCCAGTACAGCTGGATTACTCTATACTGGCGGGGTGCATTGGTTCCAGTACAGCTGGCTTACTCTATACTGGCGGGATGCATTGGTTCCAGTACAGTTGGCTTACTCTATACTGGCGGGGTGCATTGGTTCCAGTACAGCTGGCTTACTCTATACTGGCGGGATGCATTGGTTCCAGTACAGCTGGCTTACTCTATACTGGCGGGGTGCATTGGTTCCAGTACAGCTGGCTTACTCTATACTGGCGGGGTGCATTGGTTCCAGTACAGCTGGCTTGCTCTATACTGGCGGGGTGCATTGGTTCCAGTACAGCTGGCTTACTCTATACTGGCGGGGTGCATTGGTTCCAGTACAGCTGGCTTACTCTATACTGGCGGGGTGGATTAATTCCAGTACAGTTGGCTTACTCTATACTGGCGGGGTGCATTGGTTCAAGTACAGCTGGCTTACTCTATACTGGCGGGGTGCATTAGTTCCAGTGCAGCTGGCTTACTCTATACTGGCGGGGTGCATTAGTTCCAGTACAGCTGGCTTAACTCTATACTGGCGGGGTGCATTGGTTCTAGTACAGCTGGCTTACTCTATACTGGCGGGGTGCATTAGTTCCAGTACAGCTGGCTTACTCTATAGTGGCGGGGTGCATTGGTTCCAGTACAGCTGGCTTACTCTATACTGGCGGGGTGGTTTAATTCCAGTACAGTTGGCTTACTCTATACTGGTGGGGTGCATTGGTTCCAGTACAGCTGGCTTACTCTATACTGGCGGGGTGGATTAATTCCAGTACAGTTGGCTTACTCTATACTGGCGGGGTGGATTAATTCCAGTACAGTTGGCTTACTCTATACTGGCGGGGTGCATTGGTTCCAGTACAGCTGGCTTACTCTATACTGGCGGGGTGCATTAGTTCCAGTACAGCTGGCTTACTCTATACTGGCGGGGTGGATTAGTTCCAGTACAGCTGGCTTACTCTATACTGGCGGGGTGCATTAGTTCCAGTACAGCTGGCTTACTCTATACTGGCGGGGTGCATTAGTTCCAGTACAGCTGGCTTACTCTATACTGGTGGGGTGCATTAGTTCCAGTACAGCTGGCTTACTCTATACTGGCGGGGTGCATTAGTTCCAGTACAGCTGGCTTACTCTATACTGGTGGGGTGCATTAGTTCCAGTACAGCTGGCTTACTCTACACTGGCGGGGTGGATTAGTTCCAGTACAGCTGGCTTACTCTATACTGGTGGGGTGCATTAGTTCCAGTACAGTTGGCTTACTCTACACTGGTGGGGTGCATTAGTTCCAGTACAGCTGGCTTACTCTATACTGGTGGGGTGCATTAGTTCCAGTACAGTTGGCTTACTCTATACTGGTGGGGTGCATTAGTTCCAGTACAGCTGGCTTACTCTATACTGGTGGGGTGCATTAGTTCCAGTACAGCTGGCTTACTCTATACTGGTGGGGTGCATTAGTTCCAGTACAGTTGGCTTACTCTATACTGGTGGGGTGCATTAGTTCCAGTACAGCTGGCTTACTCTATACTGGTGGGGTGCATTAGTTCCAGTACAGTTGGCTTACTCTATACTGGTGGGGTGCATTAGTTCCAGTACAGCTGGCTTACTCTATACTGGTGGGGTGCATTAGTTCCAGTACAGCTGGCTTACTCTATACTGGTGGGGTGCATTAGTTCCAGTACAGTTTGCTTACTCTATACTGGTGGGGTGCATTAGTTCCAGTACAGTTGGCTTACTCTATACTGGTGGGGTGCATTAGTTCCAGTACAGCTGGCTTACTCTATACTGGTGGGGTGCATTAGTTCCAGTACAGCTGGCTTACTCTATACTGGTGGGGTGCATTAGTTCCAGTACAGCTGGCTTACTCTATACTGGTGGGGTGCATTAGTTCCAGTACAGCTGGCTTACTCTATACTGGTGGGGTGCATTAGTTCCAGTACAGTTTGCTTACTCTATACTGGTGGGGTGCATTAGTTCCAGTACAGTTGGCTTACTCTATACTGGTGGGATGCATTAGTTCCAGTACAGTTGGCTTACTCTATACTGGTGGGGTGCATTAGTTCCAGTACAGTTGGCTTACTCTATACTGGTGGGGTGCATTAGTTCCAGTACAGCTGGCTTACTCTATACTGGCGGGATGCATTAGTTCCAGTACAGTTGGCTTACTCTATACTGGTGGGGTGCATTAGTTCCAGTACAGTTGGCTTACTCTATACTGGTGGGGTGCATTAGTTCCAGTACAGCTGGCTTACTCTATACTGGCGGGGTGCATTAGTTCCAGTACAGCTGGCTTACTCTATACTGGTGGGGTGCATTAGTTCTAGTACAGTTTGCTTACTCTATACTGGTGGGGTGCATTAGTTCCAGTACAGTTGGCTTACTCTATACTGGTGGGGTGCATTAGTTCCAGTACAGTTGGCTTACTCTATACTGGTGGGGTGCATTAGTTCCAGTACAGTTGGCTTACTCTATACTGGTGGGGTGCATTAGTTCCAGTACAGCTGGCTTACGCTATACTGGTGGGGTGCATTAGTTCCAGTACAGCTGGCTTACTCTATACTGGTGGGGTGCATTAGTTCCAGTACAGTTGGCTTACTCTATACTGGTGGGGTGCATTAGTTCCAGTACAGTTGGCTTACTCTATACTGGTGGGGTGCATTAGTTCCAGTACAGCTGGCTTACTCTATACTGGTGGGGTGCATTAGTTCCAGTACAGCTGGCTTACTCTATACTGGTGGGGTGCATTAGTTCCAGTACAGTTGGCTTACTCTATACTGGTGGGGTGCATTAGTTCCAGTACAGTTGGCTTACTCTATACTGGTGGGGTGCATTAGTTCCAGTACAGTTGGCTTACTCTATACTGGTGGGGTGCATTAGTTCCAGTACAGCTGGCTTACTCTATACTGGCGGTATGCATTAGTTCCAGTACAGTTGGCTTACTCTATACTGGTGGGGTGCATTAGTTCCAGTACAGCTGGCTTACTCTATACTGGTGGGGTGCATTAGTTCCAGTACAGTTTGCTTACTCTATACTGGTGGGGTGCATTAGTTCCAGTACAGCTGGCTTACTCTATACTGGTGGGGTGCATTAGTTCCAGTACAGTTTGCTTACTCTATACTGGTGGGGTGCATTAGTTCCAGTACAGCTGGCTTACTCTATACTGGTGGGGTGCATTAGTTCCAGTACAGTTGGCTTACTCTATACTGGTGGGGTGCATTAGTTCCAGTACAGCTGGCTTACTCTATACTGGTGGGGTGCATTAGTTCCAGTACAGCTGGCTTACTCTATACTGGTGGGGTGCATTAGTTCCAGTACAGCTGGCTTACTCTATACTGGTGGGGTGCATTAGTTCCAGTACAGCTGGCTTACTCTATACTGGTGGGGTGCATTAGTTCCAGTACAGTTGGCTTACTCTATACTGGTGGGGTGCATTAGTTTGGCAGTAGAACACTAGACCGTCAATCAAGAAGAACAAGGTTTGAGTCCTGTTTCAAACTTGGGCAATATCATTAACCCCACTTTGCCTGTGTCCTTCAGATGGGACTATAAATCACAGTGGTCCCTTATACCTGACGTCTATGTCAGGGCCCAGGGGAAGTAAAGATCCCTCACAGGAGGAACATGTATAACCTGTCTTGGACTCACTAACTGTGAGTTTTGTAAGGCTCACAGAGAGGGAGGGAAACCTAGTAACCAGAAGATGAGCTGTTGGGTTTTATCACTTACCCTGTAGAGGGTGTTCATTTGACTCTGGTCGTTGCCAATGCACAAAGGTGGCACCACAAGCAGACAGTTGGAGATGGCTTCCATCCGAGAAGACAGCGTCAACCGAGTCATCCGTGTACAACGCCAATTGTGTCGCAGCAATTTCAGTGATGCCCCCTGGTGGCCACACGAGCATTACATTTTATTCCTTGTGTTATTTTCTAGCAAATATTAAATTTATTCTAAAAAAATACCTGCTTTTACAAATCATTACTATTAATCTGACTTTTTTTATATTATATTTGTACCAGTAGATTCTAGTAAATTCTAGTCCAATCACTGAAAATTATTGAAACTGTGTAAGTGATTTCCTCGAGGTATCCCCACCTAAGCCACAAACAATGACGTTGTTTTACTGCTGTCAGTATTATTTGTTATATTAACGCAGTGCAAGTTTTCCTGTTCATGCTACAGTTTATCATGTCAAAATCTCAAAACTGCAAACAGCAACGCAACGATATTTTACCTACACATAAAACGCTCAGCTATACTAAATGGTATCAGACAATATCTACCAAATTCTTGGAATAATGTTATATGCAGCAAATACATAATAATTATTTATAAACTGAATGACAGATTCAGATGATTTATTTTTACAGTACTATGGAGGTGTCCATAAAAACTGCTTAAATAACATTCTGCGTTCTACAAATGATGAAACCAATGAAAGTGATAGTTTACCAATAATGAAAACTTCATCATATTACGATACCGATCATTTTAAGTCATTGGTAAATACTAAAATTAATAGTTTTGGCATACTTAGTACTAACATCCAATCAATTAATGCTAAATTCAATGAGTTAGCAGCCTTTGTACAAGAATTGCACCTAATTAACTATGCCTTTAGCATTATATGTATTCAAGAAAGTTGGTTAACCGAACAAGATGATCTATCTCACATCCAATTAGAAGACTGTATTTCCTTGGGTAAAAATAGTAGTACCAAGGGAGGCTTAATTTGTACATTCATACTAGATACGATTATAAAGTATTACAACGTATTAAAAATGAAACCTGGGAAGGACAGCTAATTGAAATCACTGGGGGTGGTCTCAAAAAACCTGTGATAGTCGGTAATATATACAGACCACCTCGAGACCTAAACATTAATCACACACAATTTATTGACGAATTTTCATTATTATTATCACAACTTGATTGCAAAAATTCGGAAGTAATTATTGCCGGAGATTTCAATATAAATTTGCTTAAAATTAATGATAAAGAATATCCTAGTGAGTTTTATGACACCTTAACAGGATTTAGCTTCTTTCCTAAAATAACATTCCCAACTAGATTTTCTGACCTAAATGGCACATTAATTGACAATTTATTTTGTAAACTAAGCCAAATTATGCTACAATCAACAGCAGGTATCTTAATCAAAGTTTTCAGACCACCAGCCATATTTTTTATTTATCGAAACTTCCAGCAAAAAAATTCCCCCCTAAATTAGTCAAAATACATTTACAAAATGAAAAAGCCATGTCATATTTTGCAAATGAAATAATTAATTCAAATATTATGGAGAAATTAGATCAAAATCCTTTGTCCGATCCAAATAATAATTACAACATACTCATGGACGTACTTAAAAATGCAAATGTTAAACACATGCCATATCAATTAGTCACATTTAACAAATATAAACACAAAAACTCATTATGGATAACATATTGCATACTTAGATGTATTAAATACAGAGACAACTTACATAAGCAGATCAAGTTGACAAATCCCACATCAATTGACTATTCCGTTAAAAAGATAAACTTAAAAACCTATAACTGTATTTTAAAAAGAAGTATCAGAGCAGCCAAATTGATGTATTATGAACAATTATTTAACAGATATAAAAATGACACAAGAAAAACCTGGAAAACTATAAATGAAATTGTGCAAAGATCCAACCAAAAGCGATTGTTACCTATATATTTTAGAGAAGGAGACTGCAAAATAACTGACACTGTAGAAATTGCTAATAAATTTAATTTATTCTTTACAAACATAGGACAACACCTTGCCAACAAAATCAAACACACGAGTAACAGAAATCATAGTTCTATCTGACAGGAAACTCTGAACTGCTTTTTCAATTCCAAGAAATAAATGAAGAGTCATTAATCAAAATAATTGACAAATTCCCAGCAAAAACCAGCAGTGGTCATGATGGTATTACATTGAAACAATTAAAATATTTAAAACTCATTTTAATTAAACCCATAACATTACTTCTTAGTCAAATATTTAATGCTGGAATCTTCCCAGACAGGATGAAAATTGCAAAAGTCATTCCTATCTTTAAAAAGGATGATGAAACACTGTTCTGTAACTACAGACCAATATCACTATTACCTGTAATATCTGAAACAGTTATGCATGATCAGATATATTCATTTTTTACAGAACATTCACTTTTCAATGATAACCAATACGGCTTCAAATCTGGTCACTCAACTGAATATGCCATCATGGAAGTTATTGACAGAACTATAACCGCACTGGATTCACATGAAACACCTATTAGTATATTTTTAGATCTGTCAAAATCATTTGACACCTTAAACCACAACATTTGACACCTTAGACCACAACATTTGAAACCTTAGACCACAACATTTGACACCTTAGACCACAACATTTTATTAAATAAATTACACACATATGGAATATGCGATATTGCTCTAGAACTAATGCTGCTTGAATAATAGAAAACAATGTTACATACAACGATAACATTTCTGAAACTCTATTACTATGCCTATTACTACAGGTGTGCCACAAGGCTCCATAATAGGCCCCCTTCTGTTTGTAATATACATTAACGATCTACCAAAGTCAAGCAAGACATTTAAATATGTAATGTATGCAGATGATACAACTCTATTTACTACAATCTAGTCATTAAATTCATGTACTAAAGATATCGAACAACATTTAAACACAGAATTAAATAAAGTAAACAAATGGCTGAAAATTAATAAACTGTCTTTAAATATAAAGAAATCCAAGTACATAATACACAAATTAAGAAATAAAACATTAATCCCTTTTCTACCCAAGATAGATGAAACTAGAATCGAAAGAGTCCAAAACTTTAATCTCTGAGGTGTGACTTTACAAGAAAATCTAAGCTGGGACAGTCATATAAAAAATATTTCTATCAAATGTTAAAAAATTATAGGTATATTAAACAAATTAAAACACTTTCTGCCACTAAATATAAAATTAACTTTGTATAACTCATTAATGTTACCATATATAAACTATGGCCTAACGATATGGGGTTTTAAATGTAACAGAATTATCAAACTACAGAAAAAAGCAATTAGAATAATACGTTTAAGTAAATATAATTCACATACTGAGTCACTGTTCAAGAAATAAAAAATTCTTAATGTAACAGATATGTTGCAATTACAGGAATTAAAATTTTATTATAAATATGTGCACATGAAATTACCAGCATATTTACAAAACTTACCATTTTTTTCTAAATAGAAATGTTCACAATATCAATACACGAATACAGGATAATATCCACACAAATAGGGCAAAACATGATTTTGCCAAACGATGCATTAGGTTTGATATTCCATTACCAATAAACAATACTTCGAAACACATAAGGAACAAAATGTTAACACAGCTTACATGGATTTACTAGGTATGCCAAAGCGTGCTTTCTACAAAACTACAGAGAACAGTGCTCTATGCCAAACTGTTACATTTGTGGACGGATTTAATAATTAAATCATAAACGCTTTCATATTTCATTACTTTTGTTAATTTAATTATAAATTGTACTGTAATTAGTATGTCAGATGTAAATGTATATATTTGTCAGATTAAAAATTAAGTCAATTTATTTACTCTTTGAGATTTTGTCATCATTTAATGATGAAATAATTAATTATTTGTTAAACCTATTTTGGAAGTTATGCACTTGTGTTATCGTTATTTTTCGAGAAAGTGCTTTATTAAGTTAAATGAACTTTGTTGAAAATTATAACACTGGGGTGGCTGCCACGAGAGCGACCAACAATGGTCTTAGTGGGAGTCTCCCTGACCCCTGTTAAGTTTATCTACAACAAACTTATAGTCCATGTTGAGGCTATTGTAATGTCATTATACTTCAGTTATATTATATTTGTGTTGTACATTTCAGCTTACAATACATATATTACTTGTTATTTATTAACACATGTTACTTGAGCTGTAGATTTTCACATTCTAGTTTACAATACATGTATTACTTGTTATTTATTAACATGTTATTTGAGCTGTAGATTTTCATTTTATTGACAACCGTACTGCTTAATCTGTGGGTCAACTAAACACTTCCGATTCCGACTTCCGATAATCAGAATACTAAACTTAGAGCCACCATGGAAGATACGACAGTGTTAGTGGACACCAATTCTCCAAAAATCCTTGATGCCTTCATCTTGGGTCACTTCAGTAAGCCAATGGCTTTTTGTACCCCTCTTGAAAAGAACAATTAAAATATTTGTATATATTTTAATATATTGTCGCCTTTGTTGGTTGGTCATGCGCATTATGATTTAATGAGTCTCAACAAGATGGATTACATTTTTAAATTCCAGCAGATGTTGTTTAGTCGCAACTTGAATTCGTTAATATGGCCATTACCACACTCTTGCATCTATTCCACACATCTATTCCACACATCTATTCCACACATCTATTCCACACATCTATTCCACACATCTACAGAGTGGTTAGTGAAGCTGAGCAGTCTGCAACAATGACTCTAGTTTCGTTGGTACTTTATTGCAAATAAACTTTCTATGTTACCCTGACAATTACATTGAGTTTTGTGAAGACATGCTGATGTTCTACTTTGAATACGTCATCATCATCTAACAATATATTACAATTCCGGTTCCAGTCGTTAATGCCATATAAATTATAATGCCTTTTTAATGGTGCTTCAAAGTCATATAAAATCGCCTCTCTGGACCAGAATGTGTCCAGGTGGTTGTTAAATGAGTTTACAGATTTGGCCTGTACTACTGATTCAGGGAGGGTTCCATGACTCAGTCACTCGGAGGGATAAAGCATTGTTTCCTACATTTATATTTGCTGTATGCCTGGGCAGACCCTAAATAATTTAGGTTAATTTAAACCAAAGGGTAGGGTGCCACAAGGTTAGGGTGCCAGAAGGGTAGGGTGCCACAAGGTTAGGGTGCCACAAGGTTAGGGTGGAACACAAAGCCGTAATAACAAGGGCCCTGTTTATGCAAGATTACCCATGGTTATAACTTATGTATGCCAGACTGCGATAAGAATATTAGGAAAAGGTGTAGGCGATAAAAGGTCTGTTTCTGGTAACCCGACCCTACCTGGAAAAACGGGCTGACCCTAATCTTTTTATTTGATATTTCAATCAATGTTTGTTTCGTTACTAAACTAATAAAACAACCTACGAGTAAAATCAACCTGCATATTTGATGACATGTGCGCACTAACTTATTTGGGCCAGCACGCATGATTGGTGGGATCGTTAATATTTCACCCAATAAACAGTTTTGTTACACGCTGAATCACGTTGGCTAGGGATGGCAAGATGACATTTGCATCTTCCACATGAAAATCCTACATGGAAATTTGTTATGCTGTCAAATGAAACGTTTGACAACATTGCCAAAGAGTATGGCTGCAGCGATGGATCGTGTGAAATCGCACTGGCGGAACAGGAGGAAGGACCGTGGAAAACCGTGTTGCACACGAATGCGTTGCTTAGCTCACCGACGCCAGTCATAAACGTGGTTATAGCATTTAGATGTAAATTCATCATGATCTCATGCACGCTGGATCCTGCCAATACCGGCCCTTCAAAGAGGCATCAGCAGTCAAGTAGCAAGTAGCAAGCAGGCAAAGGCAAGGACAAAACTTTTGTCAAGAAGCCACCAAAACACTTTGCAAAAGCTACTGTTTCTAATGTCAAGCAACATGACACGTCAGGCACACCTCTCACAGCACAAACAGTCCAACTGCTCATAGTGTGTTGAATGTCAGAAAACAAGAGTTGTGGTACCCACATCACATCGCCAAATCACTCGCTGCATGGTGATGTCATGTCATATAGTTAGGATGGATATCAACTGTTCAAGCCCAATAGAAGCCCCATTCTACAGCTCTGCCCTGGGACAAGGGAACATATGATTTTACTGCAGTGTAGACAGGGCTGAAAGAGACGTGAAGCTGAAACAAAGTTTCAAAAAAGTGTTTCCCATCTGTGCTGGGACAGTGGGTGCAGCAGGGATGGCTATGTAACAAGCTGCATGCGGCCATACAGAAAGCTGTGAATCGCAGTTGGTTTTCTGACAAAAGGGTGTTGCGTCACATTGTAATTTTTTAAGATTTAGTTTAACAGTATTCTTTGTTTTAATGAAACCGACTTTATTATGTGATATCTACATCATTGTGACATTGCATTGAGCACTTACTATTGCCATTGGTGCAGACGCTTTATTTTATTTCGGTGTAATAAAGTGTGTACATAAACTTACTGTAGTGTTAAAAAAATATTTCCCTACCTAACTTTTTTTGGGCACGTTACCTGAAACACAACATTTATTTGTTTAGCCCTAGCCTAGGCCTGGGCTAGGATTAACCAGTCTTGACTTGTCGCACATTTTCGGTAAACAAACCATTATGACATTAAAATCAATTTTAAGGGCATGTCTACCACAGTACATGTACGACTAAAAAAGCTTTCAAAACAAATAGTTGTTGTCAGTTGTCGCAGCGATGACTGGAATTAACAAAATGCATAAAACCTGGATAATGTCGATTTCTGGTGTTTACACTTACCGCGGTCAACCATTTTGATGCTATTGCGCACAGATCTGCGCAGGGAGTGCTCATTATTTCGCATATGTTTCAGGAACAACTTTTGTCTGGTCCGTAAGTTAGGGCGTATTCTTTTTGACGTCCGCGGAGCCACCGGAAGCGGAGAATGCGAAGAGGATCAAAAAAATAGACTTGGGAGAGGGTAGAAACCGCCTTGTTATCGCCCATAAACAATATGGACGCAGAATGAGTAGCCGGGTCAATTGTTAGCGATTTTTTCTTCAGCGACGATATTCATTATTGCGTTAAAAATTGTCACGTGTACAAAGCAAACAGAAAACTACACATTTAATTTCATATTTTGTACAAATGCCACTTATCAATCTTTGTGCTAAACCATCTTTAAAGTCACGTGACCGGAAACTCTCCGCTCGCGACATGCCTCGCAGGCGGCGAGATCGGAGCGGTCCAGACAGCTTCTCCGGTCTGTTCTATTTAGCGCGGAGAGATCACGTGACCTCTCCGCGTCAAAAAGAATAGCACATTTCGCCCCGCTGACAGGTCGGAGAGACAAAAAGAATACGCCCTATGTCTCGCTTATTCAACTCTCGCTCGCCTTCGTGAATTAGCCGAGTAGAGAGTCTGGCATCAGAGACAGAGGCGTGGTCTCGTTGTTGGGTTCAGCCTACTGTTACGTTTCCCCATTGGTGACCATGTTAACGTTTTGTACGATTATAAGAAAACGGGACTATAAAAAGATCTGAAACTCCTTTCCTGTCGTTGCATCATCTCACTGACATGTTGGTCGAGTTTTGTGAAAATCATACATTTCTAACTCTTTTAAAATGGCTGAACGTGCCATACCCGGCAGTGTTTACCAATTTCTGCATAAATTACTACGCACACGTGCCTTGTGGCGAAAAAATTACCAAAAATCCTTCCGCCTATTGAAATCATCTAAAAATCCACATTTACACTGCTAACATGTTCTACAAGCAAACTTGCCAATGTGTCTGCTCAAATGCAGTTATGTCATATGAGATGATTTTTTGACAATTACACATCTAAAATTACTGTGCCCTGCATTCGTGTAACACACCAGGAAGTATAACTGAGGCATGATCCCTGTTACCCACTCAGTACTCATTCTGGTTCCCGGATAGTTCCCTAGAGGCGCTCCGCACATTGCGCTTAAATGTGCATGTAACAAGTGGCGCTGCACGGTGGACTAACCCACCGTCTAACCCACTGTCACCATTCCGTTTTGTGAAGGCGTTCCCGTGAAAAGCCAATAGCCAATCAGCGTCATTATCTTAACATTATCGTCATTACCAGCGTCATCATTTTACTTAACCTAGCTACAACTGAAATAAAAATAAAAAAGAACTCTTTGAACACAAATTGGCAGGTAATATAAAAAATGACAGCAAGAGTTTCTATGCTTATGTAAGGAGTAAACAGAAAGTTCGAGATAAGGTCGGACCACTGGAAAACAACAGGGAACACCATTTCCAGACGGGTTTCAAATGGCAGAGGTCCTGAATGAGTATTTCAGCTCAGTTTTACCACAGAAAATATCAGCTCACTTCCAGTTCCAGTTACTAACTTTGAGGGCGATAAATCAGATCATTTATGACAGTTTTTGTAACTCCTGAAATGATAGCAAAGAAAATCAAGAAGATGACATATACTAAATTACCTGGATTTGATGGAATACCACCAAAGTTGCTTAAGGAAATTGTAGAGCAAATTTGTACACCACTTGCAAAACTGTTTACTTTGTTACTGAATAGTTCCTTCAGATTGGAAAGAAGCAAACATTACGTCGTTATTTAAGAATGGATCGAGGAACAAGTCAGAAAATTGCAGACCAGTGAGTTTAACATCAGTTGTATGCGAATTATTATAAACGTTAATAGAAACCACATGGTTGAATTCCTTGTAAAACATAGATTAATAAATACATCTCAACACGGGTTCCTAAAAGCAAGTTCTTGTGTTTTTGGAAGAGTAGTAGACGGTGAGATTTCAGTGAGGTACCACAGGGATCAGTATTAGGACCCATATTATGTTTAATATATATATATATATATATATATATATATATATATATATATATATATATATATATATATATATATATATATATATATATATATATATATATATATATATATATATATATATATATATATATTGAATAACATTAGTCTTTTTTCATACCATTTAACTAATTTATCTGGACAATCCTGTAAACCTTGTTTATCTGTATAATTTTGTATCTTTCTGAATACTTTTGTGTCATCAGCAAATATCAGTGCTTTGCTAGATATATCATCACCCAAATCATTCATATAATATACATAGAACATGGAAACATTGACAAAGAATTTAATGGAGCAAGGAAGTGTACAACCGTTTTCGACCCCGAGCCGATTGATACGGCCGCATCAAAGTGTGACCGCTGGTTGCGACGCCTTGAAAACTTTATAGCAGCTAAATATATCAATGACTGGAATAAAAAGAAGGTGATGCTCGTACACTGTGCTGGTTAAGAGGTGTTTGACTGTTGTAGACTTAGTCATTGTGGCTGATGTAACGTATGATGAAACAAAGCGTATATTAACAGAATGTTTTTAGCGGCGTAATGTGGGGTTTGAAGTATTCGTGTTTCGCCAAGTGGCGCAGGGGTCGAAAGAGACTGGACACATTTTACGCACGCTTAAAACAACTGCCTAAAAACTGTTGTTTCTACCACGTAGATAGAGAAATCAACCCACAGATTATCCAGAAATGCCAGTTAAGCAAGGTACGGGAAAAAGGCATGGGTGAGCCAAATATAACGCTGGTAGAACTGATTAAATATGGGCGTACGTTGGATGCTGGCAGTAGTGTCATCAAGTTGACGACAAAGACAAACCCAGCAGGGTGCATCACTCTTGGCATGATCACACATGATCACACATGATCACAAGGCAAGCAGCGGTGATGGCACATCTAGACCCAGCAGGAGTCGCCACTTCAGCAAGACGTTTAGTGCTGGCAGCCACACATGCAATGGTTGTGGTGGCACAAGTTTAGTGCTGGCAGCCACACATGCAATGGTTGTGGTGGCACAAGTTTAGTGCTGGCAGCCACACATGCAATGGTTGTGGTGGCACAAGTTTAGTGCTGGCAGCCACACATGCAATGGTTGTGGTGGCACAAGTTTAGTGCTGGCAGCCACACATGCAATGGTTGTGGTGGCACAAGTTTAGTGCTGGCAGACACACATGCAATGGTTGTGGTGGCACAAGTTTAGTGCTGGCAGCCACACATGCAATGGTTGTGCTGGCACAAGTTTAGTGCTGGCAGCCACACATACAATGGTTGTGGTGGCACAAGTTTAGTGCTGGCAGCCACACATGCAATGGTTGTGGTGGCACAAGTTTAGTGCTGGCAGCCACACATGCAATGGTTGTGCTGGCACAAGTTTAGTGCTGGCAGCCACACATGCAATGGTTGTGGTGGCACAAGTTTAGTGCTGGCAGCCACACATGCAATGGTTGTGGTGGCACAAGTTTAGTGCTGGCAGCCACACATGCAATGGTTGTGCTGGCACAAGTTTAGTGCTGGCAGCCACACATGCAATGGTTGTGGTGGCACAATTTTAGTGCTGGCAGCCACACATGCAATGGTTGTGGTGGCACAAGTTTAGTGCTGGCAGCCACACATGCAATGGTTGTGCTGGCACAAGTTTAGTGCTGGCAGCCACACATGCAATGGTTGTGCTGGCACAAGTTTAGTGCTGGCAGCCACACATGCAATGGTTGTGGTGGCACAAGTTTAGTGCTGGCAGCCACACATACAATGGTTGTGGTGGCACAAGGCACAATGCGAGAAGTCGTGTTCAACATGGGGAAGAAAATGCTACAAATGCGGACGCGAAAATCATTTCGCAAGTTATGTTATGCAGCAAATAAAATGCACTTTGTGAAACATGAATCGAGCAGTGGCTATGTAAAAGAACCTATGATGAAGCATTAATCTAACGTTCAGTACAATCAGAGCCTGTATCATACCACATCGAACAGAACCACATGACAAGTTAGACCATACATGTGTGCAATGATGCCGAACATTGTACTAACAATGATGGAAATTGACACTGGCTCATATGTCACTGTCATCAGTTCAAGGCATTTTGAAAAAAATTCAGCAAGATGGTCGAAAGTTGCAGTTCTGAGATTTTGCCAAGGACCTATTCCGGCCAAATGATACAACCAGTTGGGCGCGTGACTGTTGATGTGTATCATCAGGAGAAATGATACAAACAGTGGGGTGCGTGACTTGATGTGTATCATCAGGAGACATGATACAACCAGTGGGGTGCGTGACTGTTGAGGTGTATCATCAGGAGAAATGATACAACCAGTGGGGTGCGTGACTGTTGATGTGTATCATCAGGAGAAATGATACAACCAGTGGGGCGTGTGACTGTTGATGTGTATCATCAGGAGAAAAGATACAACCCGTGGGGCGCGTGACTGTTGATGTGTATCATCAGGAGAAACCATACCAGCTGATGTGTTTGGTAGTAAAGGGCACAGGTCCGAGTCTGCTTAGTAGATACTGGTTCGAACATCTGAAACTGGTTAGACTCCTCCTCTAGCATTAAGGGGTAAAGTCGAAACTGAACTCGATAGGCTACAAGCTCAAGGAGTGATTAAACTAGTGGAACATCTGGACTGGCTCTACCCCAAATTGGACCTGAGTCATACATACCAGGAGATAGTTCTCAGTGAGGAATCGCGGAAACTCACCACTACACTGAACGGTTTGTTAGCCTACAAGCGGTTCTGCTATGGTGTGTCGTCAAGCACCAGGAATTTTCCAGCGTGCCATGGAACAGTTTGTGCTTTTCTCGATGACGTCCTAGTGTCCGACCGCACTGTCCAAGAAGCTCGTGCACATCTGTTGACAGTATTAAGTAGACCAAAGACAATTGGTTTGAGGCTTTGTGTGGAAAGGTGCTCGTTTCTATAAAACTTGTGTGCTTTACCTTGGTCATCGACTAGACGCTGAGGGTATTCACCCCACCACAGACAAGCTTATCGCGCTACAGAACGCCCAAGAACCACTGTTAATGCAAGAACTACGAAGCTACTTGGGCATGAACCTCAGCACAGTTTTGGTGCCACTCCACAAATTGTTGCAGAAAGACACGTCTTGGCACTGGGGATCAGAGCAAGAAAACGCGTTTGTGGAGTCGAATGTGTTGTTACAATCTTCTCAAGTTTTTGTGCGTTACTATCCAGTTATTTGAATTTGGCGGCGTCCTGAGCCTCAACCAATTGTGCCTACAGATGTTCCAGATAGTTCAAGGGACACGAACCTACCGGGTATATGCTGAATTTAATAACAGACGCCACTGACCTCTCGTGCCAGTCTCTCTAACTCATTTTATTGGCTGTCTGCTGTCATGCGCCCTTGCTGTTTACATTTCAAGCTCCGCCCACTCGGTAGGTTTTATAAACACTTTAATTGCTGCATTTTAACTTTTGTAACATGTCAAACTTGCATGCAGCGATAAATGATTAATTAATTACACGGGAATCAAACTGTTGTCATTGTTACAGATATTAGTTAAAACAGGTGTAGCCAACATGCGGTAACAGCTGTATGGTGAAAAGAGTATACTTGATGTTTGGCCGCCAGATGGCGAAGACTGTGGAAACTGACTAGACAACCTGGCCAAACTAAGATAGCATCTGACTCTCGTGGACTGACCATGTCACGTGTGCTAGAGACGGTGCAACTGTGATTAAATTATGCAAGACAATTAAATATTATACTACATTTCCACTGAACACATAGTTTTCTCTCTCCGACTGAGCCGGACCGCGAAATAATCGTTCTGATTTTTCAGGATCGTCTTGCCTTTGCCTTGGCTTTGACAGCCATGTTGTTGCCGTCTGGTTTCATTCCATAAATTCGGATTAATCATTTGTGTAATGTGGAACAAAATCATGCATGCGTTATAATATTAAAACGTGTGACACTTTGTTGGTACCACCCGCTTTTTATTATTTGATTAAACTGCAATTAACGTCCAATTCCGCGGCAACTCTGTATTGTGTCATGTTACACTACCGTCTATCTCCTTGTCTTAGTGTTTATTGTGTCATGTTGCACTACCGTCTATCTCCTTGTCTTAGTGTTTATTGTGTCATGTTGCACTACCGTCTATCTCCTTGTCTTAGTGTTTATTGTGTCATGTTGCACTACCGTCTATCTCCTTGTCTTAGTGTTTATTGTGTCATGTTGCACTACCGTCTATCTCCTTGTCTTAGTGTTTATTGTGTCATGTTGCACTACCGTCTATCTCCTTGTCTTAGTGTTTATTGTGTCATGTTGCACTACCGTCTATCTCCTTGTCTTAGTGTTTATTGTGTCATGTTGCACTACCGTCTATCTCCTTGTCTTAGTGTTTATTGTGTCATGTTGCACTACCGTCTATCTCCTTGTCTTAGTGTTTATTGTGTCATGTTGCACTACCGTCTATCTCCTTGTCTTAGTGTTTATTGTGTCATGTTGCACTACCGTCTATCTCCTTGTCTTAGTGTTTATTGTGTCATGTTGCACTACCGTCTATCTCCTTGTCTTAGTGTTTATTGTGTCATGTTGCACTACCGTCTATCTCCTTGTCTTAGTGTTTATTGTGTCATGTTGCACTACCGTCTATCTCCTTGTCTTAGTGTTTATTGTGTCATGTTGCACTACCGTCTATCTCCTTGTCTTAGTGTTTATTGTGTCATGTTGCACTACCGTCTATCTCCTTGTCTTAGTGTTTATTGTGTCATGTTGCACTACCGTCTATCTCCTTGTCTTAGTGTTTATTGTGTCATGTTGCACTACCGTCTATCTCCTTGTCTTAGTGTTTATTGTGTCATGTTGCACTACCGTCTATCTCCTTGTCTTAGTGTTTATTGTGTCATGTTGCACTACCGTCTATCTCCTTGTCTTAGTGTTTATTGTGTCATGTTGCACTACCGTCTATCTCCTTGTCTTAGTGTTTATTGTGTCATGTTGCACTACCGTCTATCTCCTTGTCTTAGTGTTTATTGTGTCATGTTGCACTACCGTCTATCTCCTTGTCTTAGTGTTTATTGTGTCATGTTGCACTACCGTCTATCTCCTTGTCTTAGTGTTTATTGTGTCATGTTGCACTACCGTCTATCTCCTTGTCTTAGTGTTTATTGTGTCATGTTGCACTACCGTCTATCTCCTTGTCTTAGTGTTTATTGTGTCATGTTACACTACCGTCTATCTCCTTGTCTTAGTGTTTATGCTGCACTGGCAGCTGCAAGTTTTTAAACCTACTTGGCATGTCTTCATTCAGTCGAAATGTTTTAGGTGAATACTTTTTAGAACTTGCACTTCCCATACATCATCGTAGATTACAAGGTGCACGACGTTAGGCAACTCAAGTATACAATGCACATGCATACCCCCGTCAGACCCATGTATACATGATTACACGTTTCCTTGGTTTATATATTTTCCCAGCTGCTCCACTAATATAACCCTTTTACATATTTTATGTGACACACGATAAATATTGCAAATTTCAATAAATATTTAGATTTGTCTTTTTGAATAGACAATGCACAAATCACAAAGTAATTGGATAACATAGCACAAGTTATTATATTAAGCATAATTTGTTTTACGTGATTTAAAATGTAGGCACAAGAACTGTTTGTTTTACGTGATTTAACATGTAGGCACAAGAACTGTTTGTTTTACGTGATTTAACATGTAGGCACAATAACTGTTTGTTTTACGTGATTTAACATGTAGGCACAATAACTGTTTGTTTTACGTGATTTAACATGTAGGCACAATAACTGTTTGTTTTACGTGATTTAACATGTAGGCACAATAACTGTTTGTTTTACGTGATTTAACATGTAGGCACAAGAACTGTTTGTTTTACGTGATTTAACATGTAGGCACAATAACTGTTTGTTTTACGTGATTTAACATGTAGGCACAATAACTGTTTGTTTTACGTGATTTAACATGTAGGCACAATAACTGTTTGTTTTACGTGATTTAACATGTAGGCACAATAACTGTTTGTTTTACGTGATTTAACATGTAGGCACAAGAACTGTTTGTTTTACGTGATTTAACATGTAGGCACAATAACTGTTTGTTTTACGTGATTTAACATGTAGGCACAATAACTGTTTGTTTTACGTGATTTAAAATGTAGGCACAAGAACTGTTTGTTTTACGTGATTTAACATGTAGGCACAATAACTGTTTGTGTTACTCGTAGTCTCAGGTGAAGCTTGCATAGTTTCTTACGACTTATAGATCAAGACTATGTTCAAAATTATAATTGTCACGAAAGTAACTGCATTGCTTATATTATACATAGTGAAACTAGTGAATAATTATGCACTATTCAACAGAGATGGAGTATTCGTGTGTAACCGTCGACAACTTTCGAGTAATCTACTCGTACGCAATTATATTGGCTAACTTGTTCGTTACAACACCAACTCGACTTTTTCGGAAAGCTAGTGTTCTATCCACAACACCACCACGCCCCACCAGTGTTCTATCCACAACCCCACCACACCCACTAGTGTTCTATCTACAACACCACCACGCCCCACCAGTGTTCTATCCACAAACACCACCACGCCCCACTAGTGTTCTATCCACAACCCCACCACACCCACTAGTGTTCTATCTACAACACCACCACGCCCCACCAGTGTTCTATCCACAAACACCACCACGCCCCACTAGTGTTCTATCCACAACCCCACCACACCCACTAGTGTTCTATCTACAACACCACCACGCCCCTCCAGTGTTCTATCCACAAACACCACCACGCCCCACTAGTGTTCTATCCACAACCCCACCACACCCACTGGTGTTCTATCTACAACACCACCACGCCCCACCAGTGTTCTATCCACAAACACCACCACGCCCCACTAGTGTTCTATCCACAACCCCACCACACCCACTAGTGTTCTATATACAACACCACCACGCCCCACCAGTGTTCTATCCACAAACACCACCACGCCCCACTAGTGTTCTATCCACAACCCCACCACACCCACTAGTGTTCTATCTCCAACACCACCACGCCCCACCAGTGTGCTATCCACAAACACCACCACGCCCCAGTAGTGTTCTATCCACAACCCCACCACACCCACTAGTGTTCTATCTACAACACCACCACGCCCCACCAGTGTGCTATCCACAAACACCACCACGCACCACTAGTGTTCTATCCACAACCCCACCACGCCCCACTAGTGTTCTATCTACATCACCACCATGTCCCACTAGTGTTCTATCTACAACGCCACCATGTCCCACTAGTGTTCTATCTACAACAACACCACGCCCCACCAGTGTTCTATCCACAAACACCACCACGCCCCAGTAGTGTTCTATCCACAACCCCACCACACCCACTAGTGTTCTATCTACAACACCACCACGCCCCACCAGTGTGCTATCCACAAACACCACCACGCACCACTAGTGTTCTATCCACAACCCCACCACGCCCCACTAGTGTTCTATCTACATCACCACCATGTCCCACTAGTGTTCTATCTACATCACCACCACGCCCCACTAGTGTTCTATCTACAACGCAACCACGCCCCACTAGTGTTCTATCTACAACGCCACCACGCCCCACTAGTGTTCTATCTACATCACCACCACGCCCCACTAGTGGTCTATCTACAACGCCACCACGCCCCACTAGTGTTCTATCTACAACGCCACCACGCCCCACTATTGTTCTATCTACATCACCACCACGCCCACTAGTGTTCTATCTACATCACCACCACGACCCACTAGTGTTCTATCTACATCACCACCACGACCCACTAGTGTTCTATCTACATCACCACCACGCCCCACTAGTGTTCTATCTACAACGCCACCACGCCCCACTAGTGTTCTATCTACAACGCCACCACGCCCCACTAGTGTTCTATCTACATCACCACCACGCCCACTAGTGTTCTATCTACATCACCACCACGACCCACTAGTGTTCTATCTACATCACCACCACGACCCACTAGTGTTCTATCTACATCACCACCACGCCCCACTAGTGTTCTATCTACAACGCCACCACGCCCCACTAGTGTTCTATCTACAACGCCACCACGCCCCACTAGTGTTCTATCTACATCACCAGGCAATGAAGGATAACAAATCACCGGGAGTGGATGGGATTCCTCCAAAATTACTAATGGAAACAGTAGAACAAATCAGTATACCACTTGCAAGAGTATTCAACTTGTCATTAAAAGAGGGAGTTGTTCCGTTTGAATGGAAAGAAGCAAACATCATACCATTATTTAAAAAGGGTTCGAGAAATAAGTCAGAGAATTACAGACCAGTGAGTTTAACGTCAGTGATTTGTAAATTATTAGAAAGGTTAATTAAAGACCATATGGTGGACTTTCTCGTTAAGCATAAATTATTAAATTCATCTCAACATGGATTCCTTAAACCGAGGTCATGCTTAACAAATATGTTATGTTTTTTGGAAGAAATCACTAAGTGGATAGACGTGGGATCGCCAGTAGATATTATCTACTTAGATTTTCAGAAAGCTTTTGACAAAGTGCCACATCAAAGATTACTACTGAAATTAAAAGCCCATGGTATCGGGGATAGCATAACTGACTGGATAGAACAATGGCTGACTGACAGAAGACAACGAGTTGTAGTAGATGGAGAAGTTTCAAATTGGAAATCGGTTTTGAGTGGGGTACCTCAAGGATCAGTATTAGGACCTATATTATTCTTAATTTATATCAATGACTTGGACGACAGTATAACAAGTAACGTACTGAAATTTGCGGATGACACAAAACTGTTTAGAAAGGTTAATACTGATGGTGATAAACAACATTTACAAAACGATCTAGACAGATTAGTGAAATGGTCTGAGAAATGGCAGATGTTGTTCAATTTGGGGAAATGTAAATGCATACATACAGGACATAGGAACTTAAATGTAAACTATAGAATGGGAGATACTGTTCTGGGTACTATTGTAAAAGAAAAGGACTTAGGAGTAACAATAAGCGCTGATATGAAAGTTTCAGAGCAGTGTGGTATTGCAGCTTCAAAGGGTAATCAAATTCTTGGATTGATTAGAAGAAACATAACATACAAGGGAAAAAAGTTAATTATACCTCTTTATAAAGCAATAGTTAGACCTCATTTAGAATACTGTATACAAGCATGGAGACCATATCGTAAGAAGGATATAGATACGCTTGAACGCATACAAAGGAGAGCAACTAAAATGATTCCAGAACTGAGAGACCTTAGTTATGAAGAACGCCTGAAAGAATGTGGTTTAACAACTCTAGAGACAAGGAGGTTAAGAGGAGATCAGATTGAAGTTTTTAAGATATTGAATGGGTATGAAAATATTGATAGAAATATGTTTTTCTCACTCAAGAAGGATAGCAGAACTAGAGGACATGAGGTAAAATTAGTAAAGGATCAATGTAGATTGGACATCAGGAAGCACTCGTTCTCACAGAGGACAATAAATGAATGGAACAAATTGTCAACAGATTGTGTAACTGCTAGAAGCGTGAATATGTTTAAAAACAAGGTTGACACATATCTCAGGAGGGCGGGCTATAAGTAGATGAACATTGTTGGACTCTCGATAAGCCAATGGCTTCCTTGTCCACTCGCCATCTGGGCCTTTGGCTTGGATGGCAAATCTTGTTAAATCTTGTTAAATCTTGTTAGTGTTCTATCTACAACGCCACCACGCCCCACTAGTGTTCTATCTACAACGCCACCACGCCCCACTAGTGTTCTATCTACATCACCACCACGCCCCACTAGTGTTCTATCTACATCACCACCACGCCCCACTAGTGTTCTATCTACATCACCACCACGCCCCACTAGTGTTCTATCTACATCACCACCACGCCCCACTAGTGTTCTATCTACATCACCACCACGCCCCACTAGTGTTCTATCTACATCACCACCACGTCCCACTAGTGTTCTATCTACATCACCACCACGCCCCACTAGTGTTCTATCTACATCACAACCACGCCCCACTAGTGTTCTATCTACATCACCACCACACCCCACTAGTGTTCTATCTACAACGCCACCACGCCCCACTAGTGTTCTATCTACATCACCACCACGCCCCACTAGTGTTCTATCTACATCACCACCACGCCCCACTAGTGTTCTATCTACATCACCACCACGCTCCACTAGTGTTCTATCTACAACGCCACCACGCCCCACTAGTGTTCTATCTACATCACCACCACGCCCCACTAGTGTTCTATCTACATCACCACCACGCCCCACTAGTGTTCTATCTACAACACCACCATGCCCCACTAGTGTTCTATCTACAACACCACCACGCCCCACTAGTGTTCTATCTACATCACAACCACGCCCCACTAGTGTTCTATCTACAACACCACCACGCCCCACTAGTGTTCTATCTACAACGCCACCATGCCCCACTAGTGTTCTATCTACATCACCACCACGCCCCACTAGTGTTCTATCTACATCACCACCACGCCTCACTAGTGTTCTATCTATAACACCACCACGCCCCACTAGTGTTCTATCTACATCACCACCACGCCCCACTAGTGTTCTATCTACATCACCACCATGTCCCATTAGTGTTCTATCTACATCACCACCACGCCCCACTAGTGTTCTATCTACAACGCCACCACGCCACACTAGTGTTCTATCTACAACACCACCACGCCCCACTAGTGTTCTATCTACATCACCACCACGCCCCACTAGTGTTCTATCTACATCACCACCACGCCCCACTAGTGTTCTATCTACATCACCACCACGCCCCACTAGTGTTCTATCTACAACGCCACCACGCCCCACTAGTGTTCTATCTACATCACCACCACGCCCCACTAGTGTTCTATCTACATCACCACCACGCCCCACTAGTGTTCTATCTACAACACCACCACGCCCCACTAGTGTTCTATCTACATCACCACCACGCCCCACTAGTGTTCTATCTACAACACCACCACGCCCCACTAGTGTTCTATCTACAACACCACCACGCCCCACTAGTGTTCTATCTACAACGCCACCATGCCCCACTAGTGTTCTATCTACATCACCACCACGCCTCACTAGTGTTCTATCTACAACACCACCACGCCCCACTAGTGTTCTATCTACATCACCACCACGCCCCACTAGTGTTCTATCTACATCACCACCATGTCCCACTAGTGTTCTATCTACAACGCCACCATGCCCCACTAGTGTTCTATCTACATCACCACCACGCCCCACTAGTGTTCTATCTACATCACCACCACGCCCCACTAGTGTTCTATCAATGTTATTACCATGTGGTTGGATTTTAGCTCTAGGGTTGCAAACAAAAGAAAAACCTGAAATATCAATTCTTGCATTTTATGTTGTTACTAATATTAAAGCTTGTAAGTAAAATTTTGCAATACAACTATTAAAGTATAAATTAATTAGTCTATGAGCCAGAACATCACTTTTAGCAAGTAGTGTGATGATTTGAGCTAGTGACTTCACTCAAATTACTATCTAATGGTGTCTCAAATTGTATATATCTCCAAAAGATTATTTCAAAACATTATTATAATTTTGAACTCAAGTTTCCACCTTAAAAACTTGACCCGGATCTACAGCACCAATGGCCTGACACTGTCAACATCACCCTACCTATGATATCTGATTCGTACTAGCTGATATCCTGCCAAATATGCAAGCTAAGTTGGAATTTTTAAAAATGACACGAATTGAAGAACGCCGTCATAAGCAATGGTGACTCAACTAGAAACTCAGAACACTATTTACAGTTGATGGCTCTAAAACAAAAAATGCAAAAACAACTATATAAATTGCTTTAAGCCACAGTCTAAACAAATTCTACACCTAGTACTGTCAATCATTGCTACGCTCTCCTAGAGTTGATCAACGTAATTGCTCGTGTGTGTATTCGTGAATGATTGCTTTTGTTACCGTAATATATAAACAGCATTTTAATGACAACAAACTGTTCAAACTACAGGCCTACAAAATGTGAACAATTATGACAGTAGTTACACTAGTCAGCCTATTTGTAGCTGTGTCCATCTTTCGAGACACTTTCTGAAGCTTGTGATTTTATGCCGGTTTACACATCTCGTTCATATAAGTTTTGCACGAGAATAATATACCTACATATGTTGTTATGCTTTGTCAACAAAAAGTCTAGTATTGTTAAAAATACGTGATATTCCTAAGTTAAAATTGTTTTTATTCACATAAACTATGGGTATTAGTAGATCATTTTACACCAGTTTAATGTATCTAGTGGGCATAGATAGTTCTATGGGATGGCAAACTGGCTCAACTAACAGTTGGTGTGGGGTAAGTTGAGCAATACTGTAATGTACGTTGGGTAAATGCCTTAGATGTATAATTTACATAGACCTTGTACTAAAACTTCTAAACAATTTAGCCATCACGTCTGCACAATGGGCACAACACGTCACTGACAAATCAACATGTTTAATTAATGAGTCAACACACTTAATTAATATAGGCCCGACGCAACTAGTGTAATGTTTCATTCATTAATACGATATATTACCTTGTAGCTATTTGATGTCTCAATTTGCTTGGAAAAGTGAATCCTAAGATGTATTTTGGAGTAAAGCAACATTTGTCTTCGTTCCACTGCTTAACTAACCCTCCCTTGGGCCTTGGGCGGCTTAACTAACCCTCCCTTGGGCCTTGGGCGGCTTAACTAACCCTCCCTTGGGCCTTGGGCGGCTTAACTAACCCTCCCTTGGGCCTTGGGTGGCTTAATTACCCCATTTCTATAATTACGTTTTTAACTAACTTCTCAATAAAACGAGAAGTGATGTAAAATAACGTACTTTCCTGTGCACAGTTAAATCATTTGTTAGTTCACAGATAATAAAGTCTGGTCACATGCGTTGAATGTTTACACGCCATCAGACATTAATCACAATCACCAAAAGTTATGAAAAACATTAAAAAACGTACTTTTAACTCACATTTTCTGACTCTTATGACAAATGACACTTATTGTACGTCAGTCGTGTTTTAATAACAATGTCATGTTCAATCACTGTAACTGTCGCTGCTGTAGTTTCCTGGGAAACATGGGTGGCTCAACTAACCCAGTGACTCAGCTAACATTGCCTTCCCATACTTTATAAGCACTGCAGAACTAGCAGTGAGGTTGTATTCGACAAGTATTCGCTTCATACAACAGAAAACAATATATTTACCAACAGACTTTCAAAATTATTTTGTAGTTGCCCGTTTGGTGTACCGGTAATAGGCCTTCGTTGAGTTAAGGAAATAACTTACAAACACAATGTCGTATTTTTTTATAAGTGGTAGACACAATAATTCAATAGTAGCGCATTGTATCCGTCTATCAGCAATAGCAAATGGAATGAAATCTAATGACATTGATCAAAGTACAAAACATCTATGGAGCTCTGAACAAAGTACAAAACATCTATGGAGCTCTGAACAAAGTGAGCATGTTTAGGGAATAATCCACTGTTTATTGATGTCATGAGAGTGTTACCGGCCAGACAACGACTGCAGCAGGCACGAGTGATGTGTGGCTGTGATTATATGGCTGGTGACACTCGAGTGACAACAACAACCTTATGTTATTCCCGTTATATAACGGTGTATTAATATTTTGAGCATACTTTTTCAATTCCTACATTTGTAAATATGTTTCTGGGTCGGTTTACGTTTGATGCAAATTATGTAAATCACAACAATCACAGTAAACACGCAAATCGTTCAAACAATCGCGTGTCTATGTCAACGCGCGTACCCGGTCGCGTTCGAAATGATTCAGCCGTCAAATTGATTCTCAGAACGAGGCCGCCGTGTGTTATCTGGGTTGATATATCATGGTCAAATGCTCTATACCAATCAGGTAGTCTTATTACCATGATGTATCCATCCACATAATGCACGGCAGCCTCGTTCTGAGAATCCTGTGTTAAACATACGTTTGTAAATGTCGAGTGGATATCATCACGGCCAGTCGTTGTATAACGAAATAATATGCTACGCGTGTAGCATATTATTTCAGTTTTCGCGTTTTTTATAGCAACCGTTATGAATGTATAACTATGAAACTGTTATGTAATTTGACGTTGCGGGAGTTTAGACCACCTTGACACGCATTAGATAGATGGGCTGTTCGTGTAGTCATGGGTTTGAACTTGAGTGTCCCGTAAATATATGACTTATTGATGGTGCCGTGTGATATGTTGATGGTGCCGTGTGATATGTTGATGGTGCCGTGTGATATGTTGAGGGTTCCGTGTGATATGTTGATGGTGCCGTGTGATATATTGAGGGTGCCGTGTGGTATATTGCGGGTGCCGTGTGATATGTTGCGGCTGCCGTGTGATATGTTGAGGATGCCGTGTGATATGTTGAGGATGCCGTGTGATATATTAAGGGTGCCGTGTGATATGTAGAGGGTGCCGTGTGATATGTTGAGGATGCCGTGTGATATATTAAGGGTGTCGTGTGGTATGTTGAGGGTGTCGTGTGATATATTGAGGGTGCTGTGTGATATATTAAGGGTGCTGTGTGGTATATTGCGGATGCCGTGTGATATGTTGAGGATGCCGTGTGATATGTTGAGGTTGCCGTGTGATATATTGAGGGTGCCGTGTGATATATTAAGGGTGCCGTGTGATATGTTGAGGATGCCGTGTGATATGTTGAGGATGCCGTGTGATATGTTGATGATGCCGTGTGATATATTGAGGATGCCGTGTGATATATTAAGGGTGCCGTATGATATGTTGAGGGTGCCGTGTGATATGTTGAGGGTGCCGTTTGATATATTGAGGATGCCGTGTGATATGTTCAGGGTGCCGTGTTATATACTGAGGGTGCCGTGTGATATGTTCAGGGTACCGTGTGATATGTTCAGGGTGCCGTGTGATATATTGAGGGTGCCGTGTGTTATGTTGAGGGTGGTCGGTCAGTCGGTCAGTCGGACGGTCGGTCGGGGTCGGTCGGGGTCGGTCGGGGTCGGTCGGGGTCGGTCGGTCGGGGTCGGTCGGTCGGGGTCGGTCGGTCGGGGTCGGTCGGGGTCGGTCGGGGTCGGTCGGGGTCGGTCGGTCGGTCGGTCGGTCGGTCGGTCGGTCGGTCGGTCGGTCGGTCGGTCGGTCGGTCGGTCGGTCGGTCGGTCGGTCGGTCGGTCGGTCGGTCGGTCGGTCGGTCGGTCGGTCGGTCGGTCGGTCGGTCGGTCGGTCGGTCGGTCGGTCGGTCGGTCGGTCGGTCGGTCGGTCGGTCGGTCGGTCGGTCGGTCGGTCGGTCGGTCGGTCGGTCGGTCGGTCGGTCGGTCGGTCGGTCGGTCGGTCGGTCGGTCGGTCGGTCGGTCGGTCGGTCGGTCGGTCGGTCGGTCGGTCGGTCGGTCGGTCGGTCGGTCGGTCGGTCGGTCGGTCGGTCGGTCGGTCGGTCGGTCGGTCGGTCGGTCGGTCGGTCGGTCGGTCGGTCGGTCGGTCGGTCGGTCGGTCGGTCGGTCGGTCGGTCGGTCGGTCGGTCGGTCGGTCGGTCGGTCGGTCGGTCGGTCGGTCGGTCGGTCGGTCGGTCGGTCGGTCGGTCGGTCGGTCGGTCGGTCGGTCGGTCGGTCGGTCGGTCGGTCGGTCGGTCGGTCGGTCGGTCGGTACACTCTATATTCCTCTCATCGATCGTCGATTCTGCCTATCGTCTTTCAATGTCACTGATGACAGCCTCCGTCGCCCGATCTGCCGCCAATTGTCGACGTCACAATGGCCGTGTCGTCGACGTCACAATGGTGGCCCGAGCGGTCCGCGCTATCAGCCTCCGCTTTGTGCCCCGACAATGGCGGCGACCCGATAAAACGGAGTGGATAATGAATTTACGATGAATGCCGATGACACACAATGCTGGAGATGCGGTCGGGCTTCCAGTGTAACCAACGCCGATAAATGGGCGTCTATTGACAGTAGCCGTTGCGGTGAATGTGCCATTATTGGCATGCTAAATCGAGACGGAGAGATAATCGGTCGATGTCGGTGGAGGAATATCATGCAAACACTGCCCGCCTGTTGTGTCGGCTCGTAGCACCGGACGACAAATCTTGTCGTCATCCACGTCGAATATGACCACCATTAGAATATGACCACCATTAGAATATGACCACCATTAGAATATGACCACCATTAGAATATGACCACCATTAGAATATGACCACCATTAGAATATGACCACAATTAGAATATGACCACCATTCGAATATGACCACAATTAGAATATGACCACCATTAGAATGTGACCACCATTAGAATATGACCATCATTAGAATATGACCACCATTATAATATGACCACCATTAGAATATGATCACCATTAGAATATGACCACCATTAGAATATGACCACCATTAGAATATGACCACCATTAGAATATGACCACTGGTCGAATGGGAATTACCCTTAGTTTACTTCTGGGAATATAACCACCAATAGAATGCCACGTACCATTCGTTTACTTCCTGGAAAATGACCACCAGTAGAATTGTACGTAATATATGTTTACTTCCGGGAACATGACCTTCAGTAGAATTGTACGTAACATATGTTTACTTCCGGGAACATGACCATCAGTAGAATGGTACGTACCATATGCTTACTTCTAGCATAATTGTTGACGAATAAAGTGCCAGTTGTTTTGAGACGGTCCCCGTGCCGTCTTTGTGTATGTAGCGCCACCTGACACATAACACCGAACTGATCAGTGGCCGGTTTACATAACTCAACTCACCACAATCGTAGAAAACACGCACAGTTGATAACAATTGTACGTAATAACTACGAATCTCCTCCTACGACCTGCCGAGTTGTCCCGTCCGGAGATGGGTATTTTTGCTAGTAAATAAAAGTATGTAACAACGAATTCGCGATCTGCCGTTAACCACGCTGAAATGTTAAAATAAGAGGACATTCAATTAGTCCGCACGGTGATGTTAGTCCGCACCGAGATATTAGTCCGCACCGTTATATTAGTCCGCACCGTGATAATAGTCCGCACGGTGATGTTAGTCCTCACGGTGATATTAGTCCGCACGGTGATGTTAGTCCGCACCGTGATATTAGTCCGCACCGTGATGTTAGTCCGCACCGTGATGTTAGTCCGCACCGTGATATTAGTCCGCACCGTGATATTAGTCCGCACGGTGATGTTAGTCCGCACCGTGATATTAGTCCGCACCGTGATGTTAGTCCGCACCGTGATGTTAGTCCGCACGGTGATGTTAGTCCGCACCGTGATATTAATCCGCACCGTGATATTAGTCCGCACCGTGATGTTAGTCCGCACCGTGATATTAGTCCGCACGGTGATATTAGTCCGCACGGTGATGTTAGTCCGCACCGTGATATTAATCCGCACGGTGATATTAGTCCGCACCGTGATATTAGTCTGCACCGTGATATTAGTCCGCACCGTGATATTAGTCCGCACCGTGATATTAGTCCGCACCGTGATATTAGTCCGCACGGTGATATTAGTCCGCACCGTGATATTAGTCCGCACGGTGATATTAGTCCGCACCGTGATATTAGTCCGCCCGGTGATATTAGTCCGCACCGTTATATTAGTCCGCACCGTGATATTAATCCGCACCGTGATATTAGTCCGCACCGTGATATTAGTCCGCACCGTGATGTTAGTCCGCACCGTGATATTAGTCCGCACGGTGATATTAGTCCGCACGGTGATGTTAGTCCGCACCGTGATATTAATCCGCACGGTGATATTAGTCCGCACCGTGATATTAGTCTGCACCGTGATATTAGTCCGCACCGTGATATTAGTCCGCACCGTGATATTAGTCCGCACCGTGATATTAGTCCGCACGGTGATATTAGTCCGCACCGTGATATTAGTCCGCCCGGTGATATTAGTCCGCACCGTTATATTAGTCCGCACGGTGATGTTAGTCCACACCGTGACATTAGTCCGCACCGTGATATTAGTCCGCACCGTGATATTAAATTTGACATTATTATATATTAAATTTGACATTACTGTTGTTTATTATTTCTGATTGTCTATTTGTGTGTTCAACTCGCCATAATTAGTTATTGTATAATGTGTAGTCTGGCTGTGTTATTGTCTAATGTGTAGTCTGGCTGTGTTGCCGTTTACTTAAAGGTTCCTACTCAATTCGATTTTTTGCTCGTCTCATTTCAAATTAATTTTGCGAAATTTCCAACCTCGATACTCTCAGCTTTCTTCTAAAAAACACATTTATCTCTTAGCTTAGTCACCGACTTTGATTTACATCCATATAGCTGCATGGGTTCTATATATAGCCATATAGTCACCGACCATGATTTACGTCCATATAGCTGCATGGGTTCTATATATAGCCATATAGTCACCGACCATGATTTACATCCATATAGCTGCATGGGTTCTATATATAGCCATATAGTCACCGACCATGATTTACGTCCATATAGCTGCATGGGTTCTATATATAGCCATATAGTCATCGACCATGGTTTACATCCATATAGCTGCATGGGTTCTATATATAGCCATATAGTCATCGACCATGATTTATATCCATATAGCTGCATGGGTTCTATATATAGCCATATAGTCATCGACCATGGTTTACATCCATATAGCTGCATGGGTTCTATATATAACCATATAGTCATCGACCATGATTTACATCCATATAGCTGCATGGGTTCTATATATAGCCATATAGTCATCGACCATGATTTATATCCATATAGCTGCATGGGTTCTATATATAGCCATATAGTCATCGACCATGATTTACATCCATATAGCTGCATGGGTTCTATATATAGCCATATAGTCATCGACCATGATTTATATCCATATAGCTGCATGGGTTCTATATATAGCCATATAGTCATCGACCATGGTTTACATCCATATAGCTGCATGGGTTCTATATATAGCCATATAGTCATCGACCATGATTTATATCCATATAGCTGCATGGGTTCTATATATAGCCATATAGTCATCGACCATGGTTTACATCCATATAGCTGCATGGGTTCTATATATAGCCATATAGTCATCGACCATGATTTATATCCATATAGCTGCATGGGTTCTATATATAGCCATATAGTCATCGACCATGGTTTACATCCATATAGCTGCATGGGTTCTATATATAGCCATATAGTCATCGACCATGATTTACATCCATATAGCTGCATGGGTTCTATATATAGCCATATAGTCACCGACCATGATTTATATCCATATAGCTGCATGGGTTCTATATATAGCCATATAGTCATCGACCATGATTTACATCCATATAGCTGCATGGGTTCTATATATAGCCATATAGTCACCGACCATGATTTACATCAATATAGCTGCATGGGTTCTATATATAGCCATATAGTCATCGACCATGATTTACATCCATATAGCTGCATGGGTTCTATATATAGCCATATAGTCATCGACCATGATTTATATCCATATAGCTGCATGGGTTCTATATATAGCCATATAGTCATCGACCATGATTTACATCCATATAGCTGCATGGGTTCTATATATAGCCATATAGTCACCGACCATGATTTACATCCATATAGCTGCATGGGTTCTATATATAGCCATATAGTCATCGACCATGATTTATATCCATATAGCAGTATGGGCTCGATATATAACCATAATATATAGTCATCGACCATGGTTTACATCCATATAGCTGCATGGGTTCTATATACAGCCATATATTCATCGACCATGATTTACATCCATATAGCAGTATGGGCTCGATATATAACCATATAGTCATCGACCATGGTTTACATCCGTATAGCGGTACGGGTTATATATATATATATATATATATATATATATATATATATATATATATATATATATATATATATATATATATATATATATAACATTGCAGAACATGTGTTCTTACTTCAAGTGATAAACTTGTTTTGGTTAAAGTTGTTCATATTCTCGGGATCTTATTTGGCTGAAGCAGTTCGTCTCTAGATCTTATCATTGCATCGGCCAACAGCAGTTATTATTGATCCTAGATAATTCTTAAACTTCTCACATTGTTTAAGAACAGTTCCGTTTACTACGGTGTAGCATGTTGTTGTCGCATGTTGTTGTCGCATGTTGTTGTCGCATGTTGGTGTAGCATGTTGGTGTAGCATGTTGGTGTAGCATGTTGTTGTCGCATGTTGTTGTCGCATGTTGGTGTAGCATGTTGTTGTCGCATGTTGTTGTCGCATGTTGTTGTCGCATGTTGGTGTAGCATGTTGGTGTAGCATGTTGGTGTAGCATGTTGGTGTAGCATGTTGGTGTAGCATTTCGGTGAAGTGGTTCGTGGGGATAATTGTATTACGTAGCTGACGTTCAATAGCGCCTTTATTCTGGCCATTAAAGATGGATCTTGATCAGTCATGTGGGATTTCTCCACTATTATATAGTTTGCTGAAAGGGAAATAAAAGTCATGTTTTTTGGGCGTTACTAAAACATAGCCATTTGTAACTACAATTAACAATATCACGCCAGCGATTTACTAGAAAAACCTTATTGAGCACATGGCAACGTAAAGTCGTGGGCCGTAATGTCATGGGCCGTAATGTCATGGACCGTAATGTCATGGGCCGTTCCGTTGGTTCTGTGTATGCCGGCCTCACTTAACACGTTCCGTTGGTTCTGTGTCTGCCGGCCTCACGTAATACGTTCCGTTGGTTCTGTGTATGCCGGCCTCACGTAATACGTTCCGTTGGTTCTGAGTGTGCCGGCCTCACGTAATACGTTCCGTTGGTTCTGTGTATGCCGGCCTCACTTGATACATCACGCATAGTCTAGGTTACCCGATTTTCACAGAACTGCACTTATCGGTCGCGCTGGTTAACATGTTAACCCTTAGTCAACCGGAGAAACGAAAGCAATATCCCACTTTTAGAGCACATTCTGAATAAACCACTGGCGTGATATTCTTGATTATAAATGCACGTGGTTAGTTTGTATTATCTCTTTTAAGCGCATAACCCCAAAATGTTGACTTTGATTTCGCTTTAAGACCTCCATTACGATATCAAATCCTACTTCATCTAAGCTCTCAACCATTTCGATGGTTATACTTGTCTGGTCCTTTTTTTTATTTATTCTCGCATATTGTGTCTGGTTCTGTTTTGTTCTGTTCTGTTCTGTTCAATATAGTCGCATTACTCGTTCAGCCACTTCTCTTGTGCTACATTCCATTTGGTTTTTATGTTTTTTATGTTTCACGTGTTTCCAAGGGTCACCGACCTATCGATGCCATTCACGTGTCTCCAAGGGTCACCGACCTATCGATGTCATTCACGTGTTTCCAAGGGTCACCGACCTATCGATGCCATTCACGTGTTTCCAAGGGTCACCGACCTATCGATGCCATTCACGTGTCTCCAAGGGTCACCGACCTATCGATGCCATTCACGTGTTTCCAAGGGTCATCGACCTCTCGATGCCATTCACGTGTTTCCAAGGGTCATCGACCTCTCGATGCCATTCACGTGTTTCCAAGGGTCACCGACCTATCGATGCCATTCACGTGTCTCCAAGGGTCACCGACCTATCGATGCCATTCACGTGTTTCCAAGGGTCACCGACCTATCGATGCCATTCACGTGTTTCCAAGGGTCATCGACCTCTCGATGCCATTCACGTGTTTCCAAGGGTCACCGACCTATCGATGCCATTCACGTGTCTCCAAGGGTCACCGACCTATCGATGTCATTCACGTGTTTCCAAGGGTCACCGACCTATCGATGCCATTCACGTGTTTCCAAGGGTCACCGACCTATCGATGCCATTCACGTGTCTCCAAGGGTCACCGACCTATCGATGCCATTCACGTGTTTCCAAGGGTCATCGACCTCTCGATGCCATTCACGTGTTTCCAAGGGTCATCGACCTCTCGATGCCATTCACGTGTTTCCAAGGGTCATCGACCTCTCGATGCCATTTACGTGTTTCCAAGGGTCATCGACCTATCGATGCCATTCACGTGTTTTCAAGGTTCATCCACCTCTTGACGCCATTCAGAGCGTTGCAGTTGTTCTTGACAAGACATATGTATTGTTCTTAACATGACAATTGTTCTGAACATGACAGATCTATCAAAATCCGCTCAGAAGGTTTTCTCCACCAAAAAGGCATTTCTGAGTCTTATTGATTATGGTGTAGTCAATATCAATTCGAGTGCGGTCTTCTGGACTTTTCCAAGTCAAAAGTTTTCTTGGGAACTGCTGGAAATAAGTGTCCCCAACTATCATATCGTGAGATTTTGCCCATTCAATCGGTTTCTGTCCCTTTCATTTCTGGTCCTAAGGTCACGTGATCTAACTATATCATCAATTTGTTTCCAACCAACCCTAACATTAAAGTCACCAATACTTATGGCAATATATAGGGATTTGCAATGTGATTTGGCCAATTCGAGATCTTTACAACACTTATCAGACTAATCATCAGATATATTTGCGGCTGTTGCATACGCTTTTACGCTTTGTCAATGCTGACGTTAAATGGTTTGCCGTTGTGGTGTCACAATAGTGGTACCTGTGGTGTTGGAGTTCACAACAGTGGTACCTATGGTGCTGTGGGTCACAACAGTGGTACCTGTGGTGTTGTGGGTCACAACAGTGGTACCTGTGGTGTTGTGGGTCACAACAGTGGTAACTGTGGTTTTGGGGTTCACAACACTGGTAACTGTGGTGTTGTGGGTCACAACAGTGGTACATGTGGTGTTGTGGTCACAACAGTGGTACCTGTGGTGCTGTGGGTCACAGCAGTGGTACCTGTGGTGTTGTGGGTCACAACAGTGGTACCTGTGTTGCTGTAGATAACAACAGTGGTAGCTGTGGTGTTGTGGGTCACAACAGTGGTAACTGTGGTGTTGTTGTCACAACAGTGGTACCTGTGGTGTGGGGTCACAACAGTGGTATCTGTGGTGTTGTGGGTCACAACAGTGGTACATGTGGTGTTGGGGTTCACAACAGTGGTATCTGTGGTGTTGTGGGTCACAACAGTGGTACATGTGGTGTTGGGGTTCACAACAGTGGTACCTGTGGTGTGGGGTCACAACAGTGGTATCTGTGGTGTTGTGGGTCACAATAGTGGTACCTGTGGTGTTGTGGGTCACAACAGTGGTACCTTTGGTTTTGGGGTTCACAACACTGGTACCTGTGGTGTTGTATATCACAACAGTGGTACCTGTGGTGCTTTGGGTCACAACAGTGATAAATGTGGTGTTGTGGGTCACCATAGTGGTACTTGTGGTGTTGGGGGTCACAACAGTGGTACCTGTGGTGTTGTAAATCACAACAGTGGTACCTGTGGTGTTGTGGGTCACAACAGTGGTACAAGTGGTGTTGTGGGTCACAACAGTGGTACCTCTGGTGTTATATGTCACAACAGTGGTAGCTGTGGTGTTGTGGGTCACAACAGTGGTACCTGTGGTGTTGTGGGTCACAACAGTGGTACCTGTGGTGTTGTGGGTCACAAAAGTGGTAGCTGTGGGGTTTTGGGTCACAGCAGTGGTAACTGTGGTGTTGTGGGTCACAACAGTGGTACCTGTGGTGTTGTGGGTCACAACAGTGGTACCTGTGGTGTTGGGGGTCACAACAGTGGTAACTGTGGTGTTGTGGGTCACAACAGTGGTAACTGTGGTGTTGTGGGTCACAACAGTGGTACCTGTGGTGTTGTGGGTCACAATAGTAGTACCTGTGGTGTTGGGGTTCACAACAGTGGTACCTATGGTGTTGTGGGTCACAACAGTGGTAGCTGTGGTGTTGTGCGTCACAACAGTTGTAACTGTGGTGCTGTGGGTCACAACAGTGGTAACTGTGGTGTTATGGGTCACAACAGTGGTACCTGTGGTGTTGTGGGTCACAACAGTGATACCTGTGGTGTTGTGGGTCACAACAGTGGTAACTGTGGTGTTGGGGGTCACAACAGTGATACCTGTGGTGTTGTGGGTCACAACAGTGGTACCTGTGGTGTTGTGGGTCACAACAGTGGTACCTGTGGTGGTGGGGTTCACAACAGTGGTACCTGTGGTGTTGTGGGTCACAACAGTGGTACCTGTGGTGTTGGGGGTCACAACAGCTGTACCTGTGGTGTTGGGGGTCACAACAGTGGTACCTGTGGTGTTGGGGATCACAACAGTGGTACCTGTGGTGTTGGGGGTCACAACAGTTGTACCTGTGGTGTTGGGGGTCACAACAGTGGTACCTGTGGTGTTGTGGGTCACAACAGTGGTACCTGTGGTGTTGGGGGTCACAACAGCTGTACCTGTGGTGTTGGGGGTCACAACAGTGGTACCTGTGGTGTTGGGGGTCACAACAGTGGTACCTGTGGTGTTGGGGGTCACAACAGTGGTACCTGTGGTGTTGTGGGTCACAACAGTGGTAGCTGTGGTGTTGGGGGTCACAACAGCTGTACCTGTGGTGTTGGGGGTCACAACAGTGGTACCTGTGGTGTTGGGGGTCACAACAGTGGTACCTGTGGTGTTGGGGGTCACAACAGTTGTACCTGTGGTGTTGGGGGTCACAACAGTGGTACCTGTGGTGTTGTGGGTCACAACAGTGGTACCTGTGGTGTTGGGGGTCACAACAGTGGTACCTGTGGTGTTGGGGGTCACAACAGTGGTAACTGTGCCACCCATTGCCTTCTGCCGGTTTTTCAAATGGTTTGCTCCAATAAAGATACGTTCTTATCTGCCGCGGAGTCCAGTCCTTGAGACTGTTCAGAGCGCCTTACACTTCACCCCCTGGCAGACCGTGGCACTACACTTCACCCCCTGGCAGACCGCGGCACCAAACTTCACCCCCTGGCAGACCGTGGCACTAAACTTCACCCCCTGGCAGACCGTGGCACTAAACTTCACCCCCCTGGCAGACCGTGGCACTAAACTTCACCCCCTGGCAGACCGTGGCACTAAACTTCACCCCCTGGCAGACCGTGGCACTAAACTTCATCCCCTGGCAGACCGTGGCACTAAACTTCACCCCCTGGCAGACCGTGGCACTACACGGACCTAGAATAAGACAATGCCAGAAGTAGACGTAGTTATCAATCAATCAATCACTTTATTCGTTTCAAACATATAAACAAAACAAATTCTTTATTTTGAGGCTATACTAAATAGTGAAGTATTAAGTGAATTCCATTATTTTATACCATTATTACTCAGGTGGTTTCCAGTAATGATACTTTTAAAACTGCATCCGCCAGAGTTTGCTTTGGTGTAATCATATGTGACGCAGGGCAGCTGGTAGTGCCCTGCGCGGGCCGGGCTTTTGGACCAAGCCCGGCCCGGCCCGCAGCCAGCGGGCCGGGCATGGCCGGGCCGGGCCGGGCCTCTACATAATTTCGCGGGCCTGGCCGGGCCGGGCCTGGGCCTACATACTGCGGACCCGGGCCAGGCCTGGGCTGAAAACAATTTAAACACATCGGGCTTGGGCCGGGCCTGGGCCTAGTGTGAGCGGGCCGGGCCGGGCCTGGGCTGGGCCTGGACATAATAAAAATATTCATACAAAACACCGATTATTACTTTATTTTTTTTAATAAAAACTGATTATAAATTGTAATTCCGTTTAATGAATGCTTAAAATTATTTCTTTAGTATTATATAGTTGCAAATTGAGACCTTGCATGGAATCTAATGACCCCATAAGTTCACTTGGCTGGAAGTAGCCAGCCCCAAATGTTTACTTTAGAAATATTTGCAGAGGCAATCAAGCCATGATTAACCATCAACTTATCACCCTTTGACCCTACCAGTGGACATTATATTGTCTAGGTCTTCCCTCCAAACATTGCCCACCTGAAAGACCTACCCACTGCCAAGTGCACACTAGGCCACTAGCCCACTACCCAGTACCCAACCCAGTTGGTAATTGGTATTTCTCCCCAGTCCTAATTCATTCACACTTGTACTAATTCACACATGTCTGAACCTGTCTATCTCAGGCTAGTGACTGCAGGCCTGCTGGAAATGCCATTGGGTGTCAGTGCCAGTGGGTGACATTTAATTGAAATATCATATTAAATTATGTTAACTTAGTTGAGCTGATTCAATTAACAATATAAATTGGAATTATGGCTTGCATATGGGTTAAGTCAGGGTTAGATAAACAAATCTCCTACCCTAACAATAAACCAATACATTAAAGCCAAATATAACAAATGTTACCATATTTAACAGTAATGACACTAAGAAGTTTTTCTTTATTTTTCTTCAGGATATTCGTAAGTTTGAAGAAGTTGGTGGTGCTGAATTTTTAGAACTCATCCAGCACACTATGGACCTTTTTTATTTTATAAAACAATAAGTCTGTTTTACAGTTTATTTGTTTTTCGTCTTTGTTATAAGATTATAGGTTTATCTTCTCTAAACTTAGCGGGCCGCGGGCTTACCCATCTTTGGCCCGCGGGTATGGGCCGGGCCTGGGCCTGAAACTTGCGGGCCGGACCGGGCCGGGCCTGGGCCAAACATTCACGGTCTGGGTCGGGCCTGGGCCGGGCCTGGGCCTAAATTCTAGTTTGCGGGCCTGGGCCGGACCGGGCTTGAAAAATTATTGCGGGCCTGGGCCGGGCCTGGACTCTAACTGCTAATTGCGGGCCGGGCTTGGGATCAAATTCTAGGCCCGCGCAGGGCACTAGCAGCTGGACAGCGGGACGGCGGGACGGCGGGACGGCGGGGCGGCGGGGCGGCGGGGCGGCGGGGCGGCGGGGCGGCGGGGCGGCGGGGCGGCGGGACGGCGGGACGGCGGGACGGCGGGGCGGCGGGACGGCGGGACTGCGGGACGGCGGGGCGGCGGGGCGGCGAGACGGCGGGGCGGCGGGGCGGCGGGGCGGCGGGGCGGCGGGACGGCGGGACGGCGGGACGGCGGGACGGCGGGACAGCGGGACAGCGGGACAGCATGGCAGAGGGGGTCGGCGCTTATTGGCTACTAATCTTAGTATTTTGATAAACACAGGTTGACATGTATGCATAGCGCACGCGCGCGACTGCGCAGTACGGACCTGCCTACTTCCGGCTCGAGGACGTTACAACATGTACAGAGATCGCTTTACTGCAATAAAAGCCAACACAGTAAATCTTCACATTCGGAGGTAAATATGTAATGTTTACCCAGATTTCCGTTTTATAGAGTTGCTGACGGTAAATACTAAATATTCTACAGCACTAAAGATTAAAACATGAAATATAACAAGCGAGAAAGCCGTGCGTCTCTTCGTGAATGCTCATTATGTCCTGTTGTCAGGGTAGACACGCATGAACCATGGTAAAGTGTAGAGTTGACACCAACGTTACATGCTCCATGAACACCACATGCGACACGGACACCATGTGCAGCACGGACATCACACACGACACGGACACCTCATTGGCGTGGCAGCAAAGCTGTCCCACAATGGATCACGTGCAGACGCACACGACATGTGGTGAAATTTCGGAAGACTTAAATTCCTAGAAGATCAACATTCTGCTGTATTGAACATTGCATGCCCTCGAAACTATAAGTGCACCATTGTGGTTTCCATTGTGGTGTCCATTGTGGTGTCCATTGTGGTGTCCATTGTGGTGTGTACTTCGTTGTACTTGCTCAACTGTTGTGTGACGTCCGACCACAATTGTGTCGGACAACAAAGAGGTTTAATTGAAAACGTCGCGCTTCGCTCTAAATGGTATGTTTACAAAGCGCGAGTCATTTACAATGTCATCGATATCCGGCGTATTTATGACTTTACAATGTCTCCTTTTACTCTCGCGACGGATATTATTCGGAAAAGAATACGACTTGGGTTATTGCTGACGCTCGGATGCCTGCCATTGTTTCGCTGTCGCTGTCAGAGGTCGCGTTCTGTGGGAGCATTCATTAATTGGACGTCAAGTGCGGCCGCAGCACGCAGCCGTATTGTCATGTTTTGTGTCGTTCGTTCGTTTGTTCGTTCGTTCGATGGATGGATGGGGTGGGTGGGTGTGATGGTTGATTGGTTGGTTGGTTGGTTGGTTGGTTGGGTGGGTGGGTGGGTGGGTTGGTGGGTGGGTGGGTGGGTGGGTGGGTTGGTTGGTTGGTTGGTTGGTTGGTTGGTTGGTTGGTTGGTTGGTTGGTTGGTTGGTTGGTTGGTTGGTTGGTTGGTTGGTTGGTTGGTAGTGGATGGGCGGATGGGTGGATGGATGGATGAGTGGGTGGGTGGGTGGATGGACAGACGGGCGGACGGACGGATGAATGGACGGGTGGATGAATGGACGGGTGGATGGTTGGCTGGATGGATGGATGGATGGATGGATGGACGGGCGGGTGGGTGGGTGGGAGGGTGGGTGGGTGGGTGGGTGGGTGGGTGGGTGGGTGGGTGGGTGGGTGGGTGGAAACGGATGGATGGATGGATGGATGGATGGATGGATGGATGGATGGTTGGATGGTTGGATGGATGGATGGATGGATGGATGGATGGATGGATTGATGGATGGACGGATGGATGGAAACAGATGGATATATGGATGGACGGGTGGATGGAAACGGATGGGTGGATGGACGGACGGACGGACGGACGGACGGACGGACGGACGGACGGACGGACGGACGGACGGATGGATGAATTAATGGACGGATGGATGTCGTTGTTGTGAACGTCTTGCAAATACTGATGCAACGAATCGACGTATGATGTTCAAGGCAGTGGTACCGGAAACAGTGACTATGGCCGCGACAGAGGAGACGAGACGGGAACAGGAATGGATTCGTGGACGGAGTTGCAATAGCAACGGATCATCTGCTGGTTGAGGAGGTGTCGGTGTAGACAGACACAGAGCTCGACCAACACATCCACCGACCATCGATACAAGATCCACGCAATCCGCATTTATTAAACCGATCAGCGACGACCCTTTGTCGTCGCACATAAACGACGTAGATTGACGTGGCGTGTCAGCGGTCTGCGCACGCGCACCAGACCGTCGCTGCTAATTTCGTTTCTGTGTGCGCGCCGCCAAGTGGCGACAGCTTTGTGCGCGCGCACAATGACGCATTAGCGACACAAAGCGGCGTTTAGCGGCGACATCGCCGGTTTCTGAGGCGGATCTTTTCTCGAAACGAAGTTACGCTGCGCGTCGCGAGGCGACGAAAAGAAACCGTTCAGCATGCAAACGACGTTACGTGCGCGAAAACAACTCATTATCCGACTTGTGGAGCCAACACAATGCGTCCAGCGGCTTTAGAAATTACGGAAGATGATGAGTGGAAGTTCCGGTGTGGGGCGCCACCATCGGTGAAACTGGAGATCTCCGAAATGTGTTAGCTTTGGCGCTGGTTGTTTTGTGTAGTAAAACATATAATATTAGTGTGGGAAAGCACATAATATTAGTATAGTAAAACATACCCGAGTAAATTGAAAATTAGCGAAAACACTGTATTTCAATCATTGGTATAAAACAGAACAGTTACAAATAGAGATATGGTAATTGATTCCGGGTTTTTTTTTTTTAACTTAACCCGATGCATTTTGTATTAATTGATGGTGCTATTATATAATGAAGTAGCCCGCCCGCCCGCCCGCCCGCCCGCCCGCCCGCCCGCCCGCCCGCCCGCCCGCCCGCCCGCCCGCCCGCCCGCCCGCCCGCCCGCCCGCCCGCCCGCCCGCCCGCCCGCCCGCCCGCCCGCCCGCCCGCCCGCCCGCCCGCCCGCCCGCCCGCCCGCCCGCCCGCCCGCCCGCCCGCCCGCCCGCCCGCCCGCCCGCCCGCCCGCCCGCCCGCCCGCCCGCCCGCCCGCCCGCCCGCCCGCCCGCCCGCCCGCCCGCCCGCCCGCCCGCCCGCCCGCCCGCCCGCCCGCCCGCCCGCCCGCCCGCCCGCCCGCCCGCCCGCCCGCCCGCCCGCCCGCCCGCCCGCCCGCCCGCCCGCCCGCCCGCCCGCCCGCCCGCCCGCCCGCCCGCCCGCCCGCCCGCCCGCCCGCCCGCCCGCCCGCCCGCCCGCCCGCCCGCCCGCCCGCCCGCCCGCCCGCCCGCCCGCCCGCCCGCCCGCCCGCCCGCCCGCCCGCCCGCCCGCCCGCCCGCCCGCCCGCCCGCCCGCCCGCCCGCCCGCCCGCCCGCCCGCCCGCCCGCCCGCCCGCCCAATGGCTGATATGATGATGATGACGTAACTCAGAACAATAGTTACGTGCAATTATCAAAAACGAGTTTCTGCCTTTGTTACGTCAAAAATCTACCGAGCGCTTTGTGAAACCGGCAGTTGTATGTGATTTTTGTGGCGTGAAGACGTCATTACCATTGGAATTGCACTACCAGAACTTGATTGAGTAGTGCAAGGACCCGTAAGCTCTTGCCTTTCCCCCGTGTAACGTCGGGCAACTGGGCTAGTAATTGATAACTGATTTCATTTTCACGTCTTTGTCAAGAACATCTTCAATCAGATTAATTTCGTTGTGTTAATTTATGATGTTACCTTACACAACACCGCTGTGGTAGTGGGTGGGTGGGTGGGTGGGTGGGTGGGTGGTTTGGTGGGTGGGTGCGTGCGTGCGTGCGTGCGTGCGTGCGTGCGTGCGTGCGTGCGTGCGTGCGTGCGTGCGTGCGTGCGTGCGTGCGTGCGTGCGTGCGTGCGTGCGTGCGTGCGTGCGTGCGTGCGTGCGTGCGTGCGTGCGTGCGTGCGTGCGTGCGTGCGTGCGTGCGTGCGTGCGTGCGTGCGTGCGTGCGTGCGTGCGTGCGTGCGTGCGTGCGTGCGTGCGTGCGTGCGTTGACGCGAGCTTTCACCGTCTCCGCCGCTGCCTTTCACAGGAGGAGAACATCGCCGAGCTTACGTCGGGCGTACACGGTACTCTACACACCAAGTTTCGCGTTGGACAAAGACGACCTTTTGAAAGCCTCGTCACAGCCGCCGCCGCCGCCGCCACCGCCGCCGCCACCGCCACCGCCACCGCCGCCCGAGACAAACACTGAGTAGTCGACGCCCGTATTTTATTGTCGCCGCCAAGACTGTTCGAACCACTGCGGCACTGCTCGACAGTCCTCGCCGCAGCGCGCTAGGCCGCCTCGGTCCCACGGCAGCTAGGCCGCCTCGGTCCCACGGCAGCTAGGCCGCCTCGGTCCCACGGCAGCTAGGCCGCCTCGGTCCGACGGCAGCTACGTCGACGCGGTCTCGTCCGCCACATGATGTCCAGTGCTTGGCCTGGCCACGCACGAGTCGTGCACGGATACATTAACCTGTCGTACGGCTCCTAGACGGGGAAGAGTCCGGGTCATCTGGGATGACATCAACTGACTGCGTTCCCGGATACAAGTCGACGTCGTCTCAGGGGTAAGTAACGTCCACGTACACGTACACGTACACGTACATGTACACGTACACATACACACACACGTACTCGTTGTTCTGCCAGAGTACACGATCTGGAATGCGTAAACAGATCGATGGACTGTTTGTCAACATCGTTGTTGATTACCAAACGATAAACGTTACTTCATAATATTTACGCAGCCAGTCTGTTTACACTCGCTGCCAACTCCTGCTAGTGACCCTATGAGACCGAGCTACAAGCAAGACTTGTTGTACCCCAAGTTAAGATACCTATCGCATTCACATCTACCCCCACATTTAGATAAACTCCACCCTCCATTGACAATACTTCATTCTTACTTGCTTAGCTGCTCTCTGACACCCCACCCGCCACCGCTCTCTGACACTCCACCCGCCACCGCTCTCTGACACTCCACCCGCCACCGCTCTCTGACACCCCACCCGCCACCGCTCTCTGACACCCCACCCGCCACTGCTCTCTGACACCCCACCCGCCACTGCTCTCTGACACTCCACCCGCCACTGCTCTCTGACACTCCACCCACCACTGCTCTCTGACACTCCACCCGCCACCGCTCTCTGAAACTCCACCCGCCCCGGCTCGCTGACACTCCACCCGTCATCGCTCTCTGACACTCCACCCGCCCCCACTCGCGCCACTGCTCTCTGACACTCCACCCGTCCCCGCTCGCTGACACTCCACCCGTCATCGCTCTCTGACACTCCACCCGCCCCCGCTCGCTGACACTCCACCCGCCACCGCTCTCTGACACTCCACCCGCCACTGCTCTCTGACACTCCACCCGCCACTGCTCTCTGACACTCCACCCGCCACTGCTCTCTGACACTCCATCCGCCACTGCTCTCTGACACTCCACCCGCCATTGCTCTCTGACACTCCACCCGCCACTGCTCTCTGACACTCCACCCGCCACTGCTCTCTGACACTCCATCCGCCACTGCTCTCTGACACTATACCCGCCACCGCTCTCTGACACTCCACCCGCCCCGGCTCGCTGACACTCCACCCGTCATCGCTCTCTGACACTCCACCCGCCCCCGCTAGCGCCACTGCTCTCTGACACTCCACCCGCCCCCGCTCTCTGACACTCCACCCGCCACCGCTCTCTGACACTCCACCCGCCCCCGCTCTCTGACACTCCACCCGCCACCGCTCTCTGACACTCCACCCGCCACCGCTCTCTGACACTCCACCCGCCACTGCTCTCTGACACTCCACCCGCCACCGCTCTCTGACACCCCACCCGCCACTGCTCTCTGACACTCCACCTGCCACTGCTCTCTGACTCTCCACCCGCCCCCGCTCTCTGACACTCCACCCGCCCCCGCTCTCTGACACTCCACCCGCCACCGCTCGCTGACACTCCACCCGCCACCGCTCTCTGACACTCCACCCGCCACCGCTCTCTGACACTCCACCCGCCACTGCTCTCTGACACTCCACCCGCCACTGCTCTCTGACACTCCATCCGCCACTGCTCTCTGACACTCCACCTGCCACCGCTCGCTGACACTCCACCCGCCACTGCTCTCTGACACTCCACCAGCCACTGCTCTCTGACACTCCATCCGCCACTGCTCTCTGACACTCCACCCGCCCCGGCTCGCTGACACTCCACCCGTCATCGCTCTCTGACACTCCACCCGCCCCCCGCTCGCGCCACTGCTCTCTGACACTCCACCCGCCCCCGCTCGCTGACACTCCACCCGTCATCGCTCTCTGACACTCCACCCGCCCCCGCTCGCTGACACTCCACCCGCCACCGCTCGCTGACACTCCAACCGCCACTGCTCTCTGACACTCCTCCTGCCACCGCTCGCTGACACTCCACCCGCCATCGCTCTCTGACACTCCACCCGCCATCGCTCGCTGACACTCCACCCGCCATCACTCTCTGACACGCCACCCGCCATCACTCTCTGACACGCCACCCGCCATCACTCTCTGGCACTCCACCCGCCACCGCTCTTTGACACTCCACCCGCCACTGCTCTTTAACACTCCACCCGCCACTGCTCTTTGACACTCCACCCGCCACTGCTCTTTGACACTCCACCCGCCACTGCTCTTTGATACTCCACCCGCCACTGCTCTCTAACACTCCACCCGCCACTGCTCTCTGACACTCCAACACGCCACCGCTCTTTGACACTCCACCCGCCACTGCTCTCTGACACAACGTCTTTCATTGCGCTACACTCGGGACCTGACCAACGGCGTGAACAGTTCGTAACGAACGTCATTGCGCTATGACGTCACATTGCTTAGCGATACCAGAAAGACTGCGTGATTACTTCGCTAAAGTAGACGCTTGGAATGTAACAACGTATATCCAGTAGCAACGTGTAACGACGTATATATCCAGTAACATCGGGTAATAACGTATATCCAGCAGCAACGTTTAACAACCTATATATCCAGTAACAACGTGTATATATCCAGTAATAACGCATAACTACCCCCCCCGCCAGAATGATATATTCCAATATAATGTGTTTCTAACGTTTAAATGTTTTATAACGGTGTTTCCTCTGCTGGCCATAGCCAGCAACGATTCAAACACGGGTGAAGTACGCTATATGACATGCACACACGCACGCACGCACGCACGCACGCACGCACGCACGCACGCACGCACGCACGCACTAACAATGCCGCCTGGCACGGTGTCCTTGATACGTCGTGATGAAACGTTACTGTTCTTTTATTACACATTATTACATTTCCTTTTACATGTTCTCTTTACACACTATTGTAATGCGCCAGAAAATGTCGACGGTGTAATAAAGATGTGTTACACATGTCGATGGTGTAATAAAGATGTGTTATACGTGTGGACGGTGCAATAAAGATGTGTTACACATGTCGACGGTGTAATAAAATGTGTTACACATGTCGACGGTGTAATAAAGATGTGTCACGTATTGAATAATCAGCAAGACTTGTTGACTCGAGTCACAAAGGCTAACTCGAGTCGACCTCGAGCCGCACATGTTGACTTTACTTTACTTTACTTCAGATAGATGACTCAAGACTTGACTTGGACTTGGAAGTAACTTACTTGAGACTTGACTTGCAGACAATTGACTTGAAACTTACCTTGCCAGTTTGTGACTTGCCAACACGTCTAGCAATTAGAAGTGTCATTTTGTGTAATACGTGACATATCCATAAGTGCTGGTGTAGGACTCAGGAGTGCGACGTGTATTACCACTACTGCTGACGACGTGTTCTACCACTGCTGCTGACGACGTGTTCTACCACTACTGCTGACGACGTGTTCTACCACTACTGCTGACGACGTGTTCTACCACTACTGCTGACGACGTGTTCTACCACTGCTGCTGACGACGTGTTCTACCACTGCTGCTGACGACGTGTTCTACCACTACTGCTGACGACGTGTTCTACCACTACTGCTGACGACGTGTTCTACCACTACTGCTAACGACGTGTTCTACCACTACTGCTGACGACGTGTTCTACCACTACTGCTGACGACGTGTTCTACCACTACTGCTGACGACGTGTTCTACAACTACTGCTGACGACGTGTTCTACCACTACTGCTGACGACGTGTTCTACCACTACTGCTGACGACGTGTTCTACCACTATTGCTGACGACGTGTTCTACCACTACTGCTGACGACATGTTCTACCACTGCTGCTGACGACGTGTTCTACCACTGCTTCTGACGACGTGTTCTACCACTACTGCTGACGACGTGTTCTACCACTACTGCTGACGACGTGTTCTACCACTACTGCTGACGACGTGTTCTACCACTACTGCTGACGACGTGTTCTACCACTACTGCTGACGACGTATTTTTCTTTCATACTTTCTTAACTTTTTGTGACACATTCAATATATCTTTGTCTCTTGCACTCGTTTAGTGTGTTGCTTGTTCCCCGCATTCGCTATAAATAGCACCGACCGTTTCGGGCCAAACACAATCGAACAATGAAACTCAGCATTTCCCCCTCCATTCACCCAGCCCAAACGTTTATGCGTCCATACATGTCCCGGTTTTTTTCGGGTGTCAATCCCAAGTTCTCGTTTTACACCGTCACAATACCACTGGACAATAGCGGGGAGCAAACAACGAGAAGACTGGAGGCGGCGGTGACGTGCGAAATAATGGCGGCGGAAATATTAGACGCATCGCCGCTGAAGGGACAAATAACGAGCGCCTCGAAATCATAAATTAGTGCATGCAAGGATGACAATGAACCAATTGTGTAGCGTCTGTCCATTGTTGTCCGTCAGACGGCGCTCTGACAACGTCGAGTCGTCGCAACAATCGTTCTGCCGATAGTTCATTACTGCCACTTTGTCGAGACGTGGATAGTTCACATACGTCTCCACGATGCTGACGTCTTGTCTACTGTGACTGTGGTACCTGGCCCACCTCCCAGTCGAAGTCTTGGCTACTGTGACTGTGGTACCTGACCCACCTCCCAGTCGACGTCTTGTCTACTAAGGCTGTGGTACCTGACCCACCTCCCAGTCGACGTCTTGTCTACTAAGACTGTGGTACCTGACCCACCTCCCAGTCGACGTCTTGTCTACTAAGGCTGTGGTACCTGACCCACCTCCCAGTCGACGTCTTGTCTACAGTGACTGTGGTACCTGACCCACCTCCCAGTCGACGTCTTGTCTACTGTGACTGTGGTACCTGACCCACCTCCCAGTCGACGTCTTGTCTACTAAGGCTGTGGTACCTGACCCACCTCCCAGTCGACGTCATGTCTACAGTGACTGTGGTACCTGACCCACCTCCCAGTCGACGTCTTGTCTACTAAGGCTGTGGTACCTGACCCACCTCCCAGTCGACGTCTTGTCTACTGTGACTGTGGTACCTGACCCACCTCCCAGTCGACGTCTTGTCTACTAAGGCTGTGGTACCTGACCCACCTCCCAGTCGACGTCTTGTCTACAGTGACTGTGGTACCTGACCCACCTCCCAGTCGAAGTCTTGTCTACTAAGGCTGCGGTACCTGACCCACCTCCCAGTCGACGTCTTGTCTACAGTGACTGTGGTACCTGACCCACCTCCCAGTCGAAGTCTTGTCTACTAAGGCTGCGGTACCTGACCCACCTCCCAGTCGACGTCTTGTCTACTGTGACTGTGGTACCTGACCCACCTCCCAGTCGACGTATTGTCTACTAAGGCTGTGGTACCTGACCCACCTCCCAGTCGACGTCTTGTCTACTGTGACTGTGGTACCTGACCCACCTCCGAGTCGACGTATTGTCTACTAAGGCTGTGGTACCTGACCCACCTCCCAGTCGACGTCTTGTCTACTGTGACTGTGGTACCTGACCCACCTCCCAGTCGACGTATTGTCTACTAAGGCTGTGGTACCTGACCCACCTCCCAGTCGACGTCTTGTCTACTGTGACTGTGGTACCTGACCCACCTCCGAGTCGACGTATTGTCTACTAAGGCTGTGGTACCTGACCCACCTCCCAGTCGACGTCTTGTCCACTCAGGCTGTGGTACAGACCCATCTGACGTCGACGCCTTTAGAGCTGCCAGGTTAGAGCGTGATTCCCTTTTGCACAACACCCGAACGTAGGAATACATGTTGTGTCGACATAGTGTATATACAAGTGCGTGTGTTTATTGTGTCGATATAGTGCATTAGAAATACTAGCAAAATGCTTGCCCCAGGACGGGATAAACACACCAAGCCACCTAGCCCCAGGACGGGATCCACACACCAAGCCACCTAGCCCCAGGACGGGATCCACACACCAAGCCACCTAGCCCCAGGACGGGATCCACACACCAAGCCACCTAGCCCCAGGACGGGATCCACACACCAAGCCACCTAGCCCCAGGACGGGATCCACACACCAGGCCACCTGGTCGATGTAATGTACAACTGCTACGCGTGTTTTCTAATATAACTAATATAAACCGCCAGATGGCGCTACGTACTCTCAACAGGTTTATGTGTTCGCCGCGCGCATGGTTTCTGCGATTGTTGGAAGTTAACGTTTTACGTAGCGAACATTTGGTTTACCATAAAGATCAACAAGAACCTTTGATATATGGGGTATTAAAAAAATAAGTGCGTTACGTTTCATTCGTGGGGTCGTAGATTAATCCCTGAAAGTTTGGCGCCCGAAGTGCAAGCCGTCTAGGAGGAAAACTTTAACATACAAACATACGCTAGCTCGATAATAGTTAGATGCATTAAATGCATCAAATGTTTTGATTCAAACGTTTTTTATTCAAATGCAAATGCTTTTATTCAAATGCGAATGCAGAGGAGGAGACGACACAAAATGCAAATGCTGCATTTTCAAATGTAAATCCATTTGTTTTTGAACCCTAGCCGGGTTTGTTGTATCGACATTGTGTATACACAAATGTACGTTTGTTTTGTCGACATTGTGTATACACAAGTGTACGTTTGTTGTGTCGACATTGTGTTGTGTTTATACAAGTTTACGTTTGTTCGACATTGTCTACATACAAGTGTACGTTTGCTGTGTCGACATAGTGTATGATACAAGTGTACGTTTGTTGTGTCGACATTGTGTATATTCACATGTACGTTTGTTGTATCGATATTGGGTATATACAAGTGTACGTTTGTTATGTCAGTATTGTCTATATACAAGTGTACCTTTGTTGTATCGACATTGTACAGTCACAGGTGTACGTTTGCTGGATTTGTTCATTTATTTGATTTCGTATCATATGTTTGATTGTATTTTACATATATGGACATGGAATGTCTACGGCGTAGGCTGATTAATCGTCGCCTTGTAACACTTTCCTTCCTTTCTCAACATATAACGTGCAGATTGTAATGTAATGGATATGTTGGTTTATGCCGTCCAACTATTGTAGGCTCAAGTATTTTATGCGTCTTAAAATACGGATACATTTAATACTCCGAGGTTGTGTCTCGTCAAACGAGAGCAGCGTCGCATTGATACCGGAGATACGTTAAACATTTATTTTGGCAATAACATAAATTATTTATATAATTCGCTAATGAACGAGTGAACACATAAAGAACAGTTAGCGTGTCCTTTAAATAGCGATGAATAAATAAATAATTAATTAATTAAAAACTTTAATTGTAAACACTTTAACCGGCGAACCCATCTGTCCATTTCCGTCATCTGCACCAGGCATACTTCGTCCGTCGTCCGTTGTTTTAACACAGACAAACTACAAAGTCGTCCTTTTCCGTCATCTGCACCAGGCATAAGTCGTCCGTCGTCCGTTGTTTTAACACAGACAAACTACAAAGTCGTCCTTTTCCGTCATCTGCACCAGGCATACGTCGTCCATCGTCCGTTGTTTTAACACAGACAAACCACAAAGTCATCCTTTTCTGTCATCTGCACCAGGCACACGTCGTCCGTTGTTTTAACACAGGCAAACCACAATATCATCCTTTTCCGTCATCTGCACCAGGCACACGTCGTCCGTTGTTTTAGCACAGACAAACCACAAAATCATCCTTTTCCGTCATCTACACAAGGCACACGTCGTCCGTTGTTTTAGCACAGACAAACCACAAAGTCATCATTTTCTGTCATCTGTACCAGGCACACGTCGTCCGTTGTTTTAGCACAGACAAACCACAAAGTCATCATTTTCTGTCATCTGCACCAGGCACACGTCGTCCGTTGTTTTAGCACAGGCAAACCACAAAATCATCCTTTTCCGTCATCTGCACCAGGCACACGTCGTCCGTTGTTTTAGCACAGACAAACCACAAAGTCATCATTCTCTGTCATCTGCACCAGGCACACGTCGTCCGTTGTTTTAGCACAGACAAACCACAAAATCATCCTTTTCCGTCATCTACGCCAGACACACGTCGTCCGTTGTTTTAGCACAGACAAACCACAAAATCATCCTTTTCCGTCATCTGCGCCAGGCACACGTCGTCCGTTGTTTTAGCACAGACAAACCACAAAATCATCATTTTCCGTCATCTACACCAGGCACACGTCGTCCGTTGTTTTAGCACAGACAAACCACAAAGTCATCATTTTCCGTCATCTACACCAGGCACACGTCGTACGTTGTTTTAGCACAGACAAACCACAAAATCATCCTTTTCCGTCATCTACGCCAGACACACGTCGTCCGTTGTTTTATCACAGACAAACCACAAAGTCATCCTTTTCCGTCATCTACACCAGGCACACGTCGTCCGTTGTTTTAGCACAGACAAACCACAAAGTCATCATTTTCTGTCATCTGCACCAGGCACACGTCGTCCGTTGTTTTAGCACAGACAAACCACAAAATCATCCTTTTCCGTCATCTACACCAGGCACACGTCGTCCGTTGTTTTAGCACAGACAAACCACAAAGTCATAATTTTCTGTCATCTGCACCAGGCACACGTCGTCCGTTGTTTTAGCACAAAAAAACCACAAAATCATCCTTTTCCGTCATCTGCACCAGGCACAAGTCGTCCGTTGTTTTACCACAGACAAACCACAAAGTCATAATTTTCTGTCATCTGCACCAGGCACACGTCGTCCGTTGTTTTAGCACAAAAAAACCACAAAATCATCCTTTTCCGTCATCTGCACCAGGCACAAGTCGTCCGTTGTTTTACCACAGACAAACCACAAAATCATCATTTTCTGTCATCTGCACCAGGCATACGTCGTCCGTCGTCCGTTGTTTTAACACAGACAAACAACAAAGTCGTCCGTTTCCGCACAAATCTGTCTGTGAGTGATTTGTGCGGAATTGGACGACATGGTGGTCGTCTACGTGACGATGGGTGAAGGGTGGTCGTCTACGTGACGATGGGTGACGGGTGGTCGTCTACGTGACGATTGGTGACGGGTGCGGACAGCGGAAGTGGGCAAGTTTGTTCGCCGGTTTAGTCAAACGAAGCTATGCACACGGCTGTTCTCCGTCTCAAAGACGGCATTTGCGCATTTGCTTCAGTCGTAGAGAGTCAACTCGCGTCCGCTCAGCTTCACATCGCATACACCGCGACCGTGTCTTGAGTGTACAGCCAAGCGTGTCATTCGCTCTCCGTCTCCCTCCCTCCCCCCCTCTCTCTCTCTCTCTCTCTCTGTCTCTCTCTCTCTGTCTCTCTGTCTCTCTCGCTGTCTCTCTGTCTGTCTGTCTGTCTGTCTGTCTCTTTTTCTATCTGTCTATCTGTCTGTCTGTCTGTCTGTCTGTCTGTCTCTCTCTCTCTCTCTCTCTCTCTCTCTCTCTCTCTCTCTCTCTCTCTCTCTCTCTCTCCTCCCTCGTCAAGTGTTGCGTCGTTTCTCGCCGTCAACGAGTGATCAATGTGTCAGGTTGACGTGTTTGGTGTTAAGTGTTTGGTGTTAAGTGCTTGGTGTTAAGTGTTTGGTGTTAAGTGTTTGGTGTTAAGTGTTTGGTGTTAAGCCCAGACTGTTCACTGGTCTTCAATAAGACGTTGTATGCAGGCCTTCGACAGAGGACGACATAAAGTAGTGGACGACACCAGGTGGACAGAGGACGACATAAAGTAGAGGACGACGCCAGGTAGACAGAGGACGACATAAAGTAGTGGACGAGGCCAGATGGAACGAACTGAGCATGAAAGTGAAAATGGGGCAGAGTGAAGAAAACATGTGCAACGATTTCTGCAAAAGTAGAGATACAACGTTTAAAGAGATGCAATGTTTAAAGAGATGCAACGTTTAAAGATATACAACGTTTAAAGAGATACAACGTTTAAAGAGATGCCATGTTTAAAGAGATACAACGTTTAAAGAGATGCCATGTTTAAAGAGATACAACGTTTAAAGAGATACAGTCCAGGATCACATTCCACAGTGAAGTAGGTGTGAATTGTGGGGACAGATATTTATTTATTTTTCCATAGGCGGCCATGTTAACGTTTTGTTTTTGTTCGGTGCGCAAATAACGATTCGGATGTTATCACGGTGGCGCACGTTATTGCATATCATGTCACTGACGTGCCGTGACACCGAGTAATGCGATACCGGGCAACGTGACACCGGGTAATGTGACACCGGGTAACGTGACACCGCATTACTTAACAACTGAACAATGGACACATCTTTGTATAATATTATTAATATAACATCCAACAGAATATAACTGTCAAAGCTTTTCACATGTCAGGGAAAGTATTGGTCGCGGCTAGTCAGATGTGGTTTGCAAACAAGATTTAACAAGATTTCACAACATTGCCATCCCAAACAAGATTGCCATCTCAAACAACAAGTTCCAGATGGCAAGTGGACAAGGAAGCCATTGGCTTATCGAGAGTCCAACAATTTTCTCATCTATGTGTAGCCCGCCCTTACATAAGAGATTAGTTAAACATGACCTTGTTTATAGGAACCCATGTTAAGATGTATTTATTAATTTATGTTTTACAAGGAATTCCACCATATCTAATTAATGTTTCGAGTAATTTACATACAACCGATGTTAAACTCACTGGTCTGTAATTTTCTGGCTTATTCCTCGATCCCTTCTTAAATAGCGGCGTAATGTTTGCCTCTTTCCATTCTGAAGGAACTATTCCTTTTTCTAGTAACAAGTTAAACAATTTTGCAATTGTTGTACTAATTTGCTCAACAATTTCCTTAAGCAATTTTGGTGGTATCACATCAACTCCAGGTGATTTATTATCTTTCATCTTCTTAATTGTGTTTGCTATCATTTCAGGAGTTACAAATAACTGCCCTAAATGTTCTGATTTATTGCCCTCAAATTTAGTAAATGGAACTGGAAGTGAGCTGATACCTTCTGTGGTAAAAACTGAGCTGAAATACTCAGGACCTCTACCATTTGAAACCCGTCTGAAATTATGTTTCCCCTGTTGTTTTCCAGTGGTCCGACCTTATCTCGAACGTTCTGTTTACTCCTTACATAAGCATAGAAACTCTTGCTGTAATTTTTTTATATTACCTGCCAATTTGTTTTCAAAGGTTCTTTTAGATTTTCTAATTTCAGTTGTAGCTATGTTAAGTGCCCCTTTGTAATTTGCATAGTCTTCATCCTTTCTGGTACGCCTATAAACCCTCCACATAGTTTGCTTAAACATTATTTTCTAATAGCTTCTTTTGATAAGTGTTTCTTTCTTGACTGTTTTCTTTGTTTTTTCAAGGGAAAAAAATTATAGATGATACTCTCAATTTCATATTTTAGAATATTCCAACATTCAATTGCGGTCTTATTCATCAGCATGTTATTCCAATCTAGCTTTGCTAAGTATTTTCTTTTATCTTTATAGTTACCTTTGTGGAAGTTTCTCTTGTACGTTTTTTATTTTTACTTTCTGATTTTACATTGATGTAAAAATGCATTTGGTTGTGGTCACTATTACCAAATGGTTCATGTATTTTTACATTGTCCACTAATTCTTTTTGTGATGATAAAACGATATCTAATACATTTTCTCCCCTGGTTGGTTCTAGTACGTGCTGAGTAAGAAAGCTATCCTGGATTAAAAATAGAAATTGTTGTTCCACAATCCATGTGCTCTCTAGAGAATTCCATTGTATGTGTCCATGGTTAAAATCTCCCATTATGATACATTCCCCTTTACTAACTTCCTTTATAGCATTTTGTATTTTTGTGTTATCCTCTTCGTTTATGTTTGGACTTCGGTAAACTAATCCAATAGTTAATTTTGAATTTCCTGAAACAATTTTGCACCAAACAGCTTCATCGTAATCTGCTTCGCTTTCTAATTTTATTTCATAAGCCTGAATAGATTCTTTAACATATAAAATAACTCCCCCTCCCCTTCTTCCTATTCGATCTCTCTTAAACACTACGTATCCTGTCAATCCTAATTCAGCATCTGTAATGTCTGTGTTGGCCCATGATTCAGTTATACCAATTATGTGAGGGTCAATATCTTCTACCATAATGTTTAATTCGTTTTTCTTATTTACTATACTCCTAGCATTTAAACATACGCATCTATGACCTGCTTCAGACATGTTTTTCGGACATACTGTTATTGGTTTATCTGTACTAGTGGCCTTTTGTCCTGCTTGAGGCATCTCTAAGTAACCCCCTGCGCTTCTAATTTAAATAGTGTTTATTACCAAAAATATTTGATATGCTACCCATGCCACTGTCTACTGCTGCAGAAAGTCCATCCGCAAATACTGCTGACCTCTGTCCACTTAGATGAAGCCCATCCTTCATGTATATATCCGCCCTTCCAACAAAACTTCCCCACAAATCCACAAAACCAACTTCCTTTTCCCTATATAGCATGTTAATTGCCATCCCCCGGCAATTTCGATATCTATGACCCCTCCTTCCTATTACTGGTAAAATCCCTGACAGTATTACCTGCTCAACCCTCGTCTGCTTTAGTGTTCTGACCAGATTCCTGTATTTACTAACTATGGCAGTTGTACCCTCCCTCTCTACGTTATTTGTCCCTACGTGTACTAAAACAAATCCACCCTTGCCCGAACCCACGATGTTGTCTACCCTCTCAGTTATCGCCTTGTTTAAGACTCTGTCGGTCTTCCAAACTATTGAGTCCCCCACAAATACCCTCGCTTTCTTTCTCACCCCCTCTATCACTGCCTCGGAATAGCTCTTCCGTTGGATCCCCTCCATCACATTCTGTCCTGCAGCCTTGTCACTTGGTGGCAGACTGTTATCAGGCTCTCTCTCTCACTCATCAACCTATCACCGTTCCCTCCCGTCGCGTGGTTAACTTGCGCTCCTGTCACCTTCCCTCCTGACACCCTCCCTCCCGTCCCCCTCACTCCCATCGCCTTAACTATCGTCCCCTTGCCCCCCGACTCCTTCGCTACTGTCTCCCCCACTCCCCTTTCCTTCGATCCATTTGTCCTCCCTCACATTTCTTTCCTTCTCGTCTCCTTTCGTCTTGTCTCCCTACGTCCCGTCTCCTTACGTCCTGTCTCCCTACGACCTGTCACCTTACCTCCTCTCAGCCTCCTCCCAGACTGAGGTGAGCTCTCCCTATCATCTCTCTCGTCGTCTTCCCCCACTTTATAATCTACTGTCCCCCACCAGAACCACTGTCACAACCCACCTGCTCCCTTCCCACCACTGCCACAACGAGCAGCCTCAGCTGTTCTAACTCCACCTCTAGTTCCTTCATCCTCGTACATCCCCTACACTCAAAACTAAAACTATCCGCCTGAACCTCAGCCCAGGACTTCTCGCACTCGGACTTGACGAAGACACATCTCTCCAGAAAGCGCACACGGTCACTGGATTAGTCGGTTTCGTAGGTAACTGTACAGATCTTAAAATAATGCGATATTGAACAGGGAGCCAATACAATTATTTAAGAAGTGGTACTGAGTGAGAGAAACGAGGAGACTGGGTAACTACCCTTGCCAAAAACGTTGAAGTTTCTAAATGACCTTGAGAGTAATATTATAATAAAGGGAATTGCAATAGTTAAGTCTACTGCTAATATAAGCAGTTGCAATAGTTTTGGCGACAACAAAATACATATATTGACGATTACGACGAAGGTCACGAATATGATAAAAGCAGCAATGACAAATTTGTGAAATGTGCTGTCTAAAATTTGTATTATTATCAAACGTGACTCCTAAATTCCTCGCTGAGACGGCCGGTGTGAAATTCTGGCTCAGCATAGGTGTCTGGAAAAAAAATCAAGATTACCTCGCTGCTTTTGTGTACCAATAATAAGACACTCTGTTTTATTTGCCATTTAACTTTAATTTGCTGTCAGTCATCAAGTGGAATATATTCTAGAGACAATCCCTGAGTTGATTTAAGGAACAATTTGTATCCGGGGTAGTCAATGCTAAGTAAATATGTGTATCATTTGCATATAGGTGGTGATCCAAGTTGTGAGTTTAAATGACAGAGCCTAGTGGAGTAGTGTAAAGAGTAAACAGTAAATGTAAATGTAAAAGTAAATGTAAAGAGTAAACATTAAATGGTCCAAGAACAGAACCCCGATGAACACCACACAAAGTGGGTAGGGTAGATAGTGGGTAGGGTAGGTAGTGGGTAGGGTTTCCAGAAAAGCAGCAACACATAAACTGACCACGTGTCAACTGAAACAGCGACGTAGTTTGTACGAAGCTGCGACATTTATAGTTTATTGATAACTGCAGAATATCAAGTGGGTGTCAATGTGGCTGGCTTCAGGCACAGGGTGTACACAAGTGTGCGTCAATGTGGCTGGCTTCAGGCACAGGGTGTACACAAGTGCGTGTCAATGTGGCTGACTTCAGGCACAGGGTGTACACAAGTGTGTGTCAATGTGGCTGGCTTCAGGCACAGGGTGTACACAAGTGTGCGTCAATGTGGCTGGCTTCAGGCACAGGGTGTACACAAGTGTGTGTCAATGTGGCTGGCTTCAGGCACAGGGTGTACACAAGTGTGCGTCAATGTGGCTGGCTTCAGGCACAGGGTGTACACAAGTGTGTGTCAATGTGGCTGGCTTCAGGCACAGGGTGTACACAAGTGTGTGTTAATGTGGCTGGCTTCAGGCACAGGGTGTACACAAGTGTGTGTCAATGTGGATGGTTTCAGGCGCAGGGTGTACACAAGTGTGTGTCAATGCGGCTGGCTTCAGGCACAGGGTGTACACAAGTGTGCGTCAATGTGGATGGCTTCAGGCGCAGGGTGTACACAAGTGTGTGTCAATGTGTATGACTTCAGGCACAGGGTGTACACAAGTGTGTGTCAATGTGGATGGCTTCAGACACAGGGTGTACACAAGTGTGTGTCAATGTGGATGGCTTCAGGCACAGGGTGTACACAAGTGTGTGTCAATGTGTATGGCTTCAGACACAGGGTGTACACAAGTGTGTGTCAATGTGGCTGGCTTCAGACACAGGGTGTACACAAGTGTGTGTCAATGTGGCTGGCTTCAGAGACAGGATGTACACAAGTGTGTGTCAAGGTGTATGACTTCGTACACAGGGTGTACACAGGGTGTACACAGGGTGTACACAGGGTGTACGCGAATGGAATAAACATTTTACTGATTCAGATCACGACCACGAAATCGTCGCACATGATTTTCGTTAACAAATTAACATATTTCATAGAATGCTATATTGTCACCGTCTTTATTCAGGCGTGTCAGCATATTTGATCAAATAGTTTCAATATACGTCCAGTAGTGTCAACGCATTTGACGCAGTTGTATCAACGGTTTTGATTCATTTGTGTCAACGGTTTTGACCGCGTAATGTCGACGGATTTGATTCACGCGTGTCAAGCTTTGTGCTGCAGCACATTTAACGGGTTTGATTCACGCGTGCCAAGCTTTGTGCTGCAGCACATTTAACGGGTTTGATTTATTAGTATGGGCGTCTTTGGTCCAGTATTGTCAATGAATATAATAAATTAATATATACTTATTTGATATAATACTGTCAATGATTTTGTTCGGTTTTCTTCAAGTTATGTCAGCACGTGTAGATGAAACTCGTCTTCAGCGAGTTCCCAGCGACTGTGGAGTCGGTTGTTGTTTGGCAGGTCGCTTTCTTTTCAGTGGCAACAACAACAGGACGTTTGTAATATGTTTCTTTTTGACCAATTCTTCGGCGTCTGTCATTGTGTCGTCATCGCGATGTCCATGGCAACGGTCCACTTCGTGCAGTTTGTGACGTCATCGGGTGATTGTATGTTAACATGCAATGACGTTTCAATAAGCAGTCGCTCCATGATGAATTGTCTCAGGTCATAAGGTTAGGAACTAACTAATTTGTTGTCCAACGATTGCAAATGTCGTCTTATTTTCAACGCATATTAATATTAGCCGCACCTGGAAGTATACATGGTGTTTACCATTAGCACGCGTGCAGGCGATACCCGAATAGCTGCAAGCGTGATCTGCTAAAATATAGCCTATTTCGTCTGAATTGTGGGACCTGAGTATTATGTTTTATCGCGTGATTATATCCCAATCTTCGGACGATATTCAGCCTACGATTCCCTGGAGTGACGTCAGGCGGGAGGACAAGCACGCAAGTGCAAGGACAAGCATGCAAGGACAAGCACGCAAGCACGCAAGTGTACATACGCAAGGTGATGTCCGATATGTAGACATCACCCCCGTTACGGCATGACGTCGCACCGTCACGCCGTGACGTAACGCTGTGACGTCACCCAAGCACGCCAAGGCGTCACGCCATCACGCCGTGACGTCACCCAGTCACAGTTTCAACCCTTCACGAAGTCACAGCTTGGTGTCACAAAACTTCACAGCGACCGGCGACACGTCCAGTGTGTTGTATGCGGCCGTCGCACGCACGCGACAACGAAGGACATTGTCGTTGACGACAATATCGCGACAGTGCGACTGATTTACGGCGCCGGCGACGCGGTCGACGCCGACGGCGAACGGCGCTCTTTGAAACGGCACAATGCGAGAAAACGACGGCTTTTCTTCGGCTTTTATCCGCTCGCTGAAAAACCGATGAAAGGCCGTCAGCGCTGCTCCGTCCGGGCACAATGCAGGCGCGAGGCGTGGAGCAAGGAACGTGATAAATCCTCGTTTCGCCGGCGCCAATTAACGCACGCTCTTTCAGGTCCGTCGCCATCTTCTTGCATAAATCTTGTCTCGGGTTTAGCGAGTTTCAATACTGGTTCATTGGGCGGCGTCGACACGATAGGTCGCAGTCGCTGATGTGGCCACGTCGTCGGGTGTAGGAGGGCGGAGAGGTTCGTTCTGCGTTGTCAGTCCAGTGTTTAAGTAGACAGGTTTGTTTGATTGTTGTTTTATATTGTCGCTGGTGTTCGCTTACTTTTCCCGCTCTTC
>OY759268.1:51865583-51903083 GCA_963662155.1 Lamellibrachia columna | reverse complement strand
GTGTTTTCCCAGACCCTGTGCGCATGCGCCAACTGTGTCGGCGTGGCGCCATTGAGCAAGGCCGTACACTGTACGTCGATAAGTCCTGCCGTCGCTGTATGGATCCGCCGTGATTCGATCGTCTTCGACGCGCTGCAGGAAGCGCTTTATACGCGTCCCTTTCACGCCCGTCTCACGTCCTTTCTTCCGTCGCCCGGCCAAATGACGGCCGCTTTCTTCCGCGAACAAAAGTCGCAGAACGCCGCTAAATTGGCGCAGCCTCGCGCGCCGCTTACGGCCGTCGGCCATTGTCCGCCGCGTAATCAGCGACGATAAATCAGCGACGGAATAAAGGCGCCCGAAAACAAATCATTTACTGCGGGCGATCTGACGGCGGAGGCCGGGGACTGGGACGTGACGAGGTTAAGGGAGTGGGCTGGTTGGATGCTGTGAGGCGCGGGGAGACTTAGACACGGCGTTGGGCGGAGTAAGGAGCGGCGGGAAAGAGCTGATGAGAAGGTGACGTGAGCTTGACGCGGGAAGGAGGTGGAGGAATACAGGAAGGGAAGATACGTAAGTATAGGAGGCCATAATGGTCGGTTGAAGGAGGAATGTAGCACCTGTCTCTACTATGGATGGATGTTAGACGGAGACTGACGACATTCAATTGCAGGTGATGTATCGCAGCTTCACAAATATTTGGAAGTAAGACAGGAACAAGAAGACTGAGACAACAACTACAACAACTACAACAACTACAACACACGCGCACTCACGTGTGCACAAACACGCACACACGACACGCGATCGCGCATAGGCAAGGACGAACAACGCACACAAAGATGGCTTGTGCAACATAATCCGCAGAAACCAGAGTGCGGTTATTTTAAGATAACATTATATCATCGCGAGTGCGGCAGCGTATAATCGTCGCGTGATATACGGGAAGTGAACACGTCACGTGGGCGGTAAGTCTCGCGCGGCGGTCACGTGCTGCGTGCAATAAACTCGCTACACAACATCGATTTTTGACAGTCGGACGGTCAGCAACCGACAGCGTGAACGGGTGTCACGCCGTCGGTGTCACGCCGTCGGTGTCACGCCGTCGGTGTCACGCCGTCGATATCATGTAGTCGTCGGTGTCACGCCGTCGGTGTCATGTCGTCGATATCATGTAGTCATTGTCATGTCGTTGGTGTGAGGTTGTTGGTGTCATGCCATCGATGTCATGTCGTTGGTAATATGTAGTCATTGTCATGTCGTCGGTGACATTTCGTCATGTCGTCGATGTCAAGTCGTAGTAGCTGTTATTGTGTGTACACGTATTAGAACGACCGCGCACGCTTGGCGCGTGCGTGCCTTTGAGTTGCAATGTTAAACATATATTTGGTTTCGTTTTGAAGAACAACTCGGCGAAGACAGCGAACGTGTGCAGCGACTGCCAGCAGCGTCGACCTGAAGGCAAGAATGTGCACAATACGGTCGATGTTGATAAAGCAAGAAGGAGCTGAAGCGCTCCACGTGTTCGATGACGGCTATACACGGTAGTGGATGTATGTGAACGCATATTCTTCGCGCAGTAATTGCCGCGTGGCTTAATGCTTCCATTGAAGTCGAGTTTGTGTTGGAATGAACAGGTCTGCCAGGGAGTGAAATGTAAAGCGCTCTGCGCAGTTCTACGCGTTATACCGTTTACGATCAAGCTCTGTCTTAACGGAGAAAGTGTAGTGATACGACTGTCTTAACGGAGAAAGTGTAGTGATACGACTGTCTTAACGGAGAAAGTGTAGTGATACGACTGTCTTAACGGAGAAAGTGTAGTGATACGACTGTCTTAACGGAGAAAGTGTAGTGATACGACTTACACGGCTGTTTACAAAATACGAGTGGATCAACTGGTGTTTCTTGCGCAATAAATATCGGCGTAGTTAAAAAGGCAGGTGGAAATATTCGTACATCGTAAGAGAAATGTCCCGTCGATAGGAGATGTACCGACTGCTACAACGTCAGAGCGTCAGTTGATGATCTCCACGGATATCAGCCATAGCGGCATTAGGCCTGGCGTGGACGACACCCGCCTCCAGTGATACCTCGCGACTTTGGATATACTCGCGTGCAGGGTTGACGGCGGAATAGTCGCCGGTTAGTGTGGGTTCCGTGTGACGCGTTACACCGCGTGTTCTCCTGTGGAACAGCCGCAGTGTGCGCCGTCAGCCACATACAATGGATTACGAAAACGCACAAGAGCTGACGTCTGCTACATACAAAAGGTAAGTTGTGCTTTCATTTGATTGGATTGTTTCTATGTTTTCGGTGTTGTGCTCTCAGTAATACGTTCGTAATACGTTACGTGTGCGTTATACGTCGATATGCCCGAACACAATTTCTATTTAAACAGGATTTCTGTTCGTCGTGGATTGGTGAGACTGTATACCATGAAGTGAATGTTGTCTAATTTTATTAGTTGTATCTTTGACTTGTTGTTTTCTACAACCCAGCACAGTGAGGCCGGGTCGTGTAAATAGTCATCAACTATTTGGTTGATAGACATCATTGACGAACGGCGCTCTTTGAAACAGCACAAAGCGAAAAAACTTTGTCTGGCGTTTTAGTATAAGTCTTGTGTTTGATGGTTAATACAAATCGTGTGTTTGGGGTTACTGTAAGTATTGCTGTTGGCGATTTAGTATAAATCTTGTGTTTGGGAGTTAATAAAAATCGTGTGTTTGTGGTTGATACAAGTATTGTGGTTGGAGATTTATTATACAATGTATGACGTAAGTGCAATGTATGACGCCAGTGCAATGTATGACGCCAGTGCAATGTATGACGCCAGTGCAATGTATGACGTCAATGCAATGTATGACGCTAGTGCAGTTGCGAATGTACACACGTAATCGATATTCACATTCAGTTGCGAATGTACACACGTAATCGATATTCACATTGTACTAGAAGCTCTGTGTCAGCACGTACAAACGCGTATACACACGGTTAGTGATCGGCTCCATCAAGTCGAATGTGGCCAACAGAAACCATTGTGTGACGACATCAGTGGTTGCTGTTGTCAGTAATTCGATTTGCGCAACTATTGGATTATTGTTATTATTGCTAAAATGTATATAAAGCGACACATACGTGGGACCAGCCCGTTCACAGACGTGTATATGCAATCATAAATAATAAATATAATATTATATATATATATATATATATATATATATATATATATATATATATATATATATATATATATATGTGTGTGTGTTTATATATATATATATATATATATATATATATATATATATATATATATATATATGTATATATATATATATATGTATATATATATATATATATATGTATATATGTATATATATATATATATATATATATATATATATACATATATATATATGTGTGTGTGTGTTTATATATATATATATATATATATATATATATGTATATATATATATATATATATATATATATATATATATATGTATATATATATGTATATATATATATATATATATATATATATATACATATATATATATATATATACATATATATATATATATATATATATATATATATATATATATATATATATATATATATATATATATATATATATATATATATATATATATATATATATATATTATGTCGTACGCAATTCCGGAATTCTGTTCTGTCGAGAAATGAGGACGACATTCTGTCACGTACGTCAAGTGCTGTGACTACATTGTTCCGAACAGGCTAAGGTGAATTGCCTGAACTGTGAAGATGATATCATCTTACAGCAACGTTACTTTAACCAACATTCTATTCGACAAGCTTCCAATATACTACGTGCAACTCGATTGATACGTACTAGCGTCTAGTGACAGCGATGTAGGCAGGCCGTGGTTACAGAGGGTAGGCGGGCCGTGGTCACAGAGGGTAGGCGGGCCGTGGTCACAGAGGGTAGGCGGGCCGTGGTCACAGAGGGTAGGCGGGCCGTGGTCACAGAGAGTAGGCGGGCCGTGGTCACAGAGGGTAGGCGGGCCGTGGTCACAGAGGGTAGGCGGGCCGTTTTCACAGAGGGTAGGCGGGCCGTGGTCACAGAGGGTAGGCGTGCCGTGGTCACAGAGGGTAGGCGGGCCGTGGTCACAGAGGGTAGGCGGGCCGTGGTCACAGAGGGTAGGCGGGCCGTTGTCACAGAGGGTAGGCGGGCCGTGGTCACAGAGGGTAGGCTGGCCGTTGTCACAGAGGGTAGGCGGGCCGTGGTCACAGAGGGTAGGCGGGCCGTGGTCACAGAGGGTTGGCGGGCCGTGGTCACAGAGGGTAGACGGGCCGCGGTCACAGATTTGCCGAGTATACGGCTTTGGCGGTAGAACTATTGTTTTCTCTTCAATTTTAAAAACAATCTACCTCCTTCCGGCCAAAATCAACCGCCTTCCAGCCAAAATCTACCACCAAAGCACCATTTTACGTTCAAAATGCACCCGGAAATGTACCAGAATTAGGTACATTTATACCCTAAAATTGAAACATTCTTCCTCCAGAAGGGGAAGTCCCCGCCCACAACACCCCCCCGTCTACACTCCCCCTCCTGTCGCGGGCCCCCGGCGTGAAGGGGAGTGTGGATGTGGATGTGTACGTCAGAGCTTCCTCTACCGCCTCACGTCATGTTACGTGGCACATCTGTAGTCAGAAGATATTCTATAATTGATCTTCCAGTTGCACGTGTTCCTTCCGTTTCACGTGTTCCTTCCGTTGCACGTGTTCCTCCAGTTTCACGTCTTCCTCTGGTTGCACGTCTTCCTCCAGTTGCACGACTTCCTCCAGTTGCACGTCTTCCTCCAGTTGCACGTCTTCCTCCAGTTGCACATCTTCCTCCAGTTGCACGTCTTCCTCCGGTTGCACGTCTTCCTCCGGTTGTACGTCTTCCTCTAGTTACACATCTTCCTCCGGTTGCACGTCTTCCTCCAGTTGCACGTCTTCCTCCAGTTGCACGTGTTCCTCCAGTTTCACGTCTTCCTCTGGTTGCACGTCTTCCTCCAGTTGCACGACTTCCTCCAGTTGCACGTCTTCCTCCAGTTGCACGTCTTCCTCCAGTTGCACGTCTTCCTCCGGTTGCACGTCTTCCTCCGGTTGTACGTCTTCCTCCAGTTGCACGTCTTCCTCCAGTTGCACGTCTTCCTCCAGTTGCACGTCTTCCTCCGGTTGCACGTCTTCCTCCGGTTGCACGTCTTCCTCCAGTTGCACGTCTTCCTCCAGTTGCACGTCTTCCTCCAGTTGCACGTCTTCCTCCAGTTGTACGTCTTCCTCCAGTTGCACGTCTTCCTCCGGTTGCACGTCTTCCTCCAGTTGCACGTCTTCCTCCAGTTGCACGTCAACCTCCAGTTGCACGTCTTCCTCCAGTTGCACGTCTTCCTCCAGTTGCACGTCTTCCTCCGGTTGTACGTCTTCTTCCAGTTGCACGTCTTCTTCCAGTTGCACGTCTTCCTCCAGTTGCACATCTTCCTCCAGTTGCACGTCTTCCTCCAGTTGCACGTCTTCCTCCGGTTGTACGTCTTCCTCCAGTTGCACGTCTTCCTCCAGTTGCACGTCTTCCTCCAGTTGCACATCTTCCTCCAGTTGCACGTCTTCCTCCAGTTGCACGTCTTCCTCCGGTTGTACGTCTTCTTCCAGTTGCACGTCTTCTTCCAGTTGCACGTCTTCCTCCAGTTGCACATCTTCCTCCAGTTGCACGTCTTCCTCCAGTTGCACGTCTTCCTCCGGTTGTACGTCTTCCTCCAGTTGCACGTCTTCTTCCAGTTGCACGTCTTCCTCCAGTTGCACGTCAACCTCCAGTTGCACGTCTTCTTCCAGTTGCACGTCATGCTACATGCTACATTGCAGTGGCGCAATATATTTTCGGTTAAACCTCTGTGTATGCAGTGATTTTATACCTTGGTCCTGCGCATGTCAGTTAATAAACGACACGAAAACGAAGAACGTATCTGCGGACTTTGGTTCGTGTTAAGGTCGCCAGATTAAACGTGTATTCGACTAACTGGAGATGAAACAGATTGGATAGGCCCTGTTTGTCACTGACAAAGTGTATGAAGGACGATGTGTGAAGGACGGTGTACGAAGGACGGTGTACGAAGGACGGTATACGAAGGACGGTGTACGATAGACGGTGTACGAAGGGCTGTGTACGAAGGACGGTGTGCGAAGGACGGTATACGAAGGACGGTGTACGATAGACGGTGTACGACGGGCTGTGTACGAAGGACGGTGTACGAAGGACGGTATACGAAGGACGGTGTACGATAGACGGTGTACGAAGGGCTGTGTACGAAGGGCTGTGTACGAAGGACGGTGTGCGAAGGACTTTGTACAAAGATCGATGTACGAAGGACGTTGTACGAAGGACGGTGTACGACGGACGTTGTATGATGGACGAGGTATGAAGGACGGTGTACGATGGATGCTGTATGGAGGACGATGTGCGACGGACGATGCACCGAATCGGTTACACGCTGCATAGGAGACTACAAAGTAGACATCGCGTGGACGAGGTGATTTATGTGGCCGGCGAGACACGTCACTGGTCGCACACAATGGAAGCGTTCAGCGGACAACGCAATATCACCGCCGCGGTGTTTGTCAGACACGGGGCTACATTGTGTGAATATTGCATACAACCGCCGCGAACATTCTCCAGAGGCCAGCCCTGTGCCTCGGGTGTCTCTCGCTATAGTACCGTACTCGGAGGCCAGCCTTGCGCCTCGGGTGTCTCTCGCTATAGTACCGTACTCGGAAGCCAGCCCTGCGCCTCGGGTGTCTCTCGCTATAGTACCGTACTCGGAGGCCAGCCCTGTGCCTTGGGTGTCTCTCGCTATAGTACCGTACTCGGACGTTTAACATTGCGAAATATTTCTTTGTCTAATGTTCTGTGGCAGAAAGTCTTTCTAATCTATTGATACCGACGCCGATAAAAAGGTGACCCTTGTCTGTTGAAGAATGAACAGGCACCTTTGATATGTCCGTCTCCGTGTCGTGAACACCCAGCCATTATACACGATACAGGTGGTAAATACAAGTCATGAATAGTCAGTGAGCCACCTGAAGTCTGGGGAGTCCGTGCGTCAACACTAAACCTGAAAGTTAGTACAAGTGGATTGTGCATGTTACTGGGCTTAAAGGATGCGCATTATCTAATATATATATATATATATATATATATATATATATATATATATATATATATATATATATATATATAAATTGCATCTTTCTACCGTAGTGTGCGCGCGCGCTTCGTGTGTGAGCATTTTTGTCTGTTTGTTTGATTCCTTGTTTGTATGTCTGCGTGCGTGCGCGTGCGCGTGTGAGTATGTGCGTGTGCGTGTGCGTGTCAGTATGTGTATGTGCTGGTGGTTGTGCGTGTGTGTGTGCAATGCCACTGTGCATATGCGTGTGTGCGTGTCGGTGTGCGGGCGTGCGTGCGTGCGTGCGTGCGTGTGTGCGTGCGTGCGTGAGTGCGTGCGGGTGCGTGTGTGTGAGTGTGCGTGTACTGCTTATATATTTGACACGGTTGAGTATTTCACCTACGAATGTGTCGTATTAGTACAAAATGCTCCAGATACATGCGACAGCGGTGACATACCACGCCGAACATTCAAGCATCAGCAGTTGTCGCGCCATCGACACAAAACAGTGATTCACTCGGTATCCGACCAGACGTTGCTAACTACCATCATTTGGCAGCACTAGACGCACAAGACACCACCAATGGCTGCCCTACAGCGCCACAACCCTTATCAATCATATTCATATGGTACACCCCATAATTGCAGGTATTAACTTCACAATGTCGGAGCGATCTCGCCGCCAGTCTGTCTACGTAGTCGTGCGCCCGTATTGTGCACCCGAGAGTGGGAGGGAGGGAGGGAGGGAGGGAGGAAGAGAGGGAGGGAGGGAGGGAGGGAGGGAGGGATGGAGGGAGGGAGGGAGGGATGGAGGGAGGGAGGGAGGGAGGGAGGAAGGGAGGAAGAGAGGGAGGGAGGGAGGGAGGGAGGGAGGGAGGGAGGAAGAGAGGGAGGGAGGGAGGGAGGGAGGAAGGGAGGGAGGGAGGGAGGAATGGAGGAAGAGAGGGAGGGAGGAAGGGAGGGAGGGAGGGATATATATGCATGCATGCATGCACATAACTTTCACACATTGATTACTTCACAGAAAACAACCTTTACCGATTCCAACGACTAGATGTAGCGCTATATAAGAATATCCGATTGAAGGGTTTACCACAAAGCAGACTATGCGTCGCAATCGAAACATGAATTCAACGGTCATATTTCTTAGGAGGTTTTTTACACGAGCGATTCAACGAAATAGGTTACGACAGTAGCAAAGTATCGAGGTCGCCGGTAGCTAATTAATTATGTTCGCGCGCAGTGTTACGTAGATAGAGAGAGGCGAGCTGTCGGTCTGTCTGGGCGTCCGTCAGTGACGTGTTGTCTGTCGACGATTGTAAGAACTGAGAAGAACATTGTTAGGCACTTGACGCCTGGTGTCAATGCCGCTTTGTGAAGGCCAAGCGGACTCGTCTCGCCCTTGTGCTGTTCACGGGACGACTAAGTTGCCCTCTCGTCTGACGGCATTGGTCCGTCGCTGTGACGACATCGTCTCGTGTAAATCCTGCTTAAGGGGGGTGTACAGAGAATGTCATTGGTTGACTGACACGCAGTTTCGTATGATTAACATTCCTAATTTCTCTGAATATTTGGTTCAAAATTAACAAAGTTATATTTCAGGTTTTGATATTTATTGCTATAGTATATGTACCTTTATTGCTGTAGTATATGTACCTTTATTGCTGTAGTATGTGTACCTTTATTGCTATAGTATATGTACCTTTATTGCTGTAATATATGTACCTTTATTGCTGTAGTATATGTACCTTTATTGCTGTAGTATATGTACCTTTATTGCTGTAGTATATGTACCTTTATTGCTGTAGTATATGTACCTTTATTGCTGTAGTATATGTACCTTTATTGCTGTAGTATATGTACCTTTATTGCTGTAGTATATGTACCTTTATTGCTGTAGTATATGTACCTTTATTGCTGTAGTATCTTTAGATATTGTATTGACGGGAATTTGACGGACCAATAAAGTATCTGTTATGTTCCACCTTCCAAATTAATTTATCGGTCGGTTCTTTTTATGCCGTAAAGTGGGACGTATGTGTGTCGTAAACTAGCATATTTTGACCCATCGCCAAATCTTGTATTTTTGAAATTATTTCTAGGTGAAATACAGCAACAGTAACACGGTTTTAAATATATATTATATTTAACCAACCGGAATGTTATAAACACAAATGAAATCAGTATTAGGCCTGTGACGTCACGTAAAACATTCGTTCCGTTAACCAATAAAAATCGCTGTACATTGGCTTTAGGAGAGATGCTGATGAGCCGAGGGAACGCTTTGGTTTCTTTGAAACTGACCGTGGATTCCAACCCGGGAAACCATCCCTCTTACGCCTTTTAACGACTGCACGGAGCGTGTAAACTCGCAGTCCTGTCTTTCCCACGGACGCTGCTTAATCATATCTCCACACGAAGTAAGGAATACCGCCTTCTGAAGATCGGCGCATTGGGAAACTTCCAAAACTGAGCGCGTCCTTTTGAACATTTCTATTCTATTTGACAGTTCCTAGTTTGTCTCTTTGACAACAGGTGATGTCGTCAAATTTGGCACTTAATACTGTTAACATCATTGCCATACTTTAGGATTACGTCGACTTCAAGTTCAAACGGTCAATGCTGGGCAATGATTCTGATCACTGTTTTTATTCTAAAAGTCGATAAACCGTAGCCAGAAGAGAAGCGTCACACCATTGACACGTCACACCATGGACGCGTCACACCATGGACGCGTCACACCATGGACGTGTCACACCATGGACGCGTCACACCATGGACGCGCATAGCAACCTACAACAAGACTGTTCGATATAAGAAGACTAGAAATAGTTTAACATTCTCTCGTACAGTTAATCCACAGTTAATCCACGTGGGCAGGAATTACTTATGTTTGCTCTCGGCGGCTGCGGATATAACATTTTCTCAAAACATAGTGGCATCCAGGGGCCGTGCCCTCCCAGTGCCCTCACAGAGGCGTCGCCAGAGGGGGTCCAAGGGCGGTGCCCTCACAGAGGCGTCGACAGAGGGGGTCCAAGGGCCGTGCCCTCCAAGAGGCGTAAATGCTGTTCCTACTTCCTCTGGGGCCAAATCAGACTCGTGGTGGTCATGTCTTAACAATGTTGTGATTAATATCAGTGGCACAAATGGGGAGGTCAAAGGGGTCAAGGGGGTCAAGGGGGAGGTCATAGTAGGAGGCCAAATGGGGAGGTCAAATGGGGAGATCAAAGGGGGAGGTCAAGGGGAGGCCAAATGGGGAGGTCAACGGGGTCAAGGTTGGGGGTCAAGGAGAAGTCACAGGAGGAGACCAAAGGGGACGTCACAGGAGGAAGCCAAAGGGGACGTCACAGGAGGAAGCCAAAGGGGACGTCACAGGAGGAAGCCAAAGGGGAGGCCAAAGAGGAAGATCAAATCGGAGGTAACAGGAGGAGACCAAAGAGGTTGTCAAAGGGGGAGACCAAAGGGGAGAGGCCAAAGGAGAGACCAAAGGGGAGAGGCCAAATGACCCCCCTTTAAATAATTAATTACTTATGACTGTGAATGCTTTGTCTGTATCAGTCGATTTTACATACACTATTGGAAAATATTTTTTTTAACAGTTTAGTTTATATATTTTAATGTGAAACAAAAGGCATTTTGGGGGTCTTTGCACATATAAGAGTATTTGAAAACTAATCATTTGCAACTATAATCAAGAATATCACACAAGTGGTTAACTAAATATACCTCGTTGAATACCGAACATCTTTTTTTGCATGGGCAGCGCCATATTTGTTCAGAATCCTACGAGTTCTGACTAGGTTTCCCATAACTCCAACTTTAAACACCTGAACGTAAACGATTTTAGTCACATACTTGCCAATAGGTTTGGACATGCTGTTTGGACATGCTGTTTGGACATGCTGTTTGGACATGCTGTTTGGACATGCTGTTTGCGTCTAAAATCAACTTATTTGGCAACGTAGTCCATTCATTCATTGTTTACTAACCTCCTCGCGTTCCGATTTGACAGTTCTCTTGATCGAGTGTGTGCCTTGTGTCGAAGTCTTCGACCAAGGTACATGCTGGAAGATTGTCGGTACCGCTTCAGGCTTTAACGTTCTCCGTCGCCGACGCTTCAAAGGACCATGACCCATTAGTTGATGAAAATACATCAACTTCAAAACACGACTCTTCAAAATTGGCCGAACACAGTCTAGTATATTGCGTGGGCTTCCAACCAGCCCGCCCGCAACTGTGAACCCATTGCTTCACTGTTGTCTGTTTTTTCAAAGGAAATCGAAAAAAATACAACTCTTTATATCTCGCCGAGTCATGTTTACATACGAATGCTGCACAGAGTTTTTGCTGCGTGTAAATCCAGTATAAAAGCAAATAAAAATGTAACTGCACATCTCAACACGTTAAAAATATACGTGATCCAAACTGCCTACGTTACAGCTGCGTTGGGTGTTAAGGGGCTGCTCGCCGCTGATTGGACAAAATTGCAAACACTGATGATTATGTCAGCCTCCAAGAAAAATTAAATTAGACCAGAATTTCGAACTTTTATAACAGATTCCCAATAAACGACTTGCGTGATATTCTTCATTATAGTTGCAGATGGTTAGTTTTTAGACACTCTTAGGGCCCAAAACAACGCCTTTGGTTTCACTTTAAATATTTTTATCTCATCAAAACAGCTGCTAACTACATTCGGAATAGTGTTGCCGTTTCGATAAAATGCTTGAAATTAAACGTAGGAATAAATAAAACAAACGACTAGAAAGTAACTGGCGGAATTGCTGTCCAATTATGCATTTCAAAAGAAGCAAGTACACTGTACATATGAACAGATTAAACGACTGCGACACTTTAGAAACGCATCCGTAATAGTAGTCAGCGATATCGATCTTCTAAACAGTCGCTAGCACGTGGTCGCTGGTCTCAGCGCTGAATTGGTGCTTCCATCTAGCGAACAACCAACACTCAGTTAGCTGCTGCCACCTATCAGAATATGTTGAATTAATTCTACCAGTCATTGGCGTGAAGTTCAGTCCGGCCACGGGAATTTATTTCGTCCACGCGAATCAACATCGTGTCTGATCGTAGACACACAGTGTGTAATACTCTTGCGTGATCTGCTGTACCGTATATAATATTAATAAAACGAAATTTAAGACCGATGTAAGCAAAGGTTTACTCGTGTCGTAGGGGTTGACTCGTGTCGTAGGGGTTGACTCGTGTCGTAGGGGTTGACTCGTGTCGTAGGGGTTGACTCGTGTCGTAGGGGTTGACTCGTGTCGCAGGGGTTGACTCGTGTCGTAGGGGTTGACTCGTGTCGTAGGGGTTTACTCGTGTCGTAGGGGTTGATTTGTGTCGTAGGGGTTGACTTGTGTCGTAGGGGTTGACTCGTATCATAGGTGATGACTTGTGTCGGAATCCTGTGGTTTGTTTTAATTCGTGTTGTAGGGGTTGACTCGTGTCGGAATCGTGTCGTAGGTGTTGACTCATGTCGTAGGTGTTGACTCGTGTCAGAATCAAATCGTTGGTGTTGGCTTTTGTCGGAATCGTGTCGTAGGGGTTGACTCATGTCGTAGGGGTTGACTCTTGTCGGAATCAAATCATAGGTGTTGACTTGTGTCGTAGGTGTTAACTCGTGTCATAGGGGTTGACTCGTGATGTAGGGGTTGACTTGTGTCGGAATCGTGTCATAGGTGTTGACTAATGTCGTAGGTGTTGACTCGTGTCGTAGGGGTTGACTCATGTCGGAATCGAGTCGTTGGTGTTGACTTGTGTCGGAATCGTTTCGTAGGTGTTGACTTGTGTCGTAGGTGTTGACTCGTGTCATAGGGTTTGACTTGTGTCAGAATCAAGTCGTAGGTGTTGACTCGTGTCGTAGGGATTGACTCGTGTCGTAGGGGTTGACTCGTGTCGGAATTGTGTCATAGGTGTTGACTCATGTCGTAGGGGTTGACTCGTGTCAGAATCGAGTCGTAGGTGTTGACTTGTGTCGGAATCGTGTCGTAGGTGTTGACTCGTGTCGTATGGGTTGACTTGAGTCGGAATCATGTTGTAGGTGTTGACTCGTGTCGTAGGGGTTGACTCATGTCGGAATCGTGTCGTAGGTATTGACTTGTGTCGTAGGTGTTGACTCGTGTCGTATGTGTTGACTTGTTTCGGAATCGAGCCGTAGGTGTTGACTTGTGTCGGACCCAAGTCGTAGGGTTGACTTGTGTCGACTTTTGACTTTATTGGACTTGACTTGGAACTCGGATAAATTACTCGAGCCTTGACGTGGACTTGACGTGGACTTGACGTGGACTTGACGTGGACATGACGTGGACTTGCAGTTCAACGACTTAAGATTTGCCAGTTTGTGACTTGCCAACAAGTCTGATTATTTTTCCAACAAATTATTATCAAGCACCAACCATAGCAAAACCGTTCCGCCTACTTTCTGCCTGACTATCGTCTCACGCGTATGTTGCCTTTGTTGATGTATCGTTATTGTTAAATAATCAACATAAACTCGCTTCATTTGTTAGAGAGTAGTTTTTATCTGAGAAATGTGTGTTATATATAAAGCAGGAGAAGTTCGTAAGTCAAAGATGAATAATGAGGCTGTTCTCGATCACAGTGATTGTGTGCAGTGTAACATCCCAATCTCGCTCTGTTTTTATTTAGCATAACATCCCAATCTCGCTCTGTTTTTTTTTCAATGTAACATTCCAATCTCGCTCTGTTTTTATTCAGTGTGACATTCTAATCTCGCTCTGTTTTTATTTAGCGTAACATCCCAATCTCGCTCTGTTTTTATTCAGTGTAACATCCCAATCTCGCTCTGTTTTTATTCAGTGTAACATCTCAATCTCGCTCTGTTTTTATTCAGTGTAACATCCCAATCTCGCTCTGTTTTTATTCAGTGTAACATCTCAATCTCGCTCTGTTTTTATTCAATGTAACATCCCAATCTCGCTCTGTTTTTATTCAGTGTAACATCCCAATCTCGCTCTGTTTTTATTCAGTGTAACATCCCAATCTCGCTCTGTTTTTATTCAGTGTAACATCTCAATCTTGCACTATTTTTATTTAGTGTAACATCTCAATCTCGCTCTGTTTTTATTCAGTGTAACATCCCAATCTCGCTCTGTTTTTATTCAGTGTAACATCCCAATCTCGCTCTGTTTTTATTCAATGTAACATCCCAATCTCGCTCTGTTTTTATTCAGTGTAACATCCCAATCTCGCTCTGTTTTTATTCAGTGTAACATCCCAATCTCGCTCTGTTTTTATTCAGTGTAACATCTCAATCTTGCACTATTTTTATTTAGTGTAACATCTCAATCTCGCTCTGTTTTTATTCAGTGTAACATCTCAATCTCGCTCTGTTTTTATTCAGTGTAACATCTCAATCTTGCACTATTTTTATTTAGTGTAACATCCCAATCTCGCTCTGTTTTTATTTAGTGTAAAATCCCAATCTCGTTCTATTTTTATTTAGTGTAACATCCCAATCTCGCTGTTTTTATTCAGTGTAACATCTCAATCTCGCTCTGTTTTTATTCAGTGTAACATCTCAATCTTGCACTATTTTTATTTAGTGTAACATCTCAATCTCGCTCTGTTTTTATTCAGTGTAACATCTCAATCTCGCTCTGTTTTTATTAAGTGTAAAATCCCAATCTCGCTCTGTTTTTATTTAGTGTAACATCCCAATCTCGCTCTGTTTTTATTCAGTGTAACATCCCAATCTCGCTCTGTTTTTATTCAGTGTAACATCTCAATCTCGCTCTGTTTTTATTTAGTGTAAAATCCCAATCTCGCTCTGTTTTTATTTAGTGTAACATCCCAATCTCGCTCTGTTTTTATTCAGTGTAACATCCCAATCTCGCTCTGTTTTTATTCAGTGTAACATCCCAATCTCGCTCTGTTTTTATTCAGTGTAACATCCCAATCTCGCTCTGTTTTTATTCAGTGTAACATCTCAATCTCGCTCTGTTTTTATTTAGTGTAACATCCCAATCTCGCTCTGTTTTTATTCAGTGTAACATCCCAATCTCGCTCTGTTTTTATTCAGTGTAACATCCCAATCTCGCTCTGTTTTTATTCATCGAGTTCTTTTTGAAAACATTGACCCAATTTGGTGACATATGCGTTTATGTTGAATAACAATTAAAATAAGCTTTTCGTCAAATGGGAATACAAACATAAAATCGATATGAAATACAAAATATAGAATGTCTGTCCGAATTTATAATTGTTCGACCGCATTATTTATATCCACAATAAAAGTAAATCAAACAATAAACGTACATTGTTATGTTTTGAGCCGTTAGTCGTGTGTTAGTCGTGTGTTAGTCGTGTGTTAGTCGTGTGTTAGTCGTGTGTTAGTCGTGTGTTAGCGTCATTAATGTTTACGATAAACATTCAACAAGTTCATATACAGGTGCAATTGTGAGGGGGAGGGTGGTAGGGTTCTCAACCTGCTTCGGGGCCTACCTCCTAACTCCCACCTGTTTTCGGGACCAACCTCCCATCTGTTTTCGGGGCCAACCCACCATCTCCACCCTCTTTTTTTGGGCCAACCTTCCATCCCCACCTGTTTTTGGGGCCAACTCCCAATCTCCCACCTGTTTTTTGCGGCCAACCTCCCATCTCCCACCTGTTTTCGGGGCCAACCCACCATCTCCCACCTGTTTTCGGGGCTAACCCCCAATTTCCCACCTGTTTACGAGGCCAACCTCCCATCTCCTACCTGTTTTGGGGGCTAACCCCCAATCTCCCACCTGTTTACGAGGCCAACCTCCCGTCTCCCTCCTGTTTTGTATGTTGTTTAAAATAGACCAAAGATCGACACAGAAGCAATAGAGTAACAAATAAATCCACTTGCCTGTATCTTTCGGAAGAGACGCTAAAGCCGTTGGTCCCTTCTAACTGGCGGGGGGAGTAAGATATCCCACACAGGCAAATGGAATAAAAATCTGTCGAGGACTCGATCGACAAAAAACCACACAATCCCTGCATTAGTTGATGCTAAGACAGGCGCTATGACGCCTCGTAAGACAGGCGCTATGACGCCTCGTAAGACAGGCGCTCTGACGCCTCGTCAGACAGGCGCTCTGACGCCTCGTAAGACTGGCGCTCTGACGCCTCGTAAGACTGGCGCTCTGACGCCTCGTCAGACAGGCGCTCTGACGCCTCGTAAGACAGGCGCTCTGACGCCTCGTCAGACAGGCGCTCTGACGCCTCGTAAGACAGGCGCTCTGACGCCTCGTGAGACTGGCGCTCTGACGCCTCGTAAGACAGGCGCTCTGACGCCTCGTATGACAGGCGCTCTGACGCCTCGTAAGACAGGCGCTCTGACGCCTCGTGAGACTGGCGCTCTGACGCCTCGTAAGACTGGCGCTCTGACGCCTCGTAAGAGAGGCGCTCTGACGCCTCGTCAGACAGGCGCTCTGACGCCTCATAAGACAGGCGCTCTGACGCCTCGTGAGACACGCGCTCTGACGCCTCGTAAGCGTAAGCTTCTTGAGCCCTTTTTAAGCAGATACCAGCGATCGTGTATTATAAGACCCCACATTATTATTATTATTATTAGTAGTAGTAGTAGTAGTAGTAGTAGTAGTAGTAGTAGTAGTAGTAGTAGTAGTGGCAGCAGCAGCAACAACAACAACAGCAGCAGCAGCAGCAGCAGCAGTATTACTATTACACCTGTACTAATATTACCAGGATTATTATTGTCTATATACACAGTATAACGAAAATACACTTTTCAACTGTGCAGCATGTATCAGCGCAATACGTCACCTGTCGCCATACGTCACCTGCCGCCATACGTCACCTCCCGCCATGCGTCACCAGCCGCCATACGTCACCTCCCTACATACGTCACCTGCCGCCATACGTTACCTCCCGCCATACGTCACCTCCCACCATGCGTCACCTGCCGCCATACGTCACCTCCCGCCATACGTCACCTGCCGCCATACGTCACCTGCCGCCATACGTCACCTCCCGACATACGTCACCTCCCGCCATACGTCACCTCCCGCCATACGTCACCTCCCGCCATCCGGGACCTCTCACACTACACTCCTTACCTATCCATGAAGTCGCTCCTTATCAATCGGCCCCTTCCTTCCGCCCCATGTTTCACTCTGTATTTATGCAACCGATGTTATTAAACTGTTCTGACATCTGCAGATAAATATATGTTCCTTTCACAAACACTCAAAGACAATTCTGAACCATTGAATCAACCCCTGAAGTCGAAGTTCCTTCACTACTCGTGAGACAGTCCCTATGTGTTGTGGATGTCTTCTACTGAAACAATAATTAATTAACGTTATGTTGCAAAATACAAGATTTCCACCATCAACAAACAGGACGTTAGGCGAAGCAGTCCTTTTTAGCAACGCCTAACATAACAGTAAGTGATATTTCGTAATTAATTCTGATTTTAACTTATTTTGTTTATTATCAATGGAATGATACTTCAGTCTTCGGAAATCTGTCAGCTGCTACACGTCTGGCCTCATTCCAGCAGTTCCACTTCAGTACGCGTGTTTCATTTACTACAGTTGACCGTCACGTTGTCGTTGGTCGACCAACATTTCTTCTACCTTCCGGCGTCCACGTCAACGTCGTCTCACATTTGCTGTTCTTGTCCATTCGTAGGATGTGTCCCACCCATTTCCATCTTCTTAAGGGCACCTTGGTGCTGATTGTCTTCAATTTTGTTTTTGCAAGAATATCGTTTAAATTCATTAACTACTTGTATTGATCCTTTCATAAAAACGTTACGAACAAGCCTAGTCGTTAGGACAACTGCAAAGTTTTACGACAATCACCTTGGCCTGAGGCATAACAATGTAACTGCTGTCATCTAGTGACTAAACACTGCAGTTGGTAGTATGCACCGTGCTGCCATCTAGCGAGTCGTCTAACAACAATGTATATGTCAGTTGCCAGAGACAATGACGCTGTTTCAATGGAGTTACGTACGTCCTGATTCGAGGACGTGGTGGCGCTGTGGTTGGAACGTCGGACTCTCAAGAGAGAACCCGGTTGCCTCCATTCACTCAGCTGTATAAAATGAATAACAGACAGTGGTGGATATGCGTGAATAAATAGTCTTTGCGCAGTAACTGTAGCGTGGCTGAATGCTTCCCAGACAAGTCGAGTTCTTGTTGGAATGAGCAGGTATGCCTGGTCTGTCTGGGGATGAAGTGTAAAGCCCTGTATAAGAACGGACCTTTTAGATCCACAGACCCCAAGAAACGGAAGTTCTTCCAGAACTCGCAGCCGTCGTTTTGGTGTTGGACAGCGTCGACTCGACGTCTTCATAGACTGAGGGTGAACATGTCTTCGTCCTCCACGGGGAATACATCGTCGTCCTCCACAGAGGAGAACATGTCTTCGTCCTCCACGGAGAATACATCTTCATCCTCCACAGAGGAGAACATGTCTTCGTCCTCCACGGAGAATACATCTTCATCCTCCACAGAGGAGAACATGTCTTCGTCCTCCACGGGGAATACATCTTCATCCTCCACAGAGGAGAACATGTCTTCGTCCTCCACGGAGAATACATCTTCATCCTCCACAGAGGAGAACATGTCTTCGTCCTCCACGGAGAATACATCTTCATCCTCCACAGAGGAGAACATGTCTTCGTCCTCCACGGAGAATACATCTTCATCCTCCACAGAGGAGAACATGTCTTCGTCCTCCACGGAGAATACATCTTCATCCTCCACAGAGGAGAACATGTCTTCGTCCTCCACGGAGAATACATCTTCATCCTCCACAGAGGAGAACATGTCTTCGTCCTCCACGGAGAATACATCTTCATCCTCCACAGAGGAGAACATGTCTTCGTCCTCCACGGAGAATACATCTTCATCCTCCACAGAGGAGAACATGTCTTCGTCCTCCACGGAGAATACATCTTCATCCTCCACAGAGGAGAACATGTCTTCGTCCTCCACGGAGAATACATCTTCATCCTCCACAGAGGAGAACATGTCTTCGTCCTCCACGGAGAATACATCTTCATCCTCCACAGAGGAGAACATGTCTTCGTCCTCCACGGAGAATACATCTTCATCCTCCACAGAGGAGAACATGTCTTCGTCCTCCACGGAGAATACATCTTCATCCTCCACAGAGGAGAACATGTCTTCGTCCTCCACGGAGAGCACATATTCGTCCTCCACAGAGGAGAACATGTCTTCGTCCTCCACGGAGAATACATCGTCGTCCTCCACAGAGGAGAACATGTCTTCGTCCTCCACGGAGAGCACATATTCGTCCTCCACAGGGGAAATCATGTCTTCGTCCTCCGTGGAGGAACACAATGTCTAGCGATGTTTTCACGAGTCTTACTGAAAATGTTGTTTACAATTGATGAACTGATGGAAACAAAAAGTTTATTCGGTTGATGATACAACACTGTCGTGTTTGATGTTTGGTGTTTGGTTGATGATACAACACTGTCGTATTTGCTTCAGTTCGTTCCCCTTCAGACCGTACTGGATCAGACACTGTTATATTTGCTAGGCCCAGCTATAAAGGCAATGACGAAACATCGCCAAAGTGTATCCCGTGACAACCAATACCTGGGAGGACTGTACAGACCAGGCTTTGCATATGTCAAGTGGGAGGGACTATGGGAGGGAAGGAAGGTGGGAGGAAAGGAGGGAGGGAGGTGGTAGGGTGGAAGGGAGGGAAGAAGGGAGGGAGGGAGGGAGGGAGGGAGGGAGGGAGGGAGGGAGGGAGGGAGGGAGGGAGGGAGGGAGAGAGGGTGGGCGGGAGGGAGGGAGGCACAGGTGGAGAGAGAAAGTAATGTCTGATCTAGCAGCAACTCGTCTGTGACAAATTATTCTATATCTATTATATAAACAGCATCCACTCGTCCACATTTAGCTCAGTTAGTGCACGCAAGCAAGGCTTCGTTCACATTTAGCTCAGTTAGTGCACTCAAGCAAGGCTTCGTTGACATTTAGCTCAGTTAGTGCATTCAAGCAAGGTTTTCCTCGCACGTGACTACGACACGTTACTTTTCCTGTTGACAGCATTGAGAAAAAAAATTATTCTACTTACAATGAGCGGACTTGTTTAGCGGCCTATATCTCCGAATGAACAGCTCTGTCGAGGGTTAAGTGTAAAGCACTTTGATCAGACTCGAACACCGGATGTTGCGATATATAATGCACAAAGCGTATCGTTGTACTTTTTCCCTTCAACGCATCAACAATATTTGCATAACGGAACAAGTGACACTTCTGTCCGCTGTGTTTTGCACGGCACCATTACTGTACAAGGAACTGACATTCCCACTTTGGCTACATATTCCCAGACAATGTCGAGCTACCGCCAACTTTCATTAATGACTACGATTTGCATATGGCTTATGTCTGAAGTACTTTGGACACGCTCTACTTGATACATTCCCAGTTATCTGAAGGTTCTTGCACATCCTGCTAAGTCGAGAAATATATTCAAATAATTGCATGTAAGAATGTTACTAACATATTTAGGAAGGTGGAAGGTTTTAATATACAATCATCACATCTTCGGCGATCTTCTCGTTTTGAGTGAACTAACGCCCGAGTTCCTACGACACCTGGGGCTCTACACTGTTTCATTCGTTCCACTAGCGATTGGTGGCGTGCATGTGAACGACAGATCGTCTCGTTGGAGGGCTCGGGTCTGGTTATGTGACAACGCGACCTGCTCAAGGCATAATCCGACATCCGCTGCATCCATATTCATATTTCACGCTCATTCACTGACTCGGAACCGTCTTTACGAGAGACGCGGCGCATATTCAAATCTGATTGCGCCGTCGCGTGCCGACTCCGTTGCCAGGGGCAACTGGCCGACGGCGCACGCGCCGCCACGCTCGCCTTTCGCCAGCGCCCGGCGGAATCTGAAATGCAGATTCCGTTCTTTTGTGTATGTGCCGATCAAAGTGCGTCGAAGTAAATAGAGACTGTGTGATGTAAACACGACTTGCCGTAGCTCGCGGCAACCGAGAGCCGAGATCGCGATGGTTTCCTGAGTTGGCCGGAAGTCGACGAAGTGTACGTCGCAGACCCGCGCGCCGTCCTTTGTGCGTCGCCGAATATGAATTCGTCTTTTCGTTGATTATGATGTTGAAAATATTCATACGGCAGTATAGCATAATTCGTTGGAAGCAGGCAAAAGCCGAGCTATTGCTTTCAACATTCTGTTGATTTAGCGTGACATATGCATGTGTGCGTACATGTGTGTGTACGTGCGTGCGTGCGTGCGTGCGTGCGTGCGTGCGTGCGTGCGTGCGTGCGTGCGTGCGTGCGTGCGTGCGTGCGTGCGTGCGTGCGTGCGTGCGTGCGTGCGTGCGTGCGTGCGTGCGTGCGTGCGTGCGTGCGTGCGTGCGTGCGTGCGTGCGTGCGTGCGTGCGTGCGTGCGTGCGTGCGTATAGACAGCTACCGTATTAACGGAACAATGCAATGACTCGTAACCTTGGCAACGTGCAGCACCGCACACAATTCTTGCAACTGATCACGTTCGTTATCATAACATATCCACGTCAGACGGTTTCACTTATTGCTGTTCACATAACTATGGCAGGTCAATTGATGCCGAGTTCTGCCGAAACATACGGATTCCTGTTTTGCCCAGACAAGGACGTAATGCTGTGAGGAATTTTACTCAGTCTCCGGGCCGGACATCGAAGTGTCGACTCAGCGCCAGTCACGCGAGCTGACGTTCCTAGAACGAAGCAGCCACGCAGGTGACCGGGCCAGCCTCATGGATTGCCGTCTGTTTTCCAGCGTCTTTCCCACCTCTCTCTCGGGCCCATACATCAGCCCTATTAAAGGCAGACGGCGTCTTTCATGTGGCGTTCTTCTCCCCTCCTACTCTCCCCCCGCCGGGGGGCCACGCCCCTTTCCCTCCCGCGGTACATTATCGCCGGCTGAGAATAAACTTTGAAATTTCACACCGCGTCCGAGGGCAGCCGGGGGGGCGGGCCATCAAGGCGCAGCGTCTGAACCCGAGTCGTGGATAATTGGGAAGACAATCCCTGCCTTCTGGTCGGTAGCAGAGCACTATTTTACTTCCGCCAGTGTTGGAGGCGAAGTGTCGGTGATTCTGAGACAATTTCACCTTTCGGGGAATTCTTGCGCTTTAGGAATTAATTTATAAACAAGGAAATTAATATAGTTGATGATTATGATACTTATCCTGGGGTCAGACCAGTATTTACATCAGTAGCAGCTTGAGCTCGTGCTAATGGCGCTAGGATCTCATAGTGAAAAATAATGTTGCTTTGACAACGACGCAGAACATCTGCTGATTTAAAAAGGAATTCTTTTTAAAATGCGGCGTAACATTTTATAGTAGCTCAACTGTACTGGCAACGTGCGCCGCGTTCGTAACAACCATTGGAATGACATTGTATAATATGTATAATTGTATAATATGTATAATAGATAGGCATGCAGTCATGAGGGCATGCAGGCAGGCAGGCAGGCAGGCAGGCAGGGCAGGGCAGGCAGGCAGGCGGGCAGGCAAGCATATAATATTATACTGACTGACCGACTGACGTGAAAAGTCGAGTTATGACGCGTGTGTTCTGAAGGTCATACGTTCGCAGATTAAAATAAACAAGTTTTGTTGATGCGTTCACTTACCACAAGCATCATAAAATCTTGATTACAAGATTGTTCTCGCTGCCGTCCGAAGTTCGGTCAACTTCGTTCAGTCCAAATTGCCTCAGTTCAGCCTGTTGTATACTTGAAGCTTTGTCAATATACGGGCGATTGAAGTAATTGCTGTATTGTGCAGTAGTAATATTACAGCGTATAACGTGCCATATAGGAACATAAAGCTGTGGCGATAGAGACAAGGGTCCGTAATCTTTGACCACTGTCTTTTGTTTTGATCGAGCGAGTTACCTTTAAAATAAAATAATTTGTTTTCCCGCTACGTCGCGTTCAGACGCCATCTTGAATTCTGAGGTCGATTCCTGGGGATGTGTTACTCTATGTTACTCTATTTGTTACTCTATGCCCTGCCTTGGTTATGTGGTACAAAATAAGCTTTTTGTATTTAACTTAACCTTTTACCTAAGCAAGTGTTACACTGACCCGTTGTGTGCGTGTGTGTGCGTGTGTGTGTGTGTGTGTGTGTGTGTGTGTGTGCGTGCGTGCGTGCGTGCGTGCGTGCGTGCGTGCGTGCGTGCGTGCGTGCGTGCGTGCGTGCGTGCGTGCGTGCGTGCGTGCGTGCGTGCGTGCGTGCGTGCGTGCGTGTGTGGCCGCATTCAACAGAGTCATTCGCCTCCCACAATTCGATATGAAGGCAAAAGGGCATAAATATCCCGCATGCGACGTCGCGAAATTTCTTTTCAATTTTTATTTAACGAAATAATTTACCATCATCAAATTCCGATAGAATAAGACATCGACATCGATACAGAATTATGTAAAGACGGATTGGAGTGTCTTACATTACAGTAATTGGTAGCGAGCTTCCATATGTGTCTAAAACATAAAGATAAGAAGGATCGACTAACCTAGTTTTGATACATTATACATGATTTGTATTTTGGCGTTATCCAAATATATTCAATCTTGAGTAATGCTTTAAAACAAACCGATGTGCAGGTCTTGATCAAAATATATTTGATATAACGTTTTAGAAACCAGTGCATATTTTACGGAAACGTAGGATACACCCACCGTCGAATGTATCAATGTTTGCAGTAAATAAATAAAACAAATATAAATGTCGTTTTAAAAATACAAATAGCTATTGAGAACGTTCCAGGCTCAAGACAGCGTCCACGACACACGTGCAAACGCCACAACACCCGCAACATGTGAGAGAACTTTGACGTACGCCTTAACACTCGTAACAATTACGACAAATTGGTCGACTGAGTATTGTGAAGACCCCGAGTGCGCATGATGTTACACATAGCGCAGATTAACCAGGAACTGAGAGTTGTGGTCCGTAATTAATAATGGAGCGTTAATTAATGACGTAGCTTGTCGCCCGGCAGCTGCGCATGCACACCTGCATAGGGTGCAGTCGGAGGTAGTCTCTTTGATCTCGCCGCCTCGCATAAACGAAGGCACTTACGACCGGATGTGTACATTGCGCATGCGTGAGCGTGCGCGCATGAAATATAGAGGAATGTCGAAATAATAGCGGGAACTGCATTTGTGTGTGAGTGGCTGAGACGGTCAGGCCGCATTGTCACAGAGTTTGACGTGCTTCACCGCGGAACATACTTCACGCAGTCCGAATTAACTTGACGATGACCAATGGATGACACGGTCAATTGAACACTGAACCAGTGACTAACCGACCAATATTTCCGAGTGTATAATGGCTGATTTACGATTAACCTTTATCGTAGCTATATCGGAGAAAACAGCAATTGAATATTAAAAATGATCCAAAAGGATATTAAAACACCAAACGAAAATTAAATATATACATATTATTGTTATATACATATTATTGTTCTTATTAATTAGATATTTAACTGGAAGCTGTGTGATATTGTATTGTAGTTCATATGGCTGGTCTACTTCTAGGCAGTACTAACATCGTTAACAATGTATGTCTAAGACATGTCACACGGAGCTGGCGTCATAAATGAACTGTTCATTCACCACTGTTTTTTTGTCAAGGAAAATGACTGGAATTCAAAGTATCCCTCTTTTTTTAAATATGATTTCCGCGGCAAGGCTTATTTTGCGTTAATCCATCAAAGTGTTTTTTCTTTATTTATATGAAAACAATCATGTAAGCAGTTGTGATCATAAGTGTAGGAGGGTGTTGTCGTGTTCACCGAAGTGTAAGAGGGTGTTGTCGTGTTCACCGAAGTGTAGGAGGGTGTTGTCGTGTTCACCGAAGTGTAAGAGGGTGTTGTCGTGTTCACCGAAGTGTAGGAGTGTGTTGTCGTGTTCACCGAAGTGTAGGAGGGTGTTGTCGTGTTCACCGCAAGTGTAGGAAGGTGTTGTCGTGTTCACCGCAAATGTACGAGGGTGTTGTCGTGTTCATCACAAGTGTAGGAGGGTGTTGACGTGTTCACCGCAAGTGTAGGAAGGTGTTGTCGTGTTCACCGCAAATGTACAAGGGTGTTGTCGTGTTCATCACAAGTGTAGGAGGGTGTTGTTTCATTATCTTAGTACGCATCACACACACATAGGCACGACCAATAATATATCCTTTGCACAGAGAAATCTGAGTTTTTAAATTACCATAGTTCATGTACAAATCGTTTGCACTCAGAGTAAGTTAGCATGATTCATTCACAAGTCGGTTGCACTCAGAGTAAATTATCGTGATTCATACACAAGTTGCTTACACTCAGATTAAGTTATCGTGATTCATTCACAAGTTGCTTGCACTCAGAATACGTTTCTTACTTGGGTCGTTGTAACAGGTTGATCTCAGAGATTATCTAAATCTCGCTCAGTTAGTCCAAATTTTAATCCAGAGGATCCCTGATTTTCGGAGCTGGTGTACTAGTGTATGATCCGCCTATCCTGGATCATTTCCGTGGATTGTGATCACTGGATCCTGGTCCGTGGATTTGGTCTCTGGACTGTGATGCGTGGATCTTGCTTCCTGCTATGTATACTTTGCTTCCTGGTCCGTGGACCTTACTTCTTGGTCCGTGGACCTTCTTCATTATCCGTGGACCTTGCTTCCTGTTGACGTTGCTATCGTCCGTGGACCAGGTGTTCGGTTCTCTCGGCCAACAAGTCGCTGGAATTAAACTGTCGTCAGACAGTGTCAGTGCACCTTTGCCACTAGTCATCATCACACCCACCAGTTGGCAGCACTGTTTCTCTCGCCGACCATCGTTGTGTCGATCGGGCGTATTTGACGGACCATCGATGTAACACAGTGAGTGTCCGGTTACTGCTTGGACTGTACATCGACACATCCATTGATAACGTACATCGACACATCCATTGATAACGTACATCGACACATCCATTGATAACGTACATCGACACATCCATTGATAACGTACATCGACACATCCATTGATAATGTACATCGACACATCCATTGATAATGTACATCGACACATCCATTGATAATGTACATCGACACATCCATTGATAATATACATCGACACATCCATTGATAATGTACATCGACACATCCACTGATAATGTACATCGACACATCCATTGATAATGTACATCGACACATCCATTGATAATGTACATCGCCACATCCACTGATAATGTACATCGACACATCCATTGATAATATACATCGACACATCCATTGATAATGTACATCGCCACATCCACTGATAATGTACATCGCCACATCCACTGATAATGTACATCGCCACATCCACTGATAATGTACATCGCCACATCCACTGATAATGTACATCGCTGCATCCACTGATATTGTACATTGAGGTATCCACTGATAATGTACATCGACACATCCATTGATAATGTACATCGACACATCCATTGATAATATACATCGACACATCCATTGATAATATACATCGACACATCCACTGATAATGTACATCGCCACATCCACTGATAATGTACATCGCTGCATCCACTGATATTGTACATTGAGGTATCCACTGATAATTTACATCGACGCATCCACTGATAATTTACATCGACGCATCCACTGATAATTTACATTGACGCATCCACTGATAACGTACATCGACACATCCACTGATAATGTACACCGACACATCCATGAATAATGTACATCGACACATCCATTGCACGAATTCATCTTTTTCAAATTACAAATGCACGAAGAATATGACTTTAATTAACACAACATTTAATATTATTTTGGACACATACTTTACGCAATTTATATATACGGACGACTCTCGCTGTGAGGACTCCCCGTGTAATGAACTCCCCGTGTTATGAATTCCCCGTGTAATGAATACCCCGTGTAATGAACTCCCCGTTTAATGAACACCTGCTTAAAAGGAACAACGTTGAAATTCGCGTTCTGACCAGCACTTTTTATGTACCCATAACTATACACACACGCACACACGCACACACGCACACACGCACACACGCACACACGCACACACGCACACACGCACACACGCACACACGCACACACGCACACACGCACACACGCACACACGCACACAAGTACACCAGTACACGCGCACGCACGCACACACACACACACACACACACACACACACACACACACACACACACACACACACACACACACACACACACACACACACACACATTATTTTTAGGGGTTGGCGTTGACATAAGCGATTGGTTTATCCAGGCGTGTTGCAGTTTGCTCTGTGAATCACACAAGGCTGTCACAAAGAGAACGAGGCGGAGACGCTGACCTTTAACGCCGGTTGACATGTCTACTCTTACAAGAGAGTCGAACAGGATCATATTCTAGAAAAGAAGCTACATATCGCATTTTGCTGCCGGATTGCATTCACCGGATGTGTGTTTGCTTCTCGGTAAAGTTTACGTATATATGTAATTCTATCGTCCCGAGGAGGCAGAGACAGATCACATGTCCGTATGTTGACTTCAAGAAAGATCACCGACTTCATCTATACGTAGGAAAGAGATTGTATCTACGTGTTGGATGTGCTCGGCAGATTGTAATCTAATAGTGGGCCTCCACGGACGGATGCGATCACTCGGGGGGGGGGGGGTATTTCACGTCGCCATTTGTACGTGTTGTTGTGTCCGACCGACTGCTTCCGTAGTCTTTATGTATTAATCTTTCTCCTCGGACACGTCGTCGTCCAGAGGGCAACACGTCCTCAGGAACTGCGATGATTTTGATGTTGTTGTCGTTGGTCATATGATAGTAACTGCGATTTTGATGTTGGTGTTCATAACGACAACAACAACAACATTGTTATTATTATCATCATCATCGTCATCATCACCATTATTATGTCGATGACGATGATGTTGTTGACGAGTGAACAAAATAAATGTTCTGATGACAAAACGCCTTGTTCACAGACCTCCTCTCTACTGACGAGGAACACAAGTCGACGAATAATCACGACTTGTGTGCAGCCAGCAGCATTGTCCTTCGCACGCAACACACGCACACACGTACACACGCACTCACACACACGCACGCGGGCGCACGTACATATATAAATGTGTACCCGTCCTGTACATGTTCGTTAATAAAAGATATGTAAGCTCCGTTATGTTAGATTGAAGTACGTTGTATCGGAGTACGTTGAGTTGAGTTTGAGCGCGTATACTTGTGTACGTGTGTACGTGTGTACGTGTGTACGCGTCTTCTTCTTGTTCTTCTTCTTTATAATAGCGTATTTACCGCTGGACTGATTTATGATTGTGGCTGAAATCCATTGAAAGAAATAATCTTTCTGAGTTAGCTTACAGCGGCCACAGGGCAACTGTCCTTGTGGTTAATAGCTGGGGTTAGACCACCGTTAGTGTTGGAACATACCACAGTTATTGCTGGGGTTACGCCACAATTATTGCTGGGGTTAGACCACAGTTAGTGTTGGGATATACCACAGTTAGTGTTGGGAAAGACCACCTGTGTTAGTGTTGGGATAGACCAGTTATTGTTCGGAGTTAGACCACAGTTAGGGTTCGGATAGACCACAGTTATTGTTGGGATAGACCACCGTTATTGTTGGGGTTAGACCACAGTTAGTATTGGGATAGACCACAGTTAGTGTTGGGATATACCACAGTTAGTGTTGGGATAGACCACAGTTAGTGTTGGGATAGACCACAGTTAGTGTTGGGATAGACCACAGTTAGTGTTGGGATATACCACAGTTAGTGCTGGGATAGACCACAGTTAGTGTTTGGGTTACTGCACAGTCATGTGCGGTGCAACACGCAAAAATCAAGTGAACTGAGAAAAAACGATTTTATTAACTACGTTTGTCAACATAAATCTTATCGACTAGAAGGAGTTCAGTAATATTTCTTCGAATAGTTCAGTTACGTGTATAGTTATTAAGTTAACTAGTAGTGATTAATTAGTGTTCGTGTTTACGTTCGATTAACAACTCACGCCTTCACCGTTGTTAATCGCACACAAGCACGGCCAACGGTTATCATAAAGGAGCCACACACAAGCACGGCCAACGGTTATCATAAAGGAGCCACACACAAGCACGGCCAACGGTTATCATAAAGGAGCCACACACAAGCACGGCCAACGGTTATCATAAAGGAGCCACACACAAGCACGGCCAACGGTTATCATAAAGGAGCCACACACAAGCACGGCCAACGGTTATCATAAAGGAGCCACACACAGGCACGGCCAACGGTTATCATAAAGGAGCCACACACAAGCACGGCCAACGGTTATCATAAAGGAGCCACACACAAGCACGGCCAACGGTTATCATAAAGGAGCCACACACCAGACAATCGCCGGGCGAGCGCTAGTTATGCAAGACAAGGCAATAAGAAAACTTCCGTTACGCTGAAATCGTCTGGAACATAACAGAAACAAAAACGGTAAGAACCGAAACTGCCCCAAACAGAAACAAAACCGGTCAGAACCGAAACTGCCCCAAACAGAAACAAAAACGGTCAGAACTGAAACTGCCCCAAACAGAAATACAAACGGTCAGAACTGAAACTGCCCCAAACAGAAACACAAACGGTCAAATCATAACGACTAAAGATATACTAAGATTGTTCCGATTATTGACATATACCACAGAATCACCCTGTCGGTACGTGCGTTTGTTTGTTTGTTTGTTTGTTTGTTTGTTTGTTTGTTTGTTTGTTTGTTTGTTTGTTTGTTTGTTTGTTTGTTTGTTTGTTTGTTTGTTTGTTTGTTTCATTGTTTGTTTCGCTGTTTAGTTGACCAACGACGATTCCTTGCTCATACGTAGTTAGCGCCGTTTCGAAGACGGACTCTAATGGTTTCCAAGCGAATACTCGAACCAACACAGACCCCAGCGCGTTGAGGCCGCGTGCAGACATTTACAGCCAGTCGTAATGTTTTATTTTACGAATTCCCCCGCTTGTGCAAGAGTCGATCGCAAATTGTATCACGTGACACCAAATATCGCAACTTTTACGTTTCTAGAAACATATTCCGGTTATTAAATTTTTTCTCGGAATAATGCTATCGCTGTTACATCGGCAGGACGTGTTAATGCGGAATGCAGATGTGTCGCCGGCTGTAAAAGTGGGCGATAAAACGGGGCAATAAAGGTGTTATCGCTCGTCGTTCTGCAACGAGCGGTCGTAAAGAGCCTCTTTCGCGGACAGCGCGAGGCGTATCACGGTGAGTTCCAATGGATCGCAGTCGTTCGGGTCATATGTCGTTTTATCTTGAAGACAGCGCCGTCGATCTGTGATAACGACAACAATCCAAGGCACAGTGTTTGCGCGTGGTTTTTTGGTCATATTTTATTCCCTGTTGATTGTTTCCCGTGAGGTCGCACCGAGTCGCTTCCCTTTTCTTAGTTGCCTAGAGCGAGTGGAACCATTTGTAAAGTTGTGTGGATCGTCTTACACGTGTGCGTGCGTCCGTGCGTGCGTGCGTGCGTGCGTGCGTATATGCGTGCGTGAATGCGTGTGCGTGTGTGCTTGAGCGAGTGAGTGCATGCGTGCGTGCGTATTGTATGTGCAGCATACTATAATCACACTATAATATGTGTACATATGTGCATGCGTGGCAATACTTCCCTGCAAAAACAGCTATGCTAAGGAAGAAATTAAATTTGTCGAGATCAAATGTGTATAAAAAAATATTACATTGCATTACGTTACATTATATATTACTGCCTGAGCAACGGAAATGTCGGCGCTCCCACGTGACCGTCCAACATAGGTCTACATCTCGTGAGACCTCGTTTAGCGGCGTCAGGGTCTGGAGAACGCCTACTTACAACAATACACGAATACAAATACCAAATGTAATTCCAGAGTGCAAATATATATATATATATATATATATATATATATATATATATATATATATATATATATATATATATATATATATATATATATATATGTATATATATATATATGTATATATATATATATATATATATATATATATATATATATATATATATATATATATATATATGTATATATATATATATATATATATATATATATATATATATATATATATATATGTATATATATATATATATATATATATGTATATATATATATATATATATATATATATATATATATATTATGTATATATATATATATAGTATATATATATATATATATATGTATATATATATATATATATATATATATATATATATATATATATATGTATATATATATGCATACTATATATATATATATATATATATATATATATATATATATATATATATATATATATATATATATATATATATATATATATATATATATATATATATATACATCTGGTGGATTTAAGTTCAATTAACGGAGGCAACAATCTTTGTTATACGTTAATATTAGTATATCTGATTATGTAGTATTTCATTAGATTAATTTAGTGGAGTACAACGCATTTATATATGTCATGTGTGAACTTACGAATGACATTCGGTATTTTGTGTTTTGTGTTTTGTTGAAAGTCGGCGTCTACTCTGACACTAGACAGCAGTGCGTAGGGTGACGTTGCCTCGGCGCAGGTAGTCTAACCCGCTTCCTGCCACAGCGCGGGTAATTGTCGACGCCGATACTTCCGTTGCTTGATGAATTCATCCTGGGTCAAAGCGTTCAGGTGCGACATAATGCTGCGGTAAATCTTACAAAAAAACGTACCCACGGGAGAACGTCGCTTTGTTGTGACCTGGCGATTGATTAGACAATTTGAGAAGTATCCGAATGATCAGTGTTACATCACCCTTATTCTGGATTGAAGAACGCCAGAATTTTTCTGACATCAGGGAACAGGTTGCCCTGCGCAACCGAAGATCGCCATGACAACTGACACAAATAGCCATGGTTACAGTTACCCCCTCCAAAAAAAAACAAAGTGATATAACTTTCTTGGGTTTTTTTGCGTAAAAAAAAAATGCACAAATGCACAATGCAGGTACTGCACGTCCCGATATACTGTATGTTTTCACCAAAAATTTTGCCTTTTGTTAGTAGACGAATTAAGTCGATTTATGTTCTGTTTAAATGTAAAATTACACCCGCGTCATAGTATTATTTGTTGAAATTGTGGCACGTTAGCCGTGTGAACTCACTACTTAGTTAAACAAGTATCTGTAGTTTTCGGTAACAACTGTTCAACAAAACAAATAACACGTGGCAGACAAGAGAAATTGCATATATTCACGCATGTATTATACCGAGTTTTCGATCTCACGTTGAACTATTGACGCCCGCCCATAAATAGAGCCCTTCTCTCGTCGATAACCGCCACTCACACAAGTGCCCGTCGACCGGAAATGAGCGCTCAGCAACCGTTTCTGCGCGTGCGCACACTGGTCCCTCGCCGACCGATTCCAGCCGATACCGCCGCCCCAGACTTGCGTCTCCCTCGTCATCTCGTCTATTCCCTATGCGCCTCTCGACCTTCCCTCGTCCAAGCCTCGTCTCCGATCAGCCGTACTCCTCCCGCGGAGTCGACAAGCGTCTCGGCCGAGTTTCGAGGAAGCGCCGATCGCGTGTCGAGATCCCAGTGACAAGGCAGCACTCAGGCCGCGTCGCTCTCATTGGCTGAGCACCGACCGAGCAGGAATTGCTCCATTAACGCAAATGGACGTCTCAAATCTACATAATCGAATTGGTCGGCGCGTGATCACGTCAGCTTCACGCGGCGACACCCACCGTCAGGCGATGATCGCCGCTGTTAATTTCAAGCCTCCGGTGAAACCAGCCACCGATATAGCTCCCCTGGCGAATGGCCTAACATATGCTCCTGGTCGTAATGTTCCCGGTGGGACGATCAGAGCTCGTACTAACCCTGGGACGATCAGGGCTCGTCCTAGCCCTGGGGTGGAAAGGAACGCGACAGAATTAACGATGCGAAGTTATGCAAACACACCTGGGTACGAATTATAGGGGGAATTTAGGGACGGGGTTCCTGAATTGAAAAGAAAATATAATTTTAGCATAGGATGTTTTCTCTACTACTGTATTCTGCGGCTGTATTAGTAAGAATCCATTGTTCAGCTGCTGTCCTCAGACAGGGTCCCTGGCTCCCTCTGGTGGCTGTCCTCAGTCTGTGATGTTTCTCTGTGAGAACTTAGTCCTACTTCTGTGAGGTCTCTCTGAGTGAACTTAGTCCTACTTCTGTGAGGTCTCTCTGAGTGAACTTAATCCTACTTCTGTGAGGTCTCTCTGAGTGAACCTAGTCCTATTTATGTGAGGTCTCTCTGAGTGAACCTAGTCCTACTTCTGTGAGGTCTTTCTGAGTGAACCTAGTCCTACTTCTATATGAGGTCTCTCTGAGTGAACCTAGTCCTACTTCTATATGAGGTCTCTCTGAGTGAACTTAGCCCTACTTCTATATGAGGTCTCTCTGAGTGAACTTAGCCCTACTTCTATGCTATCTCTCTGAGTGAACCTAGTCCTACTTCTATATGAGGTCTCTCTGAGTGAACTTATTCCTACTTCTGTGAGGTCTCTCTGAATAAACCTAGTCCTACTTCTATATGAGGTCTCTCTGAGTGAACCTATTCCTACTTCTATATGAGGTCTCTCTGAGTTAACCTAGTCCAACTTCTATAAGGTCTCTCTGAGTGAACATAATTTTACTTCTATGAGGTCTCTCTGAGTGAACCTAGTCCTACTTCTATCAGGTCTCCCTGAGTGAACCTAGTCCTACTTCTATAGAAGGTCTCTCTGAGTTAACCTAGTCCAACTTCTATAAGGTCTCTCTGAGTGAACATAATCCTACTTCTATGAGGTTTCTCTGAGTGAACCTAGTCCTACTTCTATGAGGTCTCCCTGAGTGAACCTAATCCTACTTCTATGAGATCTCTCTGAGTGAACCTAGTCCTACTTCTATGAGGTCTCCCTGAGTGAACCTAGTCCTATTTCTATGAGATCTCTCTGAGTGAACTTAGCCCTACTTCTATGAGGTCTCCCTGAGTGAACCTAGTCCTACTTCTATATAAGGTCTCTCTGAGTGAACATAATCCTACTTCTATGAGGTCTCTCTGAGTGAACCTAGTCCTACTTCTATGAGGTCTCCCTGAGTGAACCTAGTCCTATTTCTATGAGATCTCTCTGAGTGAACCTAGTCCTACTTCTATGAGGTCTCCCTGAGTGAACCTAGTCCTACTTCTATGAGGTCTCCCTGAGTGAACCTAGTCCTACTTCTATAAGGTATCCCTGGGTGAACCTAGTCATACTTCTATGAAATCTCTCTGAGTGAACCAAGTCCTACTTCTGTGAAGTCTCTCTGGGTGAACCTAGTCCTACTTCTATGAGGTATCTCTGAGTGAACCTAGTCCTACTTCTATGAGGTCTCTCTGAGTGAACCTAGTCCTACTTCTATAAGGTCTCTCTGAGTGAACCTAGTCCTATTTCTATGAGGTCTCTCTGAGTGAACCTAGTCCTACTTCTATGAGGTCTCTCTTAGTGAACCTAATCCTATTTATATGAGGTCTCTCTGAGTGAACCTAGTCCTACCTCTATGAGGTCTCCCTGAGTGAACCTAGTCCTACTTCTATGAGGTCTCTCTGAGTGAATCTAGTCCTATTTCTATGAGGTCTCTCTGAGTGAACCTAGTCCTACTTCTATGAGGTCTCTTTGAGTGAACTAGTCCTATTTCTATGAGGTCTCTCTGAGTGAACCTAGTCCTACTTCTATGAGATCTCTCTGCAGCACACTTAACGGTTTAGACAGGTTTCTGGGCTCTACATTACATATTACAGCGAATTGCTGGGCTCTCTACACATGGAGCGTCTTCGTTGTGCCACTGTCACGGACAGCCAAGCTGTATCGTTGTGCCACTGTCACGGACAGCCAAGCTGTATCGTTGTGCCACTATCACGGACAGCCAAGCTGTATCGTTGTGCCACTGTCACGGACAGTCAAGCTGTATCATTGTGCCACTGTCACGGACAGCAAAGCTGTATCGTTGTGCTACTGTCACGGACAGCTAAGCTGTATCGTTATGCCACTGTCACGGACAGCCAAGCTGTATCGTTGTGCCACTGTCACGGACAGCAAAGCTGTATCGTTGTGCCACTGTCACGGACAGCAAAGCTGTATCGTTGTGCTACTGTCACGGACAGCTAAGCTGTATCGTTATGCCACTGTCACGGACAGCCAAGCTGTATCGTTGTGTCACTGTCACGGACAGCCAAGCTGTATCGCACGTGTAGTTTAGTACGTCGTTGGAAATGATGTTGTCCGGTTAACGACGTACGTAGAGATTGCGGAGACAGACATCAAACTTGTCCAATGCGTCATTTGGAGTTGCCCGGATGTGGCAATTGTACAGCATTGATACACTGAGTTTTATGCTCAATGGAATCGTTGATCTATGATCCAGCTCCTAGAACGACAAGATGGCTGTATTTCCAGATATTAGACGACGTAATAATTCTAATACATATGACGAAACAATAGCACGTCACTCATTACGTTTGTTATCTCGTGAAACAATAGCACGTCACTCATTACGTTTGTTATCTCGTGAAACAATAGCACGTCACTCATTACCTTTGTTATCTCGTGAAACAATAGCACGTCACTCATTACGTTTGTTATCTCGTGAAACAATAGCACGTCACTCATTACCTTTGTTATCTCGTAAAACAATAGCACGTCACTCAATACGTTTGTTATCTCGTAAAACAATAGCACGTCACTCATTACGTTTGTTATCTCGTGAAACAATAGCACGTCACTCATTACGTTTGTTATCTCGTGAAACAATAGCACGTCACTCATTTTTTTTTATCTCGTGAACGTATTAATGCATTGACGTTTCGCCGTCGAACATGACTCGATGCCATGTGGATTGGAATGATCAACAACGCTCTGTTTATCCATATACGATAGTTACATCTTACATCTTACATCTTACATCTTACATCTTACATCTTACAGTTTCTCGTGTCTATGTTGCATACTTGTGACTAAGTAACGATGCCTTCGGGTAACAGCCAATCCGGCGTCGTTTACAAGTAAAAACACGAGAGAAGCGCGTGAGGTCTACGTGAGGTCTACGTGAGGTCTACGTGAGGTCTGCGTGAGGTCTACGTGAGGTCTGCGTGAGGTCTGCGTGAGGTCTGCGTGAGGTCTGCGTGCGACGTGGACCAAATAATGCAACGGTTCATAAACTGTCAGAGTGCACGCAACATCGAAATATAGAGACAATAATAAATGGTTGTTCGTGTAGCGTATATTCGTGGTTCAAGTGAACCCTCTTCTGGTGGGAACTGCGTGTTTTAAGGCTAAAAAAAGAAACAATATTTTCTACCGAATTCCGCTTGGATCTTATCACACGGCGGATTCTAATCGACCCAGGATCCAGAAGCCGCAGGCTCTGCCGGTCTCACTCACGGGCTGTCTCGATCAGTTTAAACACATCGATGACACGACAAGCCGTCTTTCTCTTTGAGGTCTCGCAGCAGCAAGCGACAACATCAGGGGCTGTGATAATACAATATGACCAGGTGGAACTAGGCGCAGTCTTAGTTGTTGTTGTATGTCAAAACAAGAGATTGATGAATCACACAGCTATATATAAACTGGAGACAACATTGTCGCAAGTTATGTTATCTTGGAAAGCGAGAATTCCACCGCCGCGATTCTCTTTCTTCGCAGTTATATATAAACCTGAACTGACTCCCGGCTGCTCGTATATACACCCGTTATATACACCCGTTATATACACCCGTTATATACACCCGTTATATATACACCCGTTATATACACCCGTTATATATACACCCGTTATTTGATTGGATGGTGAATGTCAATAATATAAAGTTACTGGGAGTGACGCATGTGTGCGTGCGTACGCACGTACGTACGTATGCACGAACGCACGCACGCACGTATGTACGCATGCACGTGTGTGTATGTCGATTTGGCCTTAGTTTCACACTTATCGTTGCAAAATTATCGAATTTCTGTGTTACCCCACACGCGCACCGACATTTAGTCGTCAACAGTTGGCTGACCGTCGGTCGACCGATAGTTCAGATGTCAGATGCCCACAAGAAGTGTTGACAACTGTGGAGAACATACACATAACGACTACCTTTGAGTTTCCAACTTAAGTAGTCGCCAACATGTCGGCAACTGAAGAACCGGTATGTGCATGGCGGCAAAAAGTACTAATCTAAAACGTAAAACCTAAACCAAACATA
>OY759268.1:51818083-51863083 GCA_963662155.1 Lamellibrachia columna | reverse complement strand
GCAAAAGACATATACCGGTATATAAATGCCTTGAGTAATTACATAATGGTATTGTGACGTCACCGATGAATGTATTTATTTTCAAGAACAATATTGCGATCACCGCTTGCCGTTCTTCACATATCTGTCGAGTCCTCGTCACAGTTACTGCCACCAGGAGGCAGTACAGGTGACACTAGTGCATTTCGACATATTCGTCTTCAGTTGTTATTTTGGAACCTCCAACTACTCGGGACGCATATAGACGTCGACGTCAAATAAACCCTTAGATTCAACGGAAGTCTACGTTTTACTGCCATGTACACAATGACACGTACACAATGACACGTACACAATGACACGTACACAATGAAATCACTCAAAATACACGGATACGTTCATTGTTCCATAAATGTAACGTTTAATTAGATATTTGTAAGAACAGTCAGTGGGGTAGTATTTGAATAGTGCTTGTAGCCGTACAAACAGACGTCACGTTGCCAGACGTTAACCGACGGCGGAAACAAAATCAGATTGGTTTTACGCAATCGATAAACTATTTAGAATCATGATTCTCTCACAATAACGGCACGGTAACGGTCGGAACTCAATTATCAACCGAGTTAATGTTGGACCAAACATTGTTTGTCGGATGATTTCACAAAAACTACATACAAAAGTTGCGCAAACGAGCTGGCATGTTGCCGTGGATACTGGGTAGGTTTGATTTTTTTGCTAAATTAATTTGAAATGAGACTAGTAAAACATCGAATTGAGGAGGAACTTTTAATTGAGGTGGAACATTTAATTGAGGAGGAACTATTAATTGAGGAGGAACTTTTAATTGAGGAGGAACTATTAATTGAGGAGGAACTTTTAATTGAGGAGGAACCTTTAATTGAGGAGGAACTATTAATTGAGGAGGAACTTTTAATTGAGGAGGAACCTTTAATTGAGGAGGAACTTTTAATTCAGCCGATGCAAATGTTGCAGCAAACAGATAAACAACCTGTTGTGTTGGATGTGTTTCTTGTTGGATGTGTTTCTTGTTGGATGTGTTTCTTGTTGGATGTGTTTCTTGTTGGATGTGTTTCTTGTTGGATGTGTTTCTTGTTGGATGTGTTTCTTGTTGGATGTGTTTCTTGTTGGATGTGTTTCTTGTTGGATGTGTTTCTTGTTGGATGTGTTTCTTGTTGGATGTGTTTCTTGTTGCTCGACTTTGTTGTTGACGGACGACATCAATTCTTCGTCTTCGGTAGTTATGTGGAAGAACCGATTAGCGAGTGAAATCCCACAGAGTTGACTGCGCACGCGATGCGCGCACACGTGAGTGCGAATATTATGCGCACTCTATGAGTGTTCTCGTTAAAAATCCTATGTCCTGCTGACAAAACAAAACTAACTTAAAATAGGTCTTCTTGGCCAAGATTACGGCTTCCTTTGCCCAGCCTCCCAGTTTACACTTGAAGGCGCCAAGAGAGGTATATGAATGAAGTGAAATTTATTAGACCAATAATTACAAGTACATATTATAATATAGTATATACAATAGGTCAGGAGACTCCCGTTAAGGCATTTAAATGCCGCTACCACGAGAGCCACCTTGAATAATAATTGCAGTATAATAATAGTAATAATACATTTACAGAGTAATTTAGCTAATAATATATGAACATGCCATAGTAAAGATTACACTCAAATGTTCATATAGTAGCTGACATATACATGTGAACATATACACCTATAAGCAACAACAACAACAACAACAACAACTAAATGCATCAATAGACATTACAATCAATTTATTTTAAAGACAACATTTAATATGTCAAAATATAATTAGCTAGTAACTACAAACTACAAGGTGACGTATACATAGGGATTTAAGTGAATTATCTTCCACACATATAACAGTTAATAATAGTACAAGCATTTTTTATACCTTTCAATAATGTATCTTTTAATATAGGTGGAGAATCCATGGATACTGTGGGTGAATATTTTATTAATAATGATATCGGAAGAATTATTAAATATATTTGCTATGCTGAACGTGATGTTTCTTTTTGCGAATTCGTGATTGACTCTAGGGATAAATACATTTGTGCCTGCCCTAGTGGCATGTTGATGGCGCTGGGTATTGTATAAGAGTAGTTTTTGACTGAAATAATCAGGCAGCTGCTTGATGATCAATTTGTAAATAAATTTAGTAGTTGAATTTTATATATGTTATCAAGCTTTAAGAGGTAAAGTTTCTTTAAAAATTGGTTCACTATGAGCCAGGTAATTACTAGAAGTTATGATTATAACTGTTCTTTTCTGTAATTTGATAATTTTATTATTTAGGTTACTCTGAGTCCCCCAGACCAACACTCCACAATTGAGGTGGCATACGATTAGGGAGTTATAAATTGTTCTCAGGATGTTGTTTGATAGGATGTGTTTGAGACTATTTAACACTCCTGTGGTTTTTGATATTTTGGAAGCCAGTGCATCTATATGACTAGCCCAATTTAGGTGTTTGTTAATAGTGATACCGAGAAAATTGAAATGATCTACATATTCAATATTTGATTCAGCTATTCGAAGGAGAGGAAGCTGAACCTTTTTTTGTGGCATATGAAATATCATGGCTTTTGTTTTCTTTACATTTAGTGAAAGTTTGTTCACTTTGAGCCAAATACTTATTTTTTCTAATTCGTTGTTTAGTCTTTCATTGTGAATATCGTAGTGTTAATTAGAATTTAGTGTCGTGAATAATGTGGTGTCATCTGCAAACATTATGAACTTAATGAGTGAATGATATCATTCATATATATAATGAACAATAAAGGACCCAATATTGAGCCTTGGGGTACACCTGGTTGGTCCTGGAGTGAGGTATATGAGGTTATATTGATCTTGGAGTGAGGTATATGAGGTGTATATTGGTCCTTAAGTGAGGTATACGAGTTGTACATTGGTCATGGAGTGAGGTATATGAGGTGTACATAGGTTCTGGAGTGAGGTATATGAGGTGTACATTGGTCCTGGAGTGAGGTATACGAGGTGTACATTGGTCATGGAGTGAGGTATATGAGGTGTACATTGGTCCTGGAGTGTGTTGCATGACGCGTACACTGGTCCTGGGGTGAGGTATATGAGGTGTACACTGTACATTGGTCCTGGAGTGTGGTGTATGACGTGTACATTGGTCCTGGAGTGTGGTGCATGACGTGTACATTGGTCCTGGAGTGTGGTGCATGACGTGTACATTGGTCCTGGAGTGTGATGTATGACGTGTACATTGGTCCTGGAGTGTGGTGCATGACGTGTACATTGGTCCTGGAGTGTGGTGCATGACGTGTACATTGGTCCTGGAGTGTGGTGCATGACGTGTACATTGGTCCTGGAGTGTAGTGCATGACGTGTACATTGGTACTGGAGTGTGGTGCATGACGTGTACATTGGTCCTGGAGTGTGGTGCATGACGTGTACATTGGTCCTGGAGTGTGTTGCATGACGCGTACACTGGTCCTGGGGTGAGGTATATGAGGTGTACATTGGTCCTGGAGTGTGGTGTATGACGTGTACATTGGTCTTGGAGTGTGGTGTATGACGTGTACATTGGTCCTGGAGTGTGGTGTATGACGTGTACATTGGTCTTGGAGTGTGGTGTATGACGTGTACATTGGTCCTGGAGTGTGGTGTATGACGTGTACATTGGTCCTGGAGTGTGGTGTATGACGTGTACATTGGTCTTGGAGTGTGGTGTATGACGTGTACATTGGTCCTGGAGTGTGGTGTATGACGTGTACATTGGTCCTGGAGTGTGGTGTGTGAAGCTTCGTCTGCCGTCCTCTGGTGGCTCTGTATCTTGGTTGGACTGTTTCATGACTTTCTTCATTATACAGATCTTCCCCTAGACACTAGTAAGTACAGGGTACGTAGTGGACACTCCCAGCTCCTCCTGTCTCACTAGAAGCGCCGTCACAACGCTGGTAGTTGACAACATCCCGGCCGTGACAGCTCGTCACGCTCCAGTGGGTTTGACATGACCCGGTGACCTCGTGACATATAATTGGCGGGTGTGAGTGCGAGATGAAGGGACACAAAGGGTTGGGTACAACCCGCAGGGAGCCTCGGGTTACCGCAGTCTTAGGGGGCGGGCGAGACGATCAGATGACTATCGCGCAGGATAGGGATTAGTCGGGGATGTGTCAAAGTTAACTTTTAAAATGACACATCAGTTTTCCTTGATTTCAGTAAAGTTAAGTCAGCAACTTTAAAGGATAACGACATTTATCATCGCTTAACATCCCCCGATCCTGGTGTTCCCGATGTGACAAATGTCTTCACGTGTAAGCACACGTAAACACCTTACTGTTTATTCTTTTTTGTATTTCTTTTATTTTCTAAGTTTCTTTTATTTTCGTCTGTGCGTTCGTTCGTTCGTTCGTTCGTTCGTTCGTTCGTTCGTTCGTTCGTTCTTTCGTTCTTTCGTTCATTCGTTCGTTCGTTCGTTCTTTCGTTCTTTCGTTCGTTCGTTCGTTCGTTCGTTCGTTCGTTCGTTCGTTCGTTCGTTTTTCCTTTCGTTCCATCCTTCCTTCATTCATTCTTCCTTTCTTTATTTCCTACCTTTTTTCACCCCTTATTTCTTTGATTATTCCTTCTTCATTTCTGCCTCAATTTAAGTCGTTCATCACTGACATGTACACGTTCTTTCCGACTTCGTATAGTCGTTCGCTCGTTGTGTGATGAATTAACCAGTCGCCGCAGCAGTATTAGTAATTTCAATTAATCAAACGAACAAGTCGTTGAAACGATGCAGTCAAGTCCGTCCATTCACTGACTCGTCTCCTGCCAGCGCCCGTTCTCTCGGCGATCAACGCATCAATCACCGCCAGCAATAACAAATACTAGTCATTTTCATTCAAATATCTTCTCGCTTATTTCGCCGCACGTTCAGTCATGCGTGCCTTTATGCACGAGCGTGCCCGTGAATCCACCGTCTGCGTCGCTCTCGTGCACGTCACATGCGTGTGCACGTCAGCGCGTCTTACCTGCATGTCACGTCAAACGGCAACGTCACTGCGTGTCTTACCTGCATGTCACGTCAACGTCACTGCGTGTCTTACCTGCATGTCACGTCAACGTCACTGCGTGTCTTACCTGCATGTTACGTCAACGTCACTGCGTGTCTTACCTGCATGTCACGTCAACGTCACTGCGTGTCTTACCTGCATGTTACGTCAACGTCACTGCGTGTCTTACCTGCATGTTACGTCAACGTCACTGCGTGTCTTACCTGCATGTCACGTCAACGTCACTGCGTGTCTTACCTGCATGTTACGTCAACGTCACTGCGTGTCTTACCTGCATGTTACGTCAACGTCACTGCGTGTCTTACCTGCATGTTACGTCAACGTCACTGCGTGTCTTACCTGCATGTCACGTCAACGTCACTGCGTGTCTTACCTGCATGTCACGTCAACGTCACTGCGTGTCTTACCTGCATGTCACGTCAACGTCACTGCGTGATTACTTCAGCGACAAACTAGAACAAATGTTATTATTGGAATTATTATTTAATACGACACAATTATGTGGGAGGGAAATCACAAACATAAGCACACGTTGAATTGCATTAATATTAACCTAAGATACTCCGTAATACTTTGTAATGTTAGTTACTTTCCAGTTATAATTGTAGTCAATATACACACATTCTTAATTGCTTACGTAAGTTATGACAAACAACAAGAGAGAAACCATTCAGCCGATGCATGTCAATTTCACCAATCATGACATTTAGTGTTATTAACTGTTTTTATTATGTAGTGTCTGATATATTTATTGCATATTTATAACTGAATCTGAGAATAACCAGTGTCTATGTGGTCATCTTCGTCGACACTGGATGCGCGTGTGTTTCATTTCTTCCTCCGCATCAACAGACTCCGCACCGACCGGAAGTGATATGTTTGTCTTACACATATATCACTCCTGACGGCGACTGATTACCAGCAGGCCTCCACTGAGCGAGGTCGGTTTACCGACCACCCGTCGGCCGTCACGTATTGGCGTAATAAGAGACGTAGAATGTTTTTATCGCCGAAATTTGTTTTTCGGGTAAAATCCGCCAATCTTTGATGTGGTTTCGGAAAGAGGTGGTTCGACGTGCGATAGTTTTTGTTCGTGTAAGAACGTTTAGTTAGCTTGTATAACAACGTATTTAGTTAGCTTGTATAACAACGTATTTAGTTAGCTTGTATAACACGTATTCTGGCAGTATTACTACCAGTTTCTATCACGCCTTTTCACGCTCACACGCTCACGTCATCGAAAGATCGATTACGTGTGTACGTAAAGCGTTAAATCTGTCGTTGTTTGTCTGAGAGTTACGTAACCACGCCATGACTCGACATGACGTAACAGACCTCCTACCTCAGACTGCATCAGTTAATGATAAGAACAATGAAGTTAATACTAAGAACAAGAAAGTTAATACTAAGAACAAAACAGTTAATACAAAGAACAATAAAGTTAATACTAAGAACATAAAGTTAATACTAAGAACAATAAAGTTAATACTAAGAACAATAAAGTTAATACTAAGAACAATAAAGTTAATACTAAGAACAATAAAGTTAATACTATAAGAAGAACAAAACAATCGCAACTAAATCCTCCGAAGGCGTCAAAACGAAAGTTCTAGTCAATCTCAAAATCGATACGCCATATCAAACTTGTCATCAGATGGACTGAACAGGCTAAAGAACTAAGGAAGGTAAACACCTCAAATGACGGCGGAATTGCATTAAGTTTCCCACTGACCTAACACAGAGAGGGTGAATTCCAGGGTTCGCATTCGAGCCAAGCACCCGAGTCCATTGTACCCGAGGGAGTCAGTAAAACACTCGAAGGGGTGACGTTACTTCGTGTATTCCTGCGCCACGCAAGTGTCCGTCCTCGTTGCTCAGGGGTGACATTACTTCGTGTATTCCTGCGCCACGCAAGTGTCCGTCCTCGTTGCTCAGGGGTGACATTACTTCGTGTATTCCTGCGCCACGCAAGTGTCCGTCCTCGTTGCTCAGGGGTGACATTACTTCGTGTATTCCTGCGCCACGCAAGTGTCCGTCCTCGTTGCTCAGGAGTGACGTTACTTCGTGTATTCCTGCGCCACGCAAGTGTCCATCCTCGTTGCTCAGGGGTGACGTTACTTCGTGTATTCCTGCGCCACGCAAGTGTCCGTCCTCGTTGCTCAGGGGTGACGTTACTTCTCGTATTCCTGCGCCACGCAAGTGTCCGTCCTCGTTGCTCAGGGGTGACATTACTTCGTGTATTCCTGCGCCACGCAAGTGTCCGTCCTCGTTGCTCAGGGGTGACATTACTTCGTGTATTCCTGCGCCACGCAAGTGTCCGTCCTCGTTGCTCAGGGGTGACGTTACTTCTCGTATTCCTGCGCCACGCAAGTGTCCGTCCTCGTTGCTCAGGGGTGACGTTACTTCGTGTATTCCTGCGCCGCCACAGCTGTAAACTGGCTCAATTTTAACAGCGTATTTATTTACTATGCATTGATTTCGCAAAAATGGTGGACAGCGACGCCCTGAACGGGACATGCACGTTGATAGAAAGAGAAGAAGTATCTTAACACAGTTGAGTTTATTGTCTACTTGGTGGCCGTGTTAATTATCTACTTGGTGGCCGTGTTAAGTATCTACTTGGTGGCCGTGTTAATTATCTACTTGGTGGCCGTGCTAACGTTTTGCGATGCCGTGCGTACTCGTCTCGTTTAATCCCGTCGATGCCGTGCGTACACCATCAACACAGTCAGACGTCTCGTTTAATCCCGTCGATGCCGTGCGTACACCATCAACACAGTCAGACGTCTCGTTTAATCCCGTCGATGTCGTGCGTACACCATCAACACAGTCAGACGTCTCGTTTAATCCCGTCGATGCCATGCGTACACCATCAACACGGTCAGACGTCTCGTTTAATCCCGTCGATGCCGTGCGTACACCATCAACACAGTCAGACGTCTCGTTTAATCCCGTCGATGCCATGCGTACACCATCAACACGGTCAGACGTCTCGTTTAATCCCGTCGATGCCGTGCGTACACAATCAACACAGTCAGACGTCTCGTTAGTTACATCCTTGTCCTGACAACTGCTCTTCTAGAATCTAGATACATGTAATATGTTCGAAACATAATGAATCACAATGAAATCACAACCATAAGGAATTATAAAATAATTCTTATCTTATGTAGCTAGTGACATTAAAATATTATTTTCATAGACACATAGAAAAGGCGCGGGGCAAGATTTGTCATGATCTATGTTTGTCGGATTTCGTTGAACTTTTATGTAAGCATGCTAGTGAGTTCTCCTAACGTATTTATTTAAATATACGTAACAACGACACGCAAAGTATACAAATATACACAAACAAATACGTCACAATGCAACATAAACACGGCGACAATAACATTCGAAGCACCGTTATTTTAGCATCGCGACTGGCGATAAACATCGGTCTCTCTAAGTGTCGCACATTAACATTGTGTGCGTTAGGGGCTGATCTGAATAAAACTTAACTTTTTCTCAACGGTGATCACGAGTATTACGTTGAAAGGTGCCTAGCCATTAGTGGAGTCGCGGGTCAACCAAGCAAGACGGATGCCGGGTATTTATGACACCATTAATGCCCGTCGTCTCGTCACGACGACCGCGCACCGACGTCGTTTCTTGCGATCGCGTCGCCTCGGCACACCGCGGCGCGTTTCTTCGGAAATGGCCGACCGCGGGAGCGGTCATTAATTCAGTTGTCGCTCGGTCGATCGATGACGTCAGTCATCCGCGACCGTCTCAATGCCGTCGACTTCCGACGTCGCGCGCATATGCATATCGAATGTCGTCAGCCGGAAGTGAGTTCGCGTGACTCTGGTCCGTTAAGCTGTCATCACGTGATCCGGATTGAGTTATGTTTTCTGGCAGCAGCGTCGACATTGGACATCACTGTCACAATTGTCGTCACCGCTGTCGTCATTGACGTCATAATCGTCATTGACATCAATATGGCATCCTCGGTGTGGCATTATCAACGCCCATGACGTCGATCTAACGTCGCAAACTATTTGCCAAAACAAGTTGCTTTGTTAAAGAGAACGTAGGACGGTTTCCGTTGGTTAACTGATGCGTAGCTGCAGTTAGCGTTTTCGTATAATTAATTAGTACATTTTGGTTCAAACGTATCAACAATGTCACATTTCATGGTTTAATATTTATTGCTGTAAAATGCGTATCGTCAATACTAAAAAAAAATTATAATAATAACAGATATGTATTTCTTTGCAATCTTGAATGAAGATTGAATAAAAATACAGAAACAAAATATGCATTTAAAACGGGAATTGGTCGATTTCTTGGTCAGTTTTTATATGCCGTAAAGCGTCTCTATATGTGTAGTAAAATGTGAGGATTTTTATGTATTTTTGAAAATATTAAGAGGTAAAATATGACAATAATAATAAGGTTTGTTGATATATTATGTTTACCCAACCGAGATCTTATCAATGCTATAAATCCAGTATTACGATGCCCCGTCGTTCGATTAACCAATGAAAACCATTGTACGTTCCCTTTGAACAGAAACCCCACCTTTACACTAGGCGATGCCCACATCTTTACACTAGGCGATACCCACATCTTTACACTAGGCGATACCTACACTAGGCAATACCCACATCTTTACACTAGGCGATACCCACATATTTACACTAGGCGATACCCACATCTTTACACTAGGCGATGCCCACATCTTTACACTAGGCGATACCTACACTAGGCGATACCCATATCTTTACACTAGGCGATACCTACACTAGGCAATACCCACATTTTTACACTAGGCGATACCCACATATTTACACTAGGCGATACCCACATATTTACACTAGGCGATACCACATCTTTACACTAGGCGATGCCCACATCTTTACACTAGGCGATACCCACATCTTTACACTAGGCGATACCCACATATTCACTCTAGGCGATACCCACATCTTCACTCTAGGCGATACCCACATTTTCACTCTACGCGATACCCACATCTTCACTCTAGGCGATACCCACATCTTCACTCTAGGCGATACCCACATCTTCACTCTAGGCGATACCCACATCTTCACTCTAGGCGATACCCACATCTTCACTCTAGGCGATACCATATGTTAAATTGTACGTTTATTCTTGACAAAATAAACATCTTTATAATGCTTGTTTCATGAACCGTTTCAGTCTGAAGTTAAAAAACCACTTCGAGTTGATGCTTGCCAAACATGTTTCTTCAATATCACCTCATTTATTGTTGTTGACGTCACGTTGGTCCACTTTCGGTCACGTGATGTCCAGCGCTGTTGTCCGCTGCCGAGCTCAGCTAGTCGCCGCGGTCATCAGGACTCTGACTGCGTTCGAGGAACTATGACGTTGGTCTGGTGACCCCCGCGAAAGACTGACGTCATAACCAGCACAAGAACTGTTTACTGACTGACAGGACTGGTTCCTGGTATGTATTGAAATGTCACGGTAACAGTACGCTCCGTGGGGGCCCCCACGAACCCGTCGTGTCATGATGTGGATCTACGACTGCTTCTGGCGTAGATCATACACACTGCACGGAAGTGCATCAAATTATTTGCACTTTGTCCCAATTGTTTTTGGTGAACTAGACGCGCGTGCGCCCGCACTTCAAGGAGCGTTTCCATGAAATGCCTATTATTACCCGTCCGACCAGCGATGACGGGTCCATACCCAATTAAAGTTTAGTTGCTGTGTGCAGCCTCGTAAGTTCGAGCTCGCAATACAATTGGTTAACAATAAATAAGTGTGTTTTAATGTCACAGTATGTCTTGTGAATCAAAGCTAACAGAAAGGTTTGCGTGATTTCCACAACATTGTTCAGGTATGACGTAACAGTGAGGTCTGCTGTAACAGTGAAGTGTGACGTAACAGTGAGGTCTGCTGTAACAGTGAGGTGTGACGTAACAGTGAGGTCTGCTGTAACAGTGAGGCGTGCCGTAACAGTGACGTCTGCTGTAACAGTGAGGTGTGACGCAACAGTGAGGTCTGCTGTAACAGTGAGGTATGACGTAACAGTGAGGTCTGCTGTAACAGTGAGGTGTGACGTAACAGTGAGGTCTGCTCGGTGGTTCAATGTTGAAAGAAATGAAATACATTATATTTTGTGTAATAGAGATAAATAAGAATTGGGGCATCGATTGTTTAAATGTGGCAGAGAACAAAAAAGTTTCTTTCTGCTTAGATATTGTATTTATCACGTCAATACTGTCAGGTTCTCTGGGTTGATTAACATTGATAGTTTAAATAAACTAATAAGAATTTATAAATTGATCAGAATTATAATTGGTAGGTTTACTTAACATTGACTGTTCTTATTACATTTAAATGTTATGAGTACTTTCAAGTACTCTAAGTATCGTATCTTCATCTCCTGCACCGTTGTATGGTATTGGAGATTAAATATGTTCTTATTACATTTAAATGTTATGAGTACTTTCAAGTACTCTAAGTATCGTATCTTCATCTCCTGCACCGTTGTATGGTATTGGAGATTAAATATGTTCTTATTACATTTAAATGTTATGAGTACTTTCAAGTACTCTAAGTATCGTATCTTCATCTCCTGCACCGTTGTATGGTATTGGAGATTAAATATTGTCTTGTCTAAGTCAATACAAAAGAGTAGTGAATAACCTTGTCGTATGAGACCAGCAGATTTACGTTGATTTTGTGGATTACTAACTATCATCAACCTACTTTTATCTAAATACAGTTTGTATTAAATCACTAAATATTATATAAAAGAAACAATTCATAGGTGACGGCGATAGAGCGACTGGTGCATTTGTATATTATAATTGCATCATTCTTTTACTCACTTAAAAATATTGTTGCGTTAATTCCATACGGGGCTTTCCTGCATGGCCCACAAACTGGGACACTTCCATCCTACCCCTGACAGTCTACTAGACCCGCCTGTGTCCTAGAGACGTCAGTTCCTCTGTAAAGATGACGTCATGTGTAGCGCGAGTGTTCTCCTAGACAAGAAGCGCGTTGCGCTTTGCTCCATAATCAGAGCTAGTTTTGGCGGCAGCTAATTCCTGTCCCGTCCCGCACTGACCTGGTGCAGCGTGTGTTAGAGTCTGTGAATCCACGGTCCATTACGCAGTCACCTCCTGTGCGGGATAGTTTACTTCCCCGGACATAGACATCAAGCAGAAGAGACAAACGGCTTTTATTTCTCTACCGCACAGGCAAAGCGGGGTGAAAGAAATTGCCCGAGTTTCGAAACAGCAGTATGTGGTCTCAAACCCGGGTCCTCCGCATGGACATACCACCGTTCTAGCCGCATCACTGCCTACGTTCGTCGTATCAGTCTCATTGCGAATTCGCGGCGCGAGCCTCTCCTCTCCCGACAGACGAAAGCTTTTTCCGCGCGCTTAACTTCAGCCGCTTTTTCCATTTCCGCACTCGAGGCCGCCTGGTGATGGATGTCCCGGCGGCCCGCGCGTGACGGCGCAGGGGAAGCCGGGACAGCACTGGCTCCGCTAGCAGCGGTCATTAATCTAACCGCGCTGAAATGAACAGCGATAATTGTTTTCATCTTATGAAAACGGCGAAGAAAATAACGCAAATGGCGCGCTAACTATGTGGCGTACAAGTGTTGTCTACTTTAGACGTCGCGTCGATTGCTGCTCCAACAACAGTAATGAAAACAATAGCAGATCAATAAAACAACAACAATAGCATATCAATAAAACAACAACAATAGCAGATCAATAAAACAACAACAATAGCATATCAATAAAACAATAGCAGATCAACAAAACAACAACAGCTACAAATCAGTGACGTATTTAGGGGGCATTCGACCAGCTGAAATACTAATAAAAAAAATATTTTGTAAACCGGAAACACGTTTTATGATCAAAAGGTGGGCGAGTAGATACAGAAAATAGATACCAACGGCATATCTAGCTACGGCGGAAGTCTTTATTATAAACTAAGACAGCTTGCGCAGGGTCCGCGCAGGGTCCGACTCAAGGCCATCGCAGGGTCCGCCCCACTACCCGCTTCAAGGCCAGCGCAGGGTCCGCCCCACTACCCTCCTCAAGGCCACAGCGCAGGGTCCGCCCCACCACCCGCCTCAAGGCCAGCGCAGGGTCCGCCCCACTACCCGCCTCAAGGCCAGCGCAGGGTCCGACCCATTATCCGCCTCAAAAGCTAGCGCAAGGTCCGCCCCACCACCCGCCTCAAGGCCAGCGCTGGGTCCGCTCCACCACCCGCCTCACGGCCAGCGCAGGGTCCGCCCCACTACCCGCCTCAAGGCCAGCGCAGGGTCCAACCCACCACCCGCCTCAAGGCCAGCGCAGGGTCCGCTCCACCACCCGCCTCAAGGCCAGCGCAGGGTCCGCCCCACTACCCGCCTCAAGGCCAGCGCAGGGTCCGCCCCACCACCCGCCTCAAGGTCCGCGCAGGGTCCGTCCCACGATCCGCCTCAAGCCCGCGCAGGGTCCGCCCCACGATCCTCCTCAAGACCCGCGCAGGGTCCGCCGAACGACCCGCCTCAAGGCCTAAGCAGGGTCCGCCCCACCCCCGCTTCAAGACCGGTTCACGCCGATCAATAACGTCGCCATATTGTCGTCGCGACGTTGACTGGCAGGTTGAGCACTATCACAATTTGGACGATTTCTGACCCGCAGCGCGATACAAAACGTCGCTTAAACGACGGTTATGATCAAACCCACACTTTCACTTTCACTCGTCCGTCACGATGAATTAATCGCTGCTGGGAGCGCGTGACAAGTTAATACCCGGGTGTCGATGTCACGTGACAACCCAGGGGCCGCCGTGACACGGGCTGTCGCCATTTTGATGGGCTCCGCTGTCACGACCGAGTACTTCGGGTCAACCGTCCAAACATCATTCGCCAACATGTTACTTTCGTTGGATGCTCGCCGCGACTCCCTCCCTCCCCTCCCTCCCTCCCTCCCTCCCTCCCTCCCTCCCTCCCTCCCTCCCTCCCTCCCTCCCTCCCTCCTTCCCTCCTTCCCTCCTTCCCTCCTTCCCTCCCTCCCTCCTTCCCTCCCTCCTCTCTGTCTCTGTCTCTGTCTCTGTCTCTGTCTCTGTCTCTCTCTCTCTCTCTCTCTCTCTCTCTCTCTCTCTCTCTCTCTCTCTCTCTCTCTCTGTCTCTCTCTCTCTCTCTCTCTCTCTCTCTCTCTCTCTCTCTCTCTCTCTCTCTCTCTCTCTCTCTCTCTCTCTCTCTCTCTCCCCTGTTTCTTTCTATATCTCTCTCTGTCTCTGTCTGTCTCTCTCTCTCTCTCCCCCTCTCCTATCTATCCTCTTAGACACTTCTCTCTCCTCTCTCCCATATATCACCACTCTGTGTTGTTGCAACAACAACAACAACAACAATAACTAACTGGAAACATGTTCGATACGATAAGACCGCGCTATCAAATACCAGGCCATATTCCTACTTTACCATAAAATCTTATCAATATTATTATGGTAACAATAGGTCACACCCGTCCTTCCCTGTCTACGTGCGTGCACGTCTCGGCTGTCGGTCCTGCACGTCTCGGCTGTCGGTCCTGCACGTCTCGGCTGTCGGTCCTGCACGTCTCGGCTGTCGGTCCTGCACGTCTCGGCTGTCGGTCCTGCACGTCTCGGCTGGCGGTCCTGCACGTTTCGGCTGTCGGTCCTGCACGTCTCGGCTGTCGGTCCTGCACGTCTCGGCTGTCGTTCCTGCACGTCTCGGCTGTCGATCCTGCACGTCTCGACTGTCGGTCCTGCACGTCTCGACTGTTGTTCCTGCACGTCTCGGCTGTCGTTCCTGCACGTCTCGGCTGTCGTTCCTGCACGTCTCGGCTGTCGGTCCTGCACGTCTCGGCTGTCGTTCCTACACGTCTCGACTGTCGTTCCTGCACGTCTCGGCTGTCGTTCCTGCACGTCTCGACTGTCGGTCCTGCAAGTCTCGGCTGTCGTTCCTGCACGTCTCGGCTGTCGGTCCTGCACGTCTCGGCTGTCGTTCCTGCGACGTCCTCAGTGGGATGACGAGTCCCCTGAATGTCTTTGAGTATAATGTCGATCGCGCGTGATTGCTCGTCACGTGATTGGCGGTCAAGTCGTTAATGGCCTTCCATTGCTAGTGACCGATCATTAACATGGCGTTAGGTCATAGCATGTTAGGCGGCAATGTTCGTGATTATGTACGAACGTACGTTACTTTTCAATATGCGTGCCACGTGCTGCCATGTTGTGAGCGGGCTGGAGTCGATATTTCGCTGGAGTCGATTGTGTTGGTTAATATGGGGCTTGAACAAACTCATAATCATATTGGTTCCGTAGTTATATTGTCCTGGCTGGAGTTGATCTTACCGGTTATATGAGGCTTGAACAAACCAGACAATTTTCTTTTAAACACTGTTGCTAACCTTGAATCGTTGTCGACATTTCAAAGTAGTACTTTGGTAGTAAATAGTTATGCTGTGGTGTTAGAATCATGACCTTCAGCCTCCCGATGATAACCACAGTTGGACCCGTGTCGTTAGAGTCTGACAAATTAATATGTTTCACTAACGGCTAATATAACTATTTCATAGCTCCTTAAAATGTTTAGTGTTGTGATTAAACTCACGAGTTGAGGTTTGTGCGAATCTAATATATATACTTAATATCCACCAAACATACTAGAACAGTATCATCGGCCCTAATGACATGTATAAGAAAACAGAACTGTATTTCACCCAAAACCAAAGATTTGTCATCAAGATCATATTTAATGCACAAATATCGTTGTTCCCACGGATGAAGACTCCCGTGAGTACGATAGACACTGAGGGCCATCGCTGTCAGCGCGTCGAGAGTGTGGTCGGCGCGTGGACAGTGTGGTCGGAGCGTGCACAGTGTGGTCGGCGCGTGGACAGTGTGGTCGGACCGTGTGGTCGGAGCGTGGACAGTGTGGTCGGACCGTGTGGTCGGAGCGTGGACAGTGTGGTCGGAGCGTGAACAGTGTGGTCGGAGCGTGCACAGTGTGGTCGGAGCGTGGACAGTGTGGTCGGAGCGTGGACAGTGTGGTCGGAGCGTGCACAGTGTGGTCGGAGCGTGGACAGTGTGGTCGGAGCGTGGACAGTGGGGTCGGAGCGTGGGCAGTGGGGTCGGAGCGTGGACAGTGTGGTCGGAGCGTGGACAGTGTGGTCGGAGCGTGGACAGTGGGGTCGGAGCGGTCAGACCGGCTGTTGCCGCGGCCCGTATCGTGGGCAACAGCCGGTCGAGGACAGTCGTTGCCGGCCGTACACACGGACTCGAGCGCGTCTCGTGGCTCGGCTCTCTCACTCCGAGCACACAGCTATATACACAAATACAGGAGTCATGTTGGTTCGGTAGTCATAGTAGCTACGTGGTTATATTGGTTCTGTAATTATATAAGTTGTGTTGTATTAGTAGTCAGTAGTTGTGGTGATTCCGTAGTTATATTGGTTCGGTTGTTATACTGGTTCGGTAATCATATTGGTTCCGTAGTTATAGTGGTTCCGTGGTTATATTGGTTCCTTGGTTAGTTATATATAGCTCGGTAGTTGTAAATGATATTGGTTCGGTAGTTGTAAAGTTTCGGTAGCTGCATTGGTTCCGTTGTTATATTGTTTCAGTAGTTACGTTGGTTTTGTAGTTATCATTTTATTGTTTCGGTAGTTACATTCGTTTTGTAGTTATAATTTTATTGTTTCGGTAGTTTATATTGTTTCCGTAATTATATTGGTTTGGTTGTTGTGTTGGTTCAGTAATCTCATTGGTTCCGTGGTTATATTGGTTTCGTAGTCATTGATTATGTAGTTATATTTGTTCCGTAGATATGATGGTTCGGTAGTCACACTGGTTCGTTAGTTATATTGGTTCAATAGTTATACCGGTTTTGTAGACATATTCGTTCCGTAGTTATATTGGTTCGGTAGTTATGTTGGTTCCGTTGTCAGATTGATTGCGTATTTATATTGGTCCCGTAATTATACTGTTTCGGTACTTAATTCGTTCCGTAGTGATATTATTTCGGTAGTTAAATTGGTTCGCTATATATTGGTTCTAAAAATATATCGGTTCCGTGATTATAATCGTGATTCCGTAGTTTGGTTCGGTAGTTATATTGGTTGGGTAGTTATATTGGTTGGGTAGTTATATTGGTTGGGTAGTTATATTGGTTGAGTAGTTATATTGGTTCGGTAGTTATATTGGTTGTACGCCGAACGAATCCCGCTGTCGCCGACCGCGTGTAGGCTCCGAGGACGACAGACGACGGCGGGTGAGGCTGCCAGCCGGCGCGGTGATAACGCCACCCGGGCCGCCGTTTGTCGTCCATCGATTCGTCATTAGCGCCTCGCTCGAGTCGCCGACGACGAGACGTAATCGCCCGTCTCGATCAATCACTCGGCAATTCTCACGCTCCACTGCTTCTGTCGGTGGCCGCTTGGTGGCGTTGTCGTCGCACGAGGGAAGGTTCGCCGTCGATCAAACCCCACTGGCGCAGGCTGAACCTAATCCTGCCTTAGCGGTGATTGGGTGTGGGATGGCCTCGGTCAGAGTTGACGGGCATGTTCGCTCCTATACCCGGGGATAAAATAAACACAACTGGCAATCTTTGCGTAACACTATTAAACAATTAAACAGTAAAACAATCAAAGTAAAAACGTTCGTAATAATCTCCATCTGCGAGAGCCAATAGTACAACTGACACAGGTGAACTATGGCTAAAGCTGCGAGGTGTATGACACGCGGGATTCCATTTAGTGCAGTTTGCCGCACGAAAGAGGTATTTCTCTACAGTTGATCTATGCTGTGTAGTGTGTACAATAGTGGTCGCCATGGGTACACACAGTGGCGCCACGTGGTGGCCGGCGGTCAGTGGCGAGGGCGAGGATGAACGAGAATAAATTAATGCATTTACGTTAATATTGTCCAATCAAGATTGTGCGACGGACCAGGACGTGTCTTATCAACCACAAACAACGAATGACATCCTTGAAGGTATATTTGATCTAATAATGCATTTGTTTACACATTGACGAAATATTTTTTTGCCTGTGTGTGTGTGTGTGTGTGTGTGTGTGTGTGTGTGTGTGTGTGTGTGTGTGTGTGTGTGTGTGTGTGTGTGTGTGTGTGTGTGTGCGTGCGTGCGTGCTTTCGGGCGTGCGTGCTTTCGGGCGTGCGTGACAATGCGTGTGAGCGCACACTACCATACATGCTACATCGAGCGAACGTATCTAACTGTATCTCAGCAACGAGCCGAACAAACATGAACTATCCCAGCACCGTGTCAGTTTCACGCCTTGGCAATTGACTCGAGTGATCATTAGCGCGATGTCCAGAGATGTCCAGGACCATTGTTGTTGTCCTCGCTGACTCGTCCAGTCCCAGTGTCCGGCTGCGTTGTCCGCCTTTCATCCGCCCGCTTAATTAATTCTTCATATCAGAGACTTTCTTGCGGCATTCTTGTCACAGTCCACTGCCTCAGGCCGCTACAGGTACAAAGCGCGCCTGACCCCTCAATTTTGTCATTTTTCACCTCCGGTCAAACACTCCAACACACCGTCGACGTCTTCGGGGGAGTTGTCATTGTGCGCGGAATGCGATGGTAATGAATCGTTTTCATCAAACTGTCGCTTCATATCATTTCGTTCGACTTTAACGAATCGCAAACTATTGTCAGTCAAATACGTAGGGACTGGGTCAAAAGTGTCAACACATTTATTTTCGTTTGTTTTGGTTGATATGTATGCATATATGCATACACCTGTAGGCATATATGAAGTTTCATGCACACACGCGCACTCGCACGCCCGCACACGCATACACACACGCATACACACACACACACACACACACACACACACACACACACACACACACACACACACACACACACACACACACACACACACACACACACACATATATATATATATATATAATTTAATATATATATATATATATATATATATATATATATATATATATAATTTAATATATATATATATATATATATATATATATAATTTAATTTAACGCATACACACACATATATATATATATATATATATATATATATATATATATATATATGTATATAAATGTGTATATATTTATGTTTGTGTGTGCGCGTGTGTGCGTGTCTGCGTGCGTGCGTGCGTGCTTGCGTGCGTGCGTGCGTGCGTGCGTGCGTGCGTGCGTGCGTGCGTGCGTGCGTGCGTGCGTGCGTGCGTGCGTGCGTGCGTGCGTGCGTGCGTGCGTGCGTGCGTGCGTGCGTGCGTGCGTGCGTGCGTGCGTGCGTGCGTGCGTGCGTGCGTGCGTGTGCAAGGAAGCGCCGTGTATATCTTTGACAGAAAGAAGTGAGACGGTGGCCTGACACCGACGTCGCCGCTGACATTATCATTCCGGTGGCGCGACGTCGTCGGCGAGCAGACTTCGGGCCGACGTCGTCCGCCGCGGTGTCTCGCCTCATTTCTCTGAATGTCGTCTAATTTGAAGCACTTTAGCGGCTTATCCCGGCCACAATACCGCCTAATGAACCCTCTCACCGTCCGACCCCGCGGTCGGGATACAATGGGACGGAAGGACCGGACCGGATGTCCCCTCACCTCAGCGCCCACGTCCCCTCCCGGGAGTTATTCCAGGGCAAGGAGGGCAATTAGACGCTGATGGAGCCCACTCTGGAGAGAGAGAGAGAGAGAGAGAGAGAGAGAGAGAGAGAGAGAGAGGGAGGGAGGGAGGGAGGGAGGGAGGGAGGGAGAGGGAGAGGGAGAGGGAGAGGGAGAGGGAGAGAGAGAGAGAGAGAGAGAGAGAGAGAGAGAGAGAGAGGGAGAGGGAGGTAGAGGTAGAGGGAGAGGGAGAGGGAGAGGGAGAGGGAGAGGGAGAGGGAGAGGGAGAGGGAGAGGGAGAGGGAGAGGAGAGAGAGAGAGAGAGAGAGAGAGAGTGCGACGGCCATTACAAGCGACATCTCCACTGTTGTTATCCAACGTTCCGTGTGGAGTGGAATTATGCAGTAATAAACGATACACATGTTGTACACACGTTGTACACACGTTGTACACATCCCACTGTTTATTAAAGGAAAGCTGAATGGCCGCGTCCAGCTTTACGTCCCACTCCACGTCCCGCTCCACGTCCCACTCCACGTCCCACTCCACGTCCCACTCCACGTCCCGCTCCACGTCCCACTCCACGTCCCGCTCCATGTCCCACTCCACGTCCCACTCCACGTCCCGCTCCATGTCCCACTCCACGTCCCACTCCACTAATTCAAAATACAAAGTTTCCACAACTACTGTTTTACATTGAAACTCAATGTCGCATTGAAACTCAATTTCACATTGAAACTCAATGTCACGAATAAAGAGTCACTGAAACCGGTTCTCCAACTTTTCCATGAATCACTTTATCTTCCTGTCGTCACTGACAGTCTCTCGTTCGACGAAGGCTGCTCCTAATTGTGTAACGGTCAGTGTCGCCGAAACGTGTTACGTTCACAGCTGGTCGATTTAAAAAATCGAATACGATGACTTTGAACGTGCGCCATCTGGCCTGATGTCTGTCCTCGCTAACATCTGGCCTGATGTCTGTCCTCGCTAACAAACGTCGATTGTTTAGACACAGTCGGAAACGTTGGAAAGAATTACTGTTTGTTATTACATTGTCTCAGTTCACCCAGCCGTATAAATGACTACCTGTTTATAGACAGTAGTAGCGTGTTTGTTATTACATTGTCTCAGTTCACCCAGCCGTATAAATGACTACCTGTTTATAGACAGTAGTAGCGTGTTTGTTATTACATTGTCTCAGTTCACCCAGCCGTATAAATGACTACCTGTTTATAGACAGTAGTAGCGTGTTTGTTATTACATTGTCTCAGTTCACCCAGCCGTATAAATGAGTACCTGTTTATAGACAGTAGTAGCATGTTGATGTGAACGAATAATCTTCGCGCAGTAGTGGCAACGTGGCTTAATGCTTCCCAGAGAACTCGAGTTAGCATTGGAATGAGCAAGTCTGCCAAGTGATGAAGTGTAGAGTTTTGAGCAATCCCGAGGACTGGATAATCAGCAGGTTTTACACAACATTTCTACGGCCTGTTTCCGTTGGCATGTTACGCTTAACAGTCGACTGTTTGGCGATGACCTTGATCTTATTTAAGGCAACTATAAAGCCATTGACGCTTCGCTGTCTGTGGGTTGACTGTTGATTCTTTGACAACGGGGTAATAATGTTGGGCAGTCCCAAAACAGTCATCTAAATGAGGCCGTAAATATTACATCATCCCAGTGTGAACACATGTAGCAGTATTTAATAGAACAGCAAGTAACGAAAACTGCATTTGTCAGCAAGAGTGTATTGCACGTGTTTGTGGACGTTTGCGTGCGTGCTTGTGTGCGTGCCTGCGTACGTGTGTGTGTGTGTGTGTGTGTGTGTGTGTGTGTGTGTGTGTGTGAGTGTGAGTGTGTGTGTGTGTGTGTGTGTGTGTGTGTGTGTGTGTGTGTGTGTGTGTGTGTGTGTGTGTGTGTGTGTGTGTGTGTGTGTGTGTGTGTGTGTGCACGTGCGTCCACATTGGTGTGTCGGAATGCATAGGTGCGTGTGTGCGAACATGGGTGAAAGTGTGTTTGTGTGCGTGCGCGTGTGTACGTGTGTACGTGCAGGTGTACACCTCCCTCGTCTCGTTCCGTCGCCACCGAGCACCCGTAGCGTTCCTCGTCCCGGCCTTTCGAGAGCCCGACTCGGGTGTGAAGCCTTCACGCGCCTCGCGTCGACCCCGGACACCGTTCGTGACAATCCCACGCACGACCTCGACACAGACGTCATAATGTATTGTCAACGCTCCTTTCATCTTGCCGCCACCGCAGTCGGCCGATGACTCATCAAAGATGTTTAATAGATCCTCGACCAAGCCAGCAGAACCAACTCAATCTACTTTAATAATTAGTCATTGTGTCTTCCAATTTGATTATGTGTAATATAAGATAAGTTATTGGCATCAGACCGTGATGGAATTAAGTGAGCGCGTTGCCTTCGTGCAGTAAATGCAATGTCGCTGAATTCTTCCCACGGAAGATTTTGGTGACAAGCGAAGCAATGTGTGTTGTCACTGTGACGGTGTGTTGTCACTGTGACGGTGTGTTGTCACTGTGACGGTGTGTTGTCACTGTGACGGTGTGTTGTCACTGTGACGGTCTGCCGTCACAGTAGCAACAGTACGGTAATAACTCGCAGGTCACCGTCGTAGTCGTAATCGTAGTCATAATCGTTGTCGTTGTCGTTGTGGTAGTAGTTGTCGTTGTCGTTGTAGTCGTAGTCGTAATCGTAATCGTAATCGTAATCGTAATCGTAATCGTAATCGTAATCGTAATCGTAGTCGTAGTCGTAGTCGTAGTCGTAGTCGTAGTCGTAGTCGTAGTCGTAGTCGTAGTCGTAGTCGTAGTCGTAGTCGTTGTCGTTGTTGTAGTTGTCGTAGTTGTCGTTGTCATAATTAACATAAAATAGTACGTTTAATAATTGAAATTTAATTTATCAAACGTGGATGTTGTATCACGCTGACACCACGTGATCACGTGGTCACGTGTCCACTTAGAACCGCCCTGACGACTCCACCCATTCACACTCACATTGTCAACTCCATGATGACGGTGACGGTGACGGTGACGGTGACGGTGACGGTGACGGTGACGGTGACGGTGACGGTGACGGTGACGGTGACGGTGACGGTGACGGTGACGGTTGTTATTATGATGAGAATTTGATAGACAATACAACGAAGAAAATGATGACATTTGTGTCAATGATTTATATTGTGAAATTGTTATAGCACTCACCAGTGTCACCGACGTTGACAGAACACTGCTGTCACTCAGCTCCACCAGTGTCACCGACGTTGACAGAACACTGCTGTCACTCAGCTCCATCAGTGTCACCGACGTTGACAGAACACTGCTGTCACTCAGCTCCATCAGTGTCACCGACGTTGACAGAACACTGCTGTCACTCAGCTCCACCAGTGTCACCGACGTTGACAGAACACTGCTGTCACTCAGCTCCACCAGTGTCACCGACGTTGACAGAACACTGCTGTCACTCAGCTCCATTTGCATACAAACCAGAGTAAATGAATATAACAAAAACGAGCATATTCCAAAAAGACCAACGTCATTTCAGCCATATGACCACGTGACACGCCAAGACGTGATCAGCGCGTGTTACGTTCTTGTTCTTCCTCGTTAAACAGACGTATCTTGGAACAGTTCCACGTGTCCGGGTAAACGCGTCACGTGACACCCTTCGCGCGGTATGTCGAGTGTGCGCTGATCGCCAAGACGCCATTAGCGGGCCCGCTCGTTGTCGTCACGCCTGGCTGACTCGCGACAAAGACCAGTCGAGTCGACACATAGAGCGTCACTGGCGGTGTCACTGAAGACTGCGGGCGGCCGGGGGCGGACAACGGCGGCGGACGGACAGGGCTCTTGTCACCTCGCGTCCGGGTAGTGGACGTGTAGGGCCGGACAAGTTGCGTGTCGCCCTTCAGCAGATGAGCCTTTCCTCGATTGTTTTGTGACTTTGATCTTCAGTCCTTGGTTAAACGGGCGAACTTTTCTGGTCATACATTCATAAATGCACTCGAACTTCCGTACGTTCGTCCGTTCGTCCGTTCGTACGTTCGTACGCTCGTACACACATTCATATATCATACGCGCAAGCACATATACATACATTCATTCACATTCTTGTCCATAAGCCTTGGAGAGAGGGTTGACTCGTCCCCAGTAGAAGAAGAAGAATAAGAACATGTATTAATAAGTCCATCAATCCATTCATTCATATCCACCCACCCGTACATCAATCCATTCATTCATATCCACCCACCCGTCCATCAATCCATTCATTCATATCCACCCACCCGTCCATCAATCCATTCATTCATATCCTAACAACTGAACAATATTTGCCATTCAAAGCAACACGCTCCAGATGCCATGTTTGAAACTTTACATTTTTATTACATAAGTAAACATATTACATTGTTGATTGTTACACCGCCAGCTTAGTTCCGTTCCCAGCAGTGTTCACCCCCTCTGACGACGAGTTGATTCCAATGTCCAACTTACAAGATAAATTTATTAAATACTCTTCGTGCCATTTAAACATTACGATGTTGTTCTTTCGTCGAAAAACATGTCACTACCGATGTCTTCATAGTGAGAATCTCCAGTGTTTCCAATCCACATTTACAATATCGCCATTCGTAATTATTCTACCATTTTCACGCGAAGCTGTTAGCAGGATTGTAAGTGATGTTGGGGTAGGCTTTTGGTGGATTATCGCAGAGTAGTTTTCTTTCCCTGGCTAGGACACTAGGTAGATACCAGGTAGACACCGGGTAGACACCGGGTAGACACCGGGTAGACACAGGGTAGACACCGGGTAGACACCGGGTAGACACTGGGTAGACACCGGGTAGACACCAGGTAGACACGACGAGCTGGTCTCGGTGATTCATCCGTAAAACATGTATGTCCAACTGTCTTTCCTTGTGCCTGGTGCGGGGGACCTCGCGGGGGGTCTGCACCTGCATGTTGATGATTCGGTGATCTGATGATGATGGCGACGACGACATCGCGCGAAACATCGTCGTCGTCGTCGTCTTCGTCGTCGTCGTCGTCGTGATGTGGCGGAGGGCTGGGTCTGATGATAGTGTCTGAATAGTGTCAAATGGTGACGTTTGGGTCAGTTTATCGTGTCATGCCTATGTCAGAGGAACGTGTCAGGAATGTGTCTGTCACACGGTCGTTTATGTGTCCGATGAACGTGTTAGCGGGTGTGTTAGCGGGTGTGTTAGCGGGTGTGTTAGCGGGTGTGTTAGAGAGAACCGGCAACTGGAGGATGGCCAACGCTTCTTTATTTCAATTGAATTTGACTATAATAATATATAAATGTGCGTGATGACGTAAACCGTGTCTGGGCTCGAGTGATAAGGATAACGCTAATACACCGTCTACGTTTATTAAGATCAACAAACTGAAGATAATCTGTGAGGATAATAACAAACATATTTTTCTAACGAGGATTCTTTAACGAGGCACAACCGTAGTCAGTAATTCGTGAAATACCAATTTTATATGTTAGTCGAACGATATGTTTATTTCATATGCAATAATAAAATGTATTCTGTCCAGAATGTAATATCACAATGTCCACTTTGACTTTCGTTGCATTTACTTCTGTTAGTAATTATCTAAAGTAAGCCGTTCCAAACGACGCCAATATAAATGCTTCAAGTAACTTAAGTCGACATAAAAAGCTGTGAGTGCCTCTATGTGTGTGGCTCTATGCGTGCGGCTCTATGTGTGTGGCTGTATGTGTGTGACTCTATGTGTGCGGCTCTATGTGTGTGGCTGTATGTGTGTGACTCTATGTGTGCGGCTCTATGTGTGTGGCTCTATGTGTGCGGCTCTATGTGTGTGGCTGTATGTGTGTGACTCTATGTGTGCGGCTCTATGTGTGTGGCTGCATGTGTGTGACTCTATGTGTGTGGCTCTATGTGTGTGGCTCTATGTGTGTGGCTCTATGTGTGTGGCTCTATGTGAGTGACTCTATGTGTGTGGCTCTATGTGTGTGGCTCTATGTGTGCGGCTCTATGTGTGTGGCTCTATGTGTGTGGCTCTATGTGTGTGGCTCTATGTGTGTGGCTCTATGTGTGTGGCTCTATGTGTGTGGCTCTATGTGTGTGGCTCTATGTGTGTGGCTCTATGTGTGTGGCTCTATGTGTGTGGCTCTATGTGTGTGGCTCTATGTGTGTGGCTCTATGTGTGTGACTATATGTGTGTGGCTCTATGTGAGTGACTCTATGTGTGTGACTCTATGTGTGTGGCTCTATGTGTGTGGCTCTATGTGTGTGGCTCTATGTGTGTGTGGCTCTATGTGTGTGGCTCTATGTGTGTGACTATATGTGTGTGGCTATATGTGAGTGACTCTATGTGTGTGGCTCTATGTGTGTGGCTCTATGTGTGTGGCTCTATGTGAGTGACTCTATGATTGATAACTGCACATATTAAGTAAACAATATCAGAATAATTTTGAAACCAACAAGTTGCAAGAAATACCAAATATTACTGACAGATGCATTTACAAACACGTCACAGGTCGCGATCACGTGTGAAGCGTATAACACGTCAACGTATAACACGTCAACGTATAACACGTCAACGTATAACACGTCAACGTATAACACGTCAACGTATAACACGTCAACGTATAACACGTCAACGTCACGGGTCGTCTTTATATCTCACTGTTTACTCTTCACAAAGTCTGACTGTTACCACAATGTCATGTTACATAGAACAAACAATGTCATGTTACATAGAACAAACAATGTCATGTCACATAGAACAAACAATGTCATGTTACATAGAACAAACAATGTCATGTCACATAGAACAAACAATGTCATGTTACATAGAACAAACAATGTCATGTTACATAGAACAAACAATGTCATGTTATATAGAACAAACAAAGTCATGTTATATATAGAACAAACAATGTCATGTAATATAGAACAAACAATGTCATATTACATAGAACAAACAATGTCATGTCATATAGAACAAACAATGTCATGTTATATATAAATTATATGACAAACAATCTATCTCACAGAACATGAACCATATTGTTTTAATGAACCACATTTTATAAATATAACATTATTTATTATCCGCTTAATTAGAATGTTTCGGGACGAACATCGTGTTTATATTGCGTGCCGTAAACTATGTTTGTTTACGAGCTATATTGAACATATTTATTGACCATACTTGTTTGCGTAATGTAATTGTCGTAATCCCTGTATATGAGCGTATGATTTGTGCCGTTGTACAACACAATGACCCGCCCCAATCCCCGCGCGTCGAGGTGTATGTCTCCGCCTACTTAACGTCTTTTAGAAGCCTCTTGTTATTGTTGCATTTTAGGTGGCGTTGTTGATCAGATCGATTACCTGCTGCTTTGGTCTGTTTATTTTACAGTAGCGTATATTGTTGTGTGCGTTGCACTTGGCAATTGGTTCCGAAAACTCGTCTCGCTTAGCGTGTCACCACCGCTGTCACAGGGGGGGTGTGACGTCACACCCTGGTCACATTCTTTGAATACCATTGCTCGTAGGTGCTTTGCAGGTGTTCGGTGGCGCTTGCGGGCGCCTGCACTTGGTTCATGCATGTGCGTGTAGTTGCTTGATTGGCTTCCGTTAGGCAGTCGTGGGCGATATTATAAGCAGCTTCACTTAAAGGTTATTCCTCAATAATATATTTTTTTGCTTGTCTGGTTTTATAATTATTTCACGAAATAATCACACCAATCTAGCACCGACCACAACACGCTTGTTTGTGCGAATGTGTTATTAAGTTTTGATAATATCATCGGACAAACATTTACATTAATTTTGGTTAAACTGAACCGAAAGTCGACGAAAAATGGCCTATTAGTCCGCTTCTGTGTTTCTGTGTGATATATATGTGTGTGTGTGTGTGTGTGTGTGTGTGTGTGTGTGTGTGTGTGTGTGTGTGTGTGTGTGTGTGTGTGTGTGTGTGTGTGTGTGTGTGTTGTGTGTGTGTGTGTGTGTGTGTGTGTGTGAGTGTGTGTGTGTGTGTGTGTGTGTGTGTGTGTGTGTGTGTGTGTGTGTGTGTGTGTGTGTGTGAGTGTGTGTGTGTGTTTGTGTGTGTGTGTGTGTGTGTGTGTGTGTGTGTGTGTGTGTGAGTGTGTGTGTGTGTGTGTGTGTGTGTGTGTGTGTGTGTGTGTGTGTGTGTGTGTGTGTGTGTGTGTGTGTGTGTGTGTGTGTGTGTGTGTGTGTGTGTGTGTGTGTGTAGCTTATCAGAAAACAGATTAATATATATATATATATATATATATATATATATATATATATATATATATATATATATATATATATATATATATATATATATGCAATCTGTTTTTCGAAAACGAATAACCGTAGTAGTTTTAAGACTAATTAAGTGAGTATCTTCAAGCAACTCTAGTTCTATCCAAGGACTTTCATGTTTTTGCAGACCATGACTCGGCATCAAGACAGTTTTACTTACTCATTCAATGACTTGCTGTGAACATAGGTGCACCAATTCGAACCCGCCACTTTCTGAACACGGGAGGGGGGTTCTGTTACACAGTGTGACATCGCCGTCAGATGAAGACGTAAACACGATAAAACATCGTTATTTTGACAAGTGTTAAACATATCGCCGCTGCCTAGTCGTGACTGCGATGACGTCACGAGACATAACTAAATAGTCCATCGGTTCCTCGATATTTCGAAAGACAACTGGGAGGAGTACCATCACTTTCACTCGACAGGTTTCGCGCCGTATTGACGGCGGTGTCGCGGGACATGATTGACGACGTAAATTTGTTGATGCGCGAAACTCATAAATCACGGACCCGTTTAAGCCGCGGTGTTTGGGATCTCGCTTGCCACGTGACATGCCTTGATGTTGTGGTCGAGGTCACAGCGCCAGTGACGTCTGTCACTGTCACTAAGAGGAAGACATCGTGCGTCTTGCACAAAACTCAAATAGGTGAACCTTAAGTTTCTTATAAATATACTGTAAGTAGATGTACTAGAGTACGCACGCACGCACGCTCGCTCCCTCGCACGCACGCACGCACGCACGCACAGTGGCGAGCACTCTCCATCTAACCACACACCCACGTCCTCTCGTGCCCACCCACTGTCTCAGGGGAAACGAGGTTCGGTTTAAACCGACACCCACTGCACTCAGTCAACTGATTCACCGGAAAGTACGTCTTCTAATTCGTGTTCAATATTCGAGCAACCAGAATGTTAATTTACCGAGAAGAGTATCGCATATGTGAGGACGATCGACGACATCGACTATGCTTGAGATGTCCTCAGACGGGACACTGTGTCTCCCGCGTCGTCAGCGCGAAACTCTTGTTCACAACCAGTTTAGAGAACTTGTGTGACAGCGGACATAGCACAAATACCACAGATCAGCCGTCAGAAGATCATCTCCGCAGGTTACGGACAATACGTAGAGTGAAACGAGGTGATGGAAAGAATAGGGTAGAATACCCAGAAGAGAAAAACCCTTGAACACGAACACGAACACGAACACGAACATAAACATAAACATGAAGGCAGTTGGGAATGAACCGCAACGAACAGGACATGTATAAATCAGTAGCGGAGATTGACAAAGAGAGCGCTTTGACCAGAAGAGGGTGACAGAAGGAGGAGAGGCAGACCAGACTAGAGGTGACAAGATAGTGTGAAGATAGGTTTGGAAAGAGAAGCGTGAACAGCAGAGATTGGGAGACAATGACCAACAATCGAGATATATACAGCGACAACTCGTCGAGAGGGTGGACAATAATTATTGATGTTGCCCTCACCCCTCAAAAGATTAAAAGAGGAATCCGTAGTTGTATTGATCATATATGCCCAGTAAGACCCCGGAGTGTGCCCGTGTACGGTGACATGTCGTGGTTCTTGAGTCGTCGCCAGTCCCTTTAACAGCCGCCACATTGCGACGGTAACGCGCGGAGTCCGCCGGCCTGTGTTTGCGTGTCACAGCCCAGCAATGATTGCTTCTGCTCCTGCGACACTGTCATGACAACATCGGTCCACGTCCTCGTCGCCGGTCGGGGGGGGGGGGGGCTTCGGGGGGGGGGGGGTGGCAACACGGCGAGCTAGCCGCTTCTTTCATGTCCGTTTTCCTCCATTCTCATCCGTGGGTGTAGGTCCTTAAAGGGAGTGCAGAACGATTCTAATTATATACTTTATTGGTCTATCAATAATTACCTTAAAGCGATCTTTATATGTCGTAAAACTTGCTTAATTTATTTGATCATGTATTTTCGAGAATATTAAGAGTTGGGAGATCAGGATATTAACATGCTTTGCATGGATATTATTTTTAACTAAACAATATGTTATAAATACCAATATATCCTGTGTCTCAATGTCTCGTAAAACTGGCTGTGCTTGAACTGAAGAAAGACAAACGACACAGACCTGCACGTGGGGAAGACGCTTATTTATGATCGTCTGTTTTCGAATTCCCGTTTTATGCAATTTCTGACCGTCCGTATGTTACAGCCTTACAGATTAAAACATGATGTGCAATATTGTTAATTTAGATGTACTTCGAGATCGACAAATTCAGAGAATTGAGACAATTAAATTTTACGAAACCCTCAACTACTATCGTGTCCGTGAGCCAATGAAAATAGTTGTACAGTTCACCTGTTTTCTGACCTTGTCTTCTGTGGGGTGGAGGGCAGACCTCAAGGGTGTCTTCTGTCCTTGTCGTCTGTGGGGTGGAGGGCAAACTTCAAGGGTGTTTTCTTACCTTGTCTTATGTGGGGTGGAGGGCAGACCTACAGGGTTTATTCTGTCCTTGTCTTCTGTGGGGTGGAGGGCAGACATACAGGGTTTATTCTGTCCTTGCCTCCAGGCCGGGTCGGAATTGAGGGGTGTAAGTTTTGCGGCTTTTTTTACGAGTGACGCTATTTTCAAAAAGGAATTAAATTAATTGCTGTTGAGCTGTAAAAGTTTAAAGAAACTCGTTGGACACATTTTCTAGGGGTCCCAGAAACATTATATTGGCTGCCAATGACAGCTCTAAGTAACCTTGACCTTACTGCATGTTAACTTCTGTTCTCCACGTCTGCTCCATTTAACACGATTCACTTCCTACTTCTGTCTAGGTCAGTTTGTCTGTACCTCACAGTTTGTCTGTACCTCACAGTTTGTCTGTACCACACAGTTTGTCTGTACCTCACAGTTTGTCTGTACCTCACAGTGTGTCTGTATCTCACAGTTTGTCTGTACCTCACAGTTTGTCTGTACCTCACAGTTTGTCTGTACCTCACAGTTTGTCTGTACCTCACAGTTTGTCTGTACCTCACAGTTTGTCTGTACCTCACAGTTTGTCTGTACCTCACAGTTTGTCTGTACCTCACAGTTTGTATGTACCTCACAGTTTGTCTGTACCTCACAGCCTCCTCCTCGTCCATTCTCTGAACATGTCCCTTCCGTCGCAGTCTATCGTTTCATATGGTTCTTCAATTTAATCTTCACTCGAAACTCTACCGTTCCCCATCTTTATTCTGTCTCACTCAACATATTCTCTTCACCCATTTCGCCGCCTCTGTAGGTCATCTTGGCTTTATTGCCATCGTCATTAGTGTCGAGTTTTATACTGCCATTGTTGTCGTCATTTTCATTACTATCTCGCACCGACACACGATACTTGTGGAATTGACGTGTTGCGTAGAATTTACGTGTTGCGATTTATGTTTATTTATATTCATGTAATATCTAGAATCGGGCCGATCATACTAACTCGCAGTATTTGGCCATTACGATTTATGCCGTGATTTGAAATTCGAAAGATTAGCAAATTGTACAAGATTCTTATTATTATTTTCCATTTTCACTTGTAAAAACAAAAACGGATCCAAGACGATATATATGTTAATAGCAAACATAACCAGCGGTGGCTCATGGAACACAAACCGCTTCACCAAATATAAAATAAAAGTAACTGAAGGAATTATCCCCAAATCAGGTAACACAAAATGAAGGGTTTTAGTGCAGCTCCACGTGTTTAGCCAAATCGTCTTCTTCTCAGCAACCCTTGCGGGAAGAGGACCGTGTTCAAAACGTTCGTTCGTTCGTTCGTTCGTTCGTTCGTTCGTTCGTTCGTTCGTTCGTTCGTTCGTTCGTTCGTTCGTTCGTTCGTTCGTTCGTTCGTTCGTTCGTTCGTTCGTTCGGTCGTTCGGTCGTTCGGTCGTTCGTTCGTTCGTTCGGTCGTTCGGTCGTTCGGTCGTTCGTTCGTTCGTTCGTTCGTTCGTTCGTTCGTTCGTTCGGTCGTTCGTTCGTTCGTTCGTTCGTTCGTTCGTTCGTTCGTTCGTTCGTTCGTTCGTTCGTTCGTTCGTTCGTTCGTTCGTTCGTTCGTTCGTTCGTTCATTGAATAATAGTAACGTAGCATATACGCCATGCCATGCCATGCCATGCCACATCATATCATGCCGTGCCGTGCCGTGCCGTGCCGTGCCGTGCCGTGCCGTGCCGTGCCGTGCCGTGCCGTGCCGTGCCGTGCCGTGCCGTGTCATGTCATGTCATGTCATGTCATGTCATGTCATGTCATACTACATACTATTCTACATACTATACTACATACTATACTACATACTATATGTCACATGATTTATGCTATCCATTCATGGCCAGTTTCATTCTCAGCCGTCGCTCGCGGCCGCGTGCGGCATCAATAATTCAGGTGTGTCGAGTGCGCAGGCGCCACTTGAATGGCGGCGCCGCTAAATAATTCACGTCCGCTTTTTTATCGGCCCTGGCTCGCTCGACCGCCATCTATTGTGGATGCCTCGCTCCGTCTCGCGTCGACAATGGACGATAATCGCAACTCCTTTGATCTAGACGTCCCTCAAGTCGGGGGTTTTGTTAGCGTTTGCTTGGTGCTGTCTTTCTGGCGTTTAGCAGCGATTGTTGGGCGTTACGGAGCCGAGATCTCACGCCGACCGCCTACTGAAATATTAATCCTAAGTAGTTGCGATATCTAAGCTGGCACTGACGACCATGTCTGCCAGCAGCCGTCGACTTGTGGGTGTTTAACAAACCGCTGTCGAGAGTTCGGGTTTCTTTCTTATGGAGGTAACAATGTAACGACTTTAATATAACATTTAGTGATAATCCACGATAGGGGCATCTCCGAAGTGTTCAGTATAATAACATTGTTCTAATTTTCTCCAACTCACCTGCGCATCTGCTCACCTACTCACATGCGTACCTACTCACCTACTTACCTGCTCACGTGCTCACCTGCTCACCTACTCACCTACTCACATGTTCATATGTTCACCTCCTTACTTGCTCACTTGCTTACCTACCCACCTGCTCACCGGCTCACCTGCTCACCGGCTCACCTACTCACGGGCTCACCTACTGACCGGCTCACCTACTCACCGGCTCACCTAATCACGGACTCACCTACTCACCGGCTCACCTACTCAGTTCTTGTTACATCTCTGAGGCTGGTGGTTTTCCCTCCTAGTGGCTGATGTTGATCCATCTAATCCTGCGTCTCCATGCGTCTCCTTCCCTCCAGGTGGCTGCTGGTGTAGTTGATCCACCGTAACCCGGGCCTTCCTCTCGGTCTCCGTCCCTCCAGGTGGCTGCTGGTGTTGTTGATCCACCGTAACCCGGGCCTTCCTCTCGGTCTCCGTCCCTCCAGGTGGCTGCTGGTGTAGTTGATCCACCGTAACCCGGGCCTTCCTCTCTGTCTCCGTCCCTCCAGGTGGCTGCTGGTGTAGTTGATCCACCGTAACCCGGGCCTTCCTCTCTGTCTCCGTCCCTCCAGGTGGCTGCTGGTGTAGTTGATCCACCGTAACCCGGGCCTTCCTCTCTGTCTCCGTCCCTCCAGGTGGCTGCTGGTGTAGTTGATCCACCGTAACCCGGGCCTTCCTCTCTGTCTCCGTCCCTCCAGGTGGCTGCTGGTGTAGTTGATCCACCGTAATCCGGGTCTTCCTCTCTGTCTCCGTCCCTCCAGGTGGCTGCTGGTGTAGTTGATCCACCGTAACCCGGGCCTTCCTCTCTGTCTCCGTCCCTCCAGGTGGCTGCTGGTGTAGTTGATCCACCGTAACCCGGGTCTTCCTCTCTGTCTCCGTCCCTCCAGGTGGCTGCTGGTGTAGTTGATCCACTGTAACCCGGGCCTTCCTCTCGGTCTATGTCAGTCTCTTCATGCACCTCAATAACATCATCTTCTCGACTCTTTGCATGACCATCTCGATTAATTAATTTCAATCACCTTATATCATTCGTATGCCATTCATGCCTGGTGATTCCACTTTCAAATATCTTTAAAAGGTGAACAAGACAATGATTTAGATTAGTATCTTCGTGTGGACATCGCGTGAACATCGGGAGGACATCGGGTGGACATCGGGTGGACATCGCGTGAACATCAACGAATACGTGTCAGATTTTGCTACGAGAGTGTATTTCGAAAGTCAGCGTTAAATAAACATTCAATAACAACTTTGATTAGTAAATACGTTTAGTTTGATAAATACGTTACGTAATGATAAAGTCCGATAATTGATGGTTATGTTTACTATGGCAGGTGGACCACTTGTCACGGTGACATATATTTCACAGTGCGCGGTGACATATCTCACAGTGCGCGATGAAAAATTACTCTCAGTGTAGAATGACACATTCCGCACATTGCCTGATGACAATTACCCGGCAGTGCACAACGTCATATAACTAAGTGACCCAGGACAAAATGCGTTGCTTGTGCCTCTAAAACATATACAACAAGATTACAATTGTACATATCACGTCATACGGTATATGTCACGTAATAGGTACATATCACGTCATACGGTATATGTCACGTAATAGGTACATTTCACGTCTTACGGTGCATGTCAATTCATACGGTACATGTCACGTCATACCGCACATGTCACGCCATACTATACATGTCGCGTCATTCGGTACATGTCCCGTCATACGGTAGATGTCTCGTTATACGGTGCATGTCGGTCATAAGATACACGTTGCCACGGTTGTTACGTAATCCTCGTGAGAGCCCACTTCGACTCTCGCTGGAACGATGCCTTCTGACCCAGAAACCGAACCTTAATTAGTGACGCATCTGTCCAAAAAGCCGTTCCTTCCACAAGGACCATAGTTGAACATAATTAAATAGACAACGATGTACTTCGATCAAATTGCAGCGGTCATTGTCTTCTGGAAGAGGGCGCCCCCCGGCACTCTGGGGTAATCGCTCGCCGCACCCCGGCACTCTGGGGTAATCGCTCCGTGCACCCAACTACGTCGGGCGTAAACAAATACTGTCGTAGTTACGGCGCACTCTGACTAACTGACTGACTGACTGACTGACTGACTGACTGACTGACTGACTGACTGACTGACTGACTGACTCACTCACTCACTCACTCACTCACTCACTCACTCACTCACTCACTCACTTACTGTATGTGTCCGTGCGTACGTACACACGTAAGATAAAGATCGTCCATCTCCGCTATGATAATTATAGGAGCCATAGTTATAACTTCCTCGCCTACTGTTCCCACTAGACGTCGCCTTAACGTAAACGTAATCACGGAAGCGTGATATATGAGTAATATTTGGCACTGGAGAACTCCGTGACTTACGTATTCACGTCCTGTTACATGATACAATTATTTGGCAGCCTTGCTTCCAATGACGCACATCACTATTAGTCATGTCGTCATGAGTAAGATAACGTGTAGTATTAAACAACTAGTGGCATTGGTTTATCCATCTATAGTATAAAATCTGTAGCATAAACGTATTTCGCAAATATTGTAGTGACATATTCATGCACGTAGAAACTAATGTTATTAAACAGAATGATGGTCTAACCTCCATTGTCTCATGTTTACACAGGACTATGCTGTTTAAGGGTGGTATTTCATGTACACAATCAATAATTGGTGTAATTGTTAACGTATCTCTTTTAAAGAATGCGATGCCAGTGTTATAAATATATGGTGATACGCTTTACTGAATACACATATACATGGAAATAAATCGCCCTAACAGTTGAAATGTCAAGGAACGTGGTTGAAATGTCAAGGCGAGCCAAATGTGTAGTTGATCTCACCAGAACGTCCATGTTTGCTGTAGCGTGTGAGGCCATGCGTGACGCCGCCGGTTGAAGTGCCGTCACGCGTGGCTGCGTCGCTCTCCTGGCTGCGTCAGTCTCCACAGCGCTGCCGGAGACGGCCGAGTGCGCACTCAACGCGGGGTCAACGCGTGCAGCGTGATCTCGCGTGAATTATTCACGTGCGCTGACCTCGGATGTTAAGTGAAGCGAAGGTCTGCGGCGTCTTGTAGGAGTGCTTCGACGGAAGTCTTGCAGGAGTGCTTCGACGGAAGTCTTGCAGGAGTGCTTCGACGGAAGTCTTGCAGGAGTGCTTCGACGGAAGTCTTGCAGGAGTGCTTCGACGGAAGTCTTGCAGGAGTGCTTCGACGGAAGTCTTGCAGGAGTGCTTCGACGGAAGTCTTGCAGGAGTGCTTCGACGGAAGTCTTGCGAGCAACTCCCGTAGCGAGTGACTCACTTCAGACTCACTTCACTTTCGCTGTTTCCAGATTTGCACTTCTTGGCACATAGTTTGCGTTACAAAGAGACGCGTTGATAGTTCGTTGATAGTTCGTTGATAGTTCGTTGATAGTTCTTTGATAATTCGTTGATAGTTCGTTGATATTTCTTTGATAATTCGTTGATAGTTCGTTGATAGTTCGTTGATAGTTCGTTGATAGTTCGTTGATAGTTCGTTGATAGTTCGTTGATATAGTTCGTTGATAGTTCGTTGATAGTTCGTTGATAGTTCGTTGATAGTTCGTTAAACGATTGCTTAAGACTGTAACAACTTTGTTACTATCGTAATTGCTGTCATTTCTAGTAGCACTGTCTTCATCATCATCATAGTCGTCGCTGTACTCGCCATCATAATAATAATAATCATCATCATCGTCATCATCATCTTCCTTCGCCCATCCTCACATAGCAAACAGCAAGGCAACGACTAAGCCTCAACTGGTGTGCGTGCGTGCGTGCGTGCGTGAGTGCGTGCGTGCGTGCGTGCGTGCGAGCGTGCGTGCGTGCGTGTGTGCGTGTAAATCTGAACATCGACGCATGTGTCATGAAATGCCGTTTTGATTTCTAACGTTCGTTTTCCGCATAAGAATGACGTTAACGAATATGTGGACTTGGACCCGGACGTCTGTGTCGTTCATTTCGTTGATTTGTCTTCGCTGATTGTTTCGGTACATTTCTTGACTGAGCTTCCTATTCGGGGTGACAAGTTCCTGTAGTATATTACACTTAGGCAGCTCGTAAGTGTAATATACTTCGATAGTATATTATACTTAGGCAGTATGCTAAGGAAAGTGGCAAGTTTGTAACCGTGACAGTGCGTTAGACAGACCACTCAATGTGTTTGCTAGGAACAGACGACACATTGCCCTGTCACGCCCCACATACGGAACTTTGATAGTCCACGCGGGGACAATCATTCCTACATGCACTTTCGACGACTCGACGTGCCCTAAGTGTGTTACAAAACAATCAAACTTGATTATCTTAGATTCGTATTCGATTAGAGCTGGCTATAATTATCTAAGTGCAAGACGACCGGGCGTCAATCACGTTGCATTAGCCATGTTGTCGGCGTCGCTCTGCACCGAGACGCGCTGTCGTAAACCGTTCTAATGTGATGTCGTAAAGTCAGCGCGCGGTGATTGCTTTGAAGTTGTATGTTATGACGTTATGGAGAAACAAGCAGAGGAGGCTGTTGTCGTGTAGGCACATGTCATTACGGTACAGTTGCGCTTCGAGTAATGTCGCGTTACTGTCGACCTCTACCGCTTGTTCCGTCACTTAAAATTTAATCGTTTCGACGTGACTTTAACTCGTCTAATGTAAACCACTCGACGATGTTGTAACGTCTCATTATCATTGTACAAACCACCGTAACGACTCGTTGTCCCCAGACCCACCTTCATTACGTCTTGTTGATAACACATTAATACAGTATAGTTGTCTATATATATATATATATATATATATAGGTCTTCATTACTGCTGGTTGAAAAAACGTAAATTTGTCTAAATTTTTTAGCATTAAATGTTTTCGTTATGCTCCGTGGTTAACACACACATTTTAATGAAATTGCTAAACCGTAAACTTTTCTGAAGCATTAAAGGTTTAATTATATATTGTCGTTAAACGTGTTCCTTCTTATGCAGTGGCTAACATAATGCAGTTCTTCATCTCTGCTGGCATCACGTTCACACGTTCACACGTTCACACGTTCACACGTTCAGAAGGTTCGCTTATTCAAATTATATAGAAAGGCATTCTATGTGTCTGGTAATTAATGCACATACCTTCATAAAACACATTTAAGGTAATTGATACACATATCTTCACAAAGCATATGTTGCTTAAGCAATATTTGCGCAGTAGTTTCTGCAATAGTTATCAAATTTGTTTCCTTTGAAGGTAACATCAACTACAATGATATATTGTCGATAGAGCATCAGATCGTCAGATTGTCGGCAACGACAAAGACTTTTAAATCTAGAGAAGTAACCTGTTTCTCACAATGTGGCTTCCCGTCCACGAGAAACTGCAGTCGCCGAATCAAATAAGCGAAATCAACAACAGCGCTATAAATGAGACAACACGGGGTGTAGCAGACCATATATATCACTGCGTGTGTGTGTGCTCCGTCACGGCTGAGCGCCATAAATGAGACAACACGGGGTGTAGCAGACCATATATATCACTGCGTGTGTGTGTGTGTGCTCCGTCACGGCTGAGCGCGCCGCGCGCACCGCGCACCGTCTAATGATGACGGCGCCGTACAGCGCCTACTTGTCTGGTTGACGACGATTTAGAATGATTACCATTAAGTGCTGTCAATTTATGCATAATCCTCAACGGCCACACTGCACTAGCGGGCTTCTGTTGGATCCGAAAATATCGAGAAGTGTTTGGTCATCCGTGACGCTACTGAGTTTAGTTGGCTTCGGCATAGACTTAGCGGTGTGCTGGGGTTGATGAACCGAACGTCGCTCGGTGTGTCGGGAGTTATTCCTTCTGTGGTGTTGCGTCATGTCGCTCGATGGAAATCACCAAGGAATAGATATGTTTCATATTGATGTGCGATATTAAGAAATGCGAAGCACTGCAAATTAAACGACTGAGATCGCCGTTCCCATTGCTAAAACGTTTCGGTGTCCAGTTCTTGGCTCAAATCGTTGTACATTTCACCCCGAGGCAGAAAAGTTTGTTCCACACAGATTCGACTTTACTGGGAATTATTCAGCCATGCTAAAGTTACTGCTCTAATCATTTTGATGTGTCCACCACTGTCTGTAGTGAGGTACTCGTGTATACAGCTGAGTGAACTGAGACAACGTCGAGTGAGCTACATTGCCAAGTCAACAAGAGGGCTCGAACCTTGTTGCGACGTCTTGACCGCTGTCAGACAGAAGAGAGAGTGGTGGCCTGTCCCCACTGCCTCACTACACGTGTACAGCGAGAGAGTGGTGGTCTGTCCCCACTGCCTCGCTACACGTGTACAGCGAGAGAGTGGTGGTCTGTCCCCACTGCCTCGCTACACGTGTACAGCGAGAGAGTGGTGGTCTGTCCCCACTGCCTCGCTACATGTGTACAGCGAGAGAGTGGTGGTCTGTCCCCACTGCCTCGCTACACGTGTACAGCGAGACGACCGGATCACCGACGTCTAATTGCGATTTTCAATATTAAAGGAACACAATCTGTTCGTTTTCAACGCAAATCATATTATATGCCTAGAGTATAAACTGTATCTCATATATATATATATATATATATATATATATATATATATATATATATATATATATATATATATATATATATATATATATATATATATATATATATATATATATATATATATATATATATATATATATATATATATATATGTATATATATATTCCAACATCTTCACCGCCCAAATTTGTTTTAATGAACCAACTCATTACTAATCATTACTAATCATAATCTCAGTCATCACCTGTATGCTGATGACACACAGGTTTACATATCATTTTCACAATCAAATGCACAAGAATCTGTTTAGACTTTAAGTGATTGTCTCAATGACATCTAGTTTTGGGTGGAATCAAGTAAGCTAAAGCTTAATCCAGGTCAAACAGACCTTATTGATATTGGCACTAAACAACAACGAAATAGGGTCATCAGCCATTTTCCAGTTGAACTGCTTGGCAGTGATACATTCACATCAGATACTGTTCGCAATCTTTGACAGTGACTTCAACTTTTGCCAGCATATTTCTCAAGTATGTAAATCCTGTTTCTATCATATACGTGATCTCCGTCGAATTCGGCGTCACATATCTATTTCTACTGCTAAAGCAATATCAACGGCACTAATCTGTAGCCGCCTTGACTATTGTAATTCACTACTAAATAACATTGCTAAAAGAGACTTGGCTAAACTCCAACGAGTACAACATTGTCTGGCACGTTTGATATTCAGGGCGCCTCGGTTTTCACCATCATTACCACTACTTAAACAGTTACACTGGCTTTCTGTTACTAATCGAATTAATTGTAAGCTATCTACTCTTACATATCGTGCTCTATCTACACAACAACCACCCTACTTGGCTAGTCTCCTGCATCTTTAAATATCCCTAGGCAGCTCAGAGCATCAATTTATTGTGCTTAAAACAAAACTTAACTTGGGTAAACGTGCTCTCTCTGTCGCTGCGCCTAGGGTCTGGAATGAACTCCCCATCACTTTGAAAACATCTGAAACTATAGCTATTTTCCGAAGAAAAAAAAAACTCAAGACATATTTATTCCAAATTGCATTTCCACCATAAATCTTCGGTTGTGCCTCGTTCTGATAATGACTTTTGCGCGTCCCTGTTCACGATTATGCTTAATGAATCTGTTTTGTTGCGCCTCGGGTTCCTGGGGATGTAGGCGCCGTAGAAGGTAATTAGTATTTTGCTTAGGTGTTAATGATATGTTTACATTGCACGTGGATGAAACGTCATTTTACGGGTGTTAATGATACGTTTACATTGCACATGGGTAGAACGTCATTTTACGGGTGTTAATGATATGTTTACATTGCACGTGGATGAAACGTCATTTTACGGGTGTTAATGATACGTTTACATTGCACGTGGATGGAACATCATTTTACGGGTGTTAATGATACATTTACATTGCACATGGGTAGAACGTATTTTTACGGATATTAGTGATATGTCCACCACGTGATCCCGCAAACACGTGATCACGATAATATATGTCCACGTTTATTGGACGTTGTCGGCAGCTGTTTCAATGTACTGAACGACAGGGTCGATATTCATAAACAAAACAATTCACTGTCACATTTATGTAACACATTCTGGTTTAGTAAAACACATCTGTGTAACACATTCTGGTTTAGTAAAACACATCTGTGTAACACATTCTGGTTTAGTAAAACACGTCTGTGTAACACATTCTGGTTTAGTAAAACACGTCTGTACAATGAAGATGTTAGAAAATATATAGTTTATGGTGGGGGGGTTAATGCTATATAACATGATTTTAATTAATCGATGGTTAACGTGATTTTATATATTTATTTTAAAGTGTTCGTAACTTTGCACATAACCAAGATGGCGATGCCACGTAGATCGTGAATTGTAAAATGTGAAACGGAATAATGTTTACTTCCTAGAATTGACGGCGTTGTTAGACTGGAACAGTTCAACAACGTTGTTATCGACAGACTGGAACAGTTCAACAACGTTGTTATCGACAGACTGAAACAGTTCAACAACGTTGTTATCGACAGACTGGAACAGTTCAACAACGTTGTTATCGACAGACTGGAACAGTTCAACAACGTTGTTATCGACAGACTGGAACAGTTCAACAACGTTGTTATCGACAGACTGGAACAGTTCAACAACGTTGTTATCGACAGACTGGAACAGTTCAACAACGTTGTTATCGACAGACTGGAACAGTTCAACAACGTTGTTATCGACAGACTGGAACAGTTCAACAACGTTGTTATCGACAGACTGGAACAGTTCAACAACGTTGTTATCGACAGACTGGAACAGTTCAGCAACGTTGTTATCGACAGACTGAAACAAAACCAGAAACTGGCGACATCTCAGACGACATCTCAGAGAAGTGTCACATTTATATATCTACCCCTTCTTTCGAGAGATACAATGTTTACATGCAATGTCATAAAATCTAAATATTCTTCATGTAAATAAAGATATATTGGAAGCACAAATCCTGCGGTATGGTGTATTATCGAAAACGGGGATTTACTTATTCAAGAAAAAATATTCGCTATTCGGTAATTGCTAGTTATATTTAATTGCCTCAAGAAACATGATAAACAGCCCTCGGCAACACAGGATATGTATTTATATTTAGTGCGGTCGAACCCGCCCAGGGGCTCCGAACGGCCCTCGACACGTTTCTAGCGGGGTCGTCGATTTCTTGCGCGCAAGCGCTGCGCGCGACAACGAAATTGATTACGTCGTCGACGACGTCAACGTTGCCAGGCGCTCACGCGCTCGCGCACGCGCGGCGCCGCGGCGTGAATCGCGCGCGCCGCGACATTGATACGATCTTTAGAAACCGATTGTGACTGCCCGGCCCGGAGAACAATCAGCCGGCCGGGCGCCAACAGCTGCATTGTTGGGCCGCGGCGAAAATCTATATTGAAACTGAATGCAATTGAAAGGCACCATTCTGCGGACATTATCGCGCGCCGGCAAAATATATTGTTGGTATTTTCAAAGGCCCCATTCTTGGCGTGTTACATATTTTATTGCCTAAGCACAGTCGTCGCCCATCATTTCTTTAAAGCGACTGTGCGGCCGGCGTCGCTCGCAGAGCTCGGCGGTCGGTTGTCGGAGAGAAACGGTTCCGTTCTTCTGTCTGTCGTGTTCCCTGGCCGTCTGTTGCTGTAGATGTAGTTAGCTGGCACCGTGTGCCGTCGCCGCCGTGATGGAAGGCACTAGGTCGTAGGTCGGACACGCGTGTGAGCCAGGCGGTGACGCTTGGCCGTGTGATTGACACGTATCATCAGACCAGGTGAGTTGGCCTTCAGTCGACGTGTTGATTCCAACCAGTTCCTTCTCACAACATCACCCACTGATCAAGTCTGCATAAATTAAACTGATCCAATTCGTGTTATTCGATGTCCGTTCATATAGTTATTGTGGTACAGTTTCGTTGAATTTGGCGTAGTTGTTGTGGTTGTTGTTGACTACATGAGTGAATGTGGCTCAATTCCTATTAGAAAGGATGTGATATAGAAAAATTTCGAGGGCAACATTACTTAGGAAACCTGTCGTCTCTCCCCATGCTGATCTTCATGACACATTCCCGTGGTAGGAGCTCGCTCAAGTGCACCTGCAGAGACGGGGTGCACCCCCGAGACATAGCCACCCTCATGCTGGCGATATAATGTCGTCATGGGTGACTACATATTTAGGGCGCGTACGCTTCACTTGACAGGCCGCTACGGCTATATTTAAAATAGCATTTTCTGCGTTTAGCCAAAGCAGTGACTACTGCATAACAAATGCGTGCATTTGTCTTCCTGAATGCATATGAGTGTGCGTGCGTGCGTGTGTGCATACGTGCGTGTGGGCATACGTGCGTGTCACTGCAAATAAAGTGGTGTTAGAAAAAAAACGACCGCATCAACTATCGCCACAGGTGCACAACAGTTCAGTCCAAAATACTACAATACTTTGGCTAGGGCCACCACAACCACGCGATATATGAATTGTTTGAAATTGCACAACATTTCATTCTCATAATATCATAATAGTAAAACATAATATATATATATATATATATATATATATATATATATATATATATATATATATATATATATATATATATATATATATATATATATATATATATAATATTATGCAATGTCCTTATGAATGCAAATATGCATATACGGACACCTAGTTATACATTACATACACGTAATTACACGTATATAAATATGTTACTCTATATAATATTAGGTTGGTGTGTCACTAGAAAACCGGACATAGTTTAAGGCTCGTATTTAGCTTTGGTTTTAAGTAGGGATTGTGTAGTCGACCTCTGCCGACTCCCGCTGGTGTCAGCCCGCCACATCCCGTCGCCAGGGGGATATGCAGATGGTGCGTCCTTGTCTTTTGATGTCGTCGCTCGGTGTGGAACACAACGCTGCTTGGCGCCCTCTAAAGGGGCAACTAATTCCACCTAACAACCCTCATTTGAGCCGGCCGGACAACGCCCCACAAGGGTGGGGTAAACAACCAGGTGGCTGCCGTTTGATGTGGCCCTGGTGCGTATTTTGCCGGGCAGTGCGCTCGCTCCTACAGCGCAACGAGTTCAGTGGATCATTTTGCCGGGCAGTGCGCTCGCTCCTACAGCGCAACGAGTTCAGTGGATCATTTATCCGGCAGTGCGCTCGCTCCTATAGCGCGACGAGTTCAGTGGATCATTTTGCCGGGCAGTGCGCTCGCTCCTACAGCGCAACGAGTTCAGTGGATCATTTATCGTTGATTGCGTCCGCTTTCCTGTCGATTTCACTTGTCAATTTCATGTAGATTTTTCTGATTCCTTTCGCTTTCTGATTTCACTTAATTACTTTTCGATTTCTCTCTTTGGTTTGTTGTTGATTAAATTAAATTAAATCTGATAGATTCCCGTCTTTTCTGTATTGTATATTTATTTATTTTATTAGTTATATTTCGATTTTACTGACAAATATATTTTGGTCAATTTCGCTTACGTGGTTTTTGCTGTTTTCATTGGTTAATTTCATGATCGCTTTATTTTACGTCTATATTTAGTCTGCGTATTTCAAAGCGTTATAAGTGCAATCAATCGCACAACGAAACTGACGCTGATTGTGTCGCCCGTTAAACATGAAATCAACGAATGACTAGTAATTAGACTGTTAGCGCGGCTCGCACGCAGCGCGCACACACCTGCAAATGACAGGAACCAGAGTAAGACGCCATATAAAAGAGACAGTTTGTTTATTTGACAATGGCATTAAACATCTTTTATGAAAGGGGTGTTTATGAAGAGCGTGTTTCGGCTAATCGCTGTGCGCTGTCTTCATTTCACAGCGCCGTATTTATTCGATAGCGACAACTCTTTGCTACCAAACTGTTCGAAATAATACATTTATTTTGTAGCTATTTCTGTTACCTGTGC
>OY759268.1:51805583-51813083 GCA_963662155.1 Lamellibrachia columna | reverse complement strand
GATCAGCAAGCGACTGGGGGCGGAGTGGAAGTTGCTGACGGAGGCAGAGAAGAGGCCGTTCATCGACGAGGCGAAGCGACTGCGGGCCATCCACATGAAGGAACACCCGGACTACAAGTACCGGCCGCGACGGAAGACGAAGACGCTGTTGAAGAAGGACAAGTACGCGCTGCCCGGAATGGGCCGGGCGGACCCGTGCAGCAGGTAGGACGTGACATGTACCCCATGAGCATGAACGGTTACATGCCCAATGGCTATCCCATGATGCACCCCGACCAGCACATGGCCTATCAACAGCAGGCGATGAGCGGACAGATGAACGCACTCAGTGCCCAGTACGGCTACCAGATGCCGTCTCAGATGGCCGGACAGATGACCACTGGCTCGTACATGAACGGCAGTTCGAGTTACACGTACTCAATGGCGCCCTACTCAATGTCGCAAGCCCCTCCCGCCCACTCCCAGGTGGGAGTGAAGGCTGAAGGCGAACCTGGGGGTGCGGGAGACGACGGGAGAGGGAAGCCGTGTGCGACGGACCTACGAGAAATGATCAGTATGTACCTGCCTGGGGACCCGTCCCAGGTCCAGCGGTACGCCGCCATGCAGGGACAGTACGCCGCGATGGCTGCCGGGAATCCTGACGTCACCGGAAGTACGGTACCGCTAACTCAGCTAACTCACATGTAGTCGTTGGAAGCGCTGCTAGCAGTGTCCGGGAACACAACACAAGTGACCGACGGTCAAGGCGTGATTACCACGAGACTGACCAGCACCCAGTCCAGATCCTCAGACACGTGCGTGAATTTGGCAAAACATATGAACAGAAAAACTGTCATTTGTTATTACAGAAATGATATTTTTGTACATATACGTACCGTCGACATATATATATATATATATATATATATATATATATATATATATATATATATATATATACATATATATATATATATATATATATATATATATATACATATATATATATATATATATATATATACATATATATATAAATATATATATATATATATATATATATATACATATATATATAAATATATATATATATATATATATATATATATATATATATATATATATATATATATATATATATATATATATATATATATATATACATATATGGCGACATTAGCTGTGAACATGCGTGTATATATATTCGACTGGGCGTGCGTTGCGCGTGCGCGCGTGACAGAACATGGCCGTGCGTGCTGTGTTTAATGCATAACGTATTACGTGACGAAATCTTGAGTATTTGTGTTAGACTTACGGCTTGTCGCAATCGCTGTCTTGGACGCCACACACTGTGAGTAACCTACTGGACCGTCTTCACTAAACATTCCTTTTGTAACATAGATTGTGTGCATATGTTTGTAAATATTTGGGTTCGTTCGTTCGTTCGTTCGTTCGTTCGTTCGTTCGTTCGTTCGTTCGTTCGTTCGTTCGTTCGTTCGTTCGTTCGTTCGTTCGTTCGTTCGTTCGTTCGTTCGTTCGTTCGTTCGTTCGTTCGTTCGTTCGTTCGTTCGTTCGTTCGTTCGTTCGTTCGTTCGTTCGTTCGTTCGTTCGTTCGTTCGTTCGTTCGTTCGTTCGTTCGTTCGTTCGTTTCGTTCGTTCGTTCGTTCGTTCGTTCGTTCGCTTGTTATTGCGTTTATGCAAGTGTGCGTATATGTTTCTATGTGATGTGCGTATGCATTTTTAACAATCTCAATTCGTAATATAACATATTGCTACGTTTCGTCTGCCTTCATAAGTGAAATAATTTCCCTTTAATATACATCAATCATACGTATACAATAATACGTATACATGCGTTTTTAATAGGTTGTGTTTATATGAAACGTTTTTACGTAATATTTTATGAATTCGTGGTGTTGACGCCTCCACGAGACATGACATTCCAATGGAGCAGTGACGGCTCTGTAGACCGCTAGGACTCGGGACTTAGACACTTACACTGTAATAACGTGCACGCGTGAACGCGGCACCACGATACGTTCCTGTGTAGGTAGCGTTAGTCTTTCTTCTGGTGATATTACTTGTTTATTTTACCTGAAATTGCGATAGAGTGGCGCCGAGCGATTACTGTTCCATTCCGCTTCTCAACAACTTTGTCACGTGACAGTTACTAAATGCCAGTGGCTGTATTGTCTGTGAGAATTATACAACGGATCTCTGTCGGAAAGTTTGTTCAGCAGTTTTGAACTCCGTCCAATATTGGGATCGCCCAATGGTGGGTTCGTCCAATATTGGGCCAGTAATATATAATTTCGGTACATCGTGTTTGACGCTGTGACGTTTCCCAATCACAGACGAAAGGGTCGTGTCTAGAAAGTTAGCTTTGTCCTAGTCTAGAGTTGACTATTCTCTGTACAACGGGATGAAATAACGACGTGTACATATATGTGTACAGATATACGTGTACAGATACGTGTACAGATACGTGTACATATACATGTACAGATCCGTTTACAGATATACGTGTACAGATACGTGTACAGATACTTTACATGCTTGTCGCATTAAAAGAGTAAGTCATCCTGTGTTGTTGTACAACCAGGGGTGTATATACCCCGGTTGTACAGACACAGTTGTACACTTCCGCGTATACATCCATTAGTTGTGTACAGACGTGCCGTGTGATTTGTATCGATAAGTTTGTATGTACGTCGACATTCCGCTGTTGATGCCGTCATCTGTATGATTTGTATATCGTGTATACGGATATTTTTATGTACACGTCGTCAACGCCGATGTGTACAGTTCGTACGCCTGTCTCATTGTATCGGCCTATGCGACGTGTCTGCCCGGACGAGCTATGGCTGCCCGTGGGTGGGTCTATTTGTTTTTTTTATCTAGTTTACTTCATATCTACGCCCCGCTTTAGCACCGGGGCAGGATTTCATACTTCTTTCGGCGGGCCAAAATTGTCGTACATAGCTACACGGTCTTATAATTTTTGTACATATTTCTGACAACGTTGTTTTGGCGTATATGTGTGTTTGTATATGTTTGAGTGATCTATGTTCGTCTAATTATGTAAACGCCTATGATCTTCGCCAAGACAGGGCATGGGAATTATGGGCAAGCTGGTGACAACGCCCCCTGTCGGTAGACCGATGTGTATTATATTATATAATATTATTGTTATCCTTATACATAGAGAGACGAGCGATCAGCGAACAGCTTTGTCCGCTCGTTAAATGTGCATAATATTTGTTATACTACGACACGACGCGTTTCGAAACGGGGCGAAACAATTCTAGCGAAAGAAAAAATAAAGACATATCTCATGACGTCATGAATTTGTTGTTATTGTTGTTGTCGAACGGTTGTCAGGTTGTCGAATGTATCACGTCAGTTATTAGACCCATATATATATATATATATATATATATATATATATATATACATACATATACAAACATATACATATACATACAAACACACACACACACATATATATATATATATATATATATATATATATATATATATATATATATATATATATATATATATATATATATTTATATATATATATATATATATATATATATATATATATATTTATATATATATTGATATATATATATATATATATATATATATATATATATATATATATATATATATATATATCTCTCTTTCACACCAACTTCCTCCCTCAGCTCCTCCATTCTTCGCTTAGTTTCACTCTCGCAATGCTTCTCACCCAGTTATTCCGCAAATTTGCAGTTTTTCTTGTTAACTTTCTTTCTCTATATTATAATATATATTTAAATATATAAATATATATATATATATATAATATATATATATATATATATATATATATATATATATATATATATATATATATATATATATATATATATATATATATATATATATATATATATATATATATATATATTATAATATAACGAAAGAAAGTTAACAAGTATGTATGTATAATTAAAGAAATAAATTATACTACTATTTGTGTAACATTATAATTACTCCTAATATTTTTTACTATGTTATGTACAGTTGTATTACGTATTATTGGCAGATCAGCAGTCGTCGAGGTCCACTGTGTCGTAGGAAGCTCTATTTGAGTGTGCACTGATGCGCCAGTTTATTGTATTGTCTGACGACAGTTTTATCGCAGAGCAATTTATGAGCGACCGTCAGCGAGCGGCCGTCAGAACGAGCAGCAATACAGACGGCTTTCATCGCTTTCTTGCTCATTCAAGGCTGTTCAACGACTTCATTTTAATTTGGTCAGCTTAAATATTTCGCAGTGAATTCTAGTTCAGACAGGCACGCCACAATCCTTGCCATGTCACAATACGTGTCACGTCACACTTAATTACACGTCATCGTGACGTAGCGTGTAATTAACGCCAGACGAAGGCAAACGCGTCGATTACGACATAACGTAGACGTCGTGATCGACGCGGTATGACATGAATTAATAATAAACGAGACACGGTTGTGTATCGGCGCGCCTATTTATTTGCATATTAACCTAAGGGCATCGATCGTCGACTTTTATGCACAAACGAAGGTACGTTATCGGCGTTTTGCGAAACAATCATAGTACTTATTAATATTACATTAAATTTGCAACGACTTTTTAATATACAAATTGTATTGTAAACTACTCGTGTATACCATCAGATCCTTGTGAATATTAATAATGTCAACAATAAATATATATGATAAATATAAACAATATAATTTATAACCACATTTACAAATTACTTTTGCTGTTATTAAGTGTCAATAAAAACTACGGATAATAGCAATGTCTTAAATCTTAATAAGAAAATATAAAACAATATCGTATTACAAATATTGTTACATTATAATTAATATAATTAATTAAACAAATTATTTAATGTGATAATAATATTGTATTACCTGAAATAATACAAATTATATATTATGTATATAACAATAATACTCCGTAGATATAATACTATAATATAATAACTAAGTACGTAAGCAGTAATACTCTTTTTAAAATAACAAGGTTTTATGTTGCATATAATGGCAACAGCGACAACATAAAACACAGGTGACGGCTTTTTTATTTAGCAAGGCTGTTCTGCGTAGCAAGGCTGTTCTATGTGGCAAAGCTGTTCTAGGTAGCAAGGCTGTTCTATGTAGCAAGGCTGTTCTATGTAGCAAGGCTGTTCTACGTAGCAAGGCTGTTCTATATAGCAAGGCTGTTCTATGTAGCAAGGCTGTTCTATGTAGCAAGGCTGTTCTACGTAGCAAGGCTGTTCTACGTAGCAAGGCTGTTCTAGGTAGCAAGGCTGTTCTATGTAGCAAGGCTGTTCTATGTAGCAAGGCTGTTCTATGTGGCAAAGCTGTTCTAGGTAGCAAGGCTGTTCTATGTGGCAAAGCTGTTCTAGGTAGCAAGGCTGTTCTATGTAGCAAGGCTGTTCTATGTAGCAAGGCTGTTCTACGTAGCAAGGCTGTTCTATATAGCATGTTCTATGTAGCAAGGCTGTTCTATGTAGCAAGGCTGTTCTACGTAGCAAGGCTGTTCTACGTAGCAAGGCTGTTCTACGTAGCAAGGCTGTTCTAGGTAGCAAGGCTGTTCTGCGTAGCAAGGCTGTTCTATGTGGCAAAGCTGTTCTACGTAGCAAGGCTGTTCTATATAGCAAGGCTATTCTATGTAGCAAGGCTGTTCTGTGTAGCAAGGCTGTTCTACGTAGCAAGACTGTTCTACGTAGCAAGGCTGTTCTACGTAGCAAGGCTGTTCTAGGTAGCAAAGCTGTTCTGCGTAGCAAGGCTGTTCTAGGTAGCAAGGCTGTTCTGCGTAGCAAGGCTGTTCTACGTAGCAAGGCTGTTCTAGGTAGCAAAGCTGTTCTGCGTAGCAAGGCTGTTCTATGTGGCAAAGCTGTTCTACGTAGCAAGGCTGTTCTATATAGCAAGGCTGTTCTATGTAGCAAGGCTGTTCTGTGTAGCAAGGCTGTTCTAGGTAGCAAGGCTGTTCTACGTAGCAAGACTAAAGATTACTACTTAAATTAAAAGCCCATGGTATCGGGGATAGCATAACTGACTGGATAGAACAATGGCTGACTGACAGAAGACAACGAGTTGTAGTAGATGGAGAAGTTTCAACTTGGAAATCGGTTTTGAGTGGGGTACCTCAAGGATCAGTATTAGGACCTATATTATTCTTAATTTATATCAATGACTTGGACGACAGTATAACAAGTAACGTACTGAAATTTGCGGACGACACAAAACTGTTTAGAAAAGTTAATACTGATGGTGATAAACAACATTTACAAAACGATCTAGACAGATTAGTGAAATGGTCTGAGAAATGGCAGATGTTGTTCAATTTTGGGAAATGTAAATGCCTACATACAGGACATGGGAACTTGAATGTAAACTATAAAATGGGAGATACTGTTCTGGGTACTACTGTAAAAGAAAAGGACTTAGGAGTTACAATAAGCGCTGATATGAAAGTTTCAGAGCAGTGTGGTATTGCAGCTTCAAAGGGTAATCAGATTCTTGGATTGATTAGAAGAAACATAACATACAAGGGAAAAAAGTTAATTATACCTCTTTATAAAGCAATAGTTAGACCTCATTTAGAATACTGTATACAAGCATGGAGACCATATCGTAAGAAGGATATAGATACGCTTGAACGCATACAAAGGAGAGCAACTAAAATTATTCCAGAACTGAGATACCTTAGTTATGAAGAACGCCTGAAAGAATGTGGTTTAACAACTCTAGAGACAAGGAGGTTAAGAGGAGATCAGATTGAAGTTTTTAAGATATTGAATGGGTATGAAAATATTGATAGAAATATGTTTTTCTCACTCAAGAAGGATAGCAGAACTAGAGGACATGAGGTAAAATTAGTAAAGGATCAATGTAGATTGGACATCAGGAAGCACTCGTTCTCACAGAGGACAATAAATGAATGGAACAAATTGTCTACAGATTGTGTAACTGCTAGCAGCGTGAATATGTTTAAAAACAGGGGTAGACACATATCTCAGGAGGGCGGGCTATAAGTAGATGAACATTGTTGGACTCTCGATAAGCCAATGGCTTCCTTGTCCACTTGCCATATGGGCCTTTGGCTTGGATGGCAACTCTTGTTAAATCTTGTTAAAGACTGTTCTACGTAGCAAGGCTGTTCTACGTAGCAGGCTGTTCTATGTAGCAAGGCTGTTCTAGGTAGCAAGGCTGTTCTACGTAGCAAGACTGTTCTACGTAGCAAGGCTGTTCTAGGTAGCAAGGCTGTTCTATGTAGCAAGGCTGTTCTACGTAGCAAGGCTGTTCTACGTAGCAAGGCTGTTCTACGTAGCAAGGCTGTTCTACGTAGCAAGGCTGTTCTATGTAGCAAGGCTGTTCTATGTAGCAAGGTTGTTCTAAGTAGTAAGGCTGTTCTACGTAGCAAGGCTGTTCTAGGTAGCAAGGCTGTTCTACGTAGCAAGGTTGTTCTATGTAGCA
>OY759268.1:51793083-51800583 GCA_963662155.1 Lamellibrachia columna | reverse complement strand
ACTGACGTCCTGGTACCAACTAATGTAAGGGTACCAACTGACGTCCTGGTACCAACTGACGTCCTGGACGATTCAAACATGCATATATTGACGAATGTACGCATTTCACCAGCAGCTATTATTTGACTGTTATAATCTAAACCACGAAAACTATATTTCGAAACTGCCGATCCGTGTCGTTTCAAGACCAGTTACTTAATTAATTGTGTTCACTTGTTGTGGCTCGAAAGTAACACATTTGTTAAACAAAATGAGTCATGGTCCGAAATGACGAGTTTCCCAATGGTGATGGTGATGGTGATGGTGATGGTGATGGTGATGGTGATGGTGATGGTGATGGTGATGGTGATGGTGATGGTATGTTCATACACGATTGTATTGATATAAAACATTGATTGAAATACGTTTTCTCACTTAAAAAAACTAGAAAATGCGAAGTAACATTAGTGATTTAAGAAACAGTGTAGATTGGATATCAGAAAGTGTTTGTTCTCACAGCGGACGACAAATGAATGGAACACATTATCTACAGATTGTGTAAATGCCCACAGCATCAATTTGTTTAAAACAAAATATACAAATATTTCAGAAGGGCGGGTGACACATAAATGAAATTTTTGTTGACTCTTGATAAGCAATGGCTTCCTTGTCCACTTGCCATCTGGGTGTTTTGCCTTGGATGACAATCTTGCTCAATATTGATTCACGACCACGATTTACGTTTAGTACCGACTTTGGACTAGTTATCTCTTTTGTGGCAGACAGACGGAAGGTTTGTGTTGTGTTTTATGCGACAAAATACGATGGCCAACACATCTCCAATGCACCGAGTGGTAAGTGTGTCGGCAAAGTACACCGTCAAGTTTAAGCAAGTTTTGTAAGTAAGTCCTAGATACTATTCCTGCATAAAACAACGCGGTTGTGTCCAATGTATGTCTAAGATAGTGTAGGGTATATCTGTGTACGTATCTTACTGTTATTCACATTTAGAATGAGAACGGTTGTGTCCAATGTATGTCTAAGATAGTGTAGGGTATATCTGTGTACGTATCTTACTGTTATTCACATTTAGAATGAGAACGGTTGTGTCCAATGTATGTCTAAGATAGTGTATGGTATATCTGTGTACGTATCTTACTGTTATTCACATTTAGAATGAGAACGGTTGTGTCCAATGTATGTCTAAGATAGTGTATGGTATATCTGTGTACGTATCTTACTGTTATTCACATTTAGAATGAGAACGGACGGAATCTAGTACAGGAACATGCCGTGGGTGAACGTAATTTAATATGCCTTGGTCTGACGCATTAACCTTATTTCTAAACACTATAGGCAAGAGCGAGTTTTTTAAACCTTCGATGGACACACTTGGATAGTGTTTGGAACAAAGTGCATTGGCGATACCGCTCTACCGAGGCGACCCCTTTAGTGGTTGTTTGCCACCGTTGAGACATGTGTCTCCCGCTCGCACGCAAGGCTCGCACGCAAGGCTCGCACGCAAGGCTCGCACGCAAGGCTGCATGGCGTGTCTCGAGCTTGTCTCGGCTAACGATAAGACCTGCGATGCCGTCTGCTGCAGGCCGCCGTAGCGTGAGAGCCGAGGTACCACGGCGCGATTCCTGGCCGCGATACGTCGCCGTATCTAGGTCAGCCGCTCCAGCATGGCACTGCGCGGCGGCGCGTGACGACAGTAAGACGCAGCCACGCGTGGCGACAAAGGTCAGGGGTGAGCGCAACTGGGCGGGCGATGGATTGCAGTGGCCGGGGTGAACGGGTTTGATGCGACTGCCGACTGTCAAAGTGTGACACATGGCGGGTACCTGGTATTCCGTCCCCGGGTGGGTGGATCGCCCGCAGTCATCGCCAGGGTTATTCCGCGCCGACGCTGTGGTATCTGAGGCGCGACGTGACCTAGATGGACGGCCGATTGTAGAGTTGTTTGAGTAAAACAAACACACTGTGTCGAATAAACCATATATTTAACGAGCTGATACGCATACACCTCTGCATGGAACCATATTTAGATGAACATTGTTGGACTCTCGATAAGCCAATGGCTTCCTTGTCCACTTGCCATCTGGGCCTTTGGCTTGGATGGCAAATCTTGTTAAATCTTGTTAAATATTATATAAGTGTTAACGCGTGTCCAATTTTAAAAACGCCGGTCTGCCTGTAACAGTTGCCTATTTTTGCGTGCATTTTGCACGCACATGTAGATGAGTGTGTGGGTGGATGCATTCCAAAATTCGTCAAATGAAACGAAATAAGTATATCATTAAAAACAATCCAACGTATAGTTTATGAAACACCTTATTGTTGCATTCACTCAGTTGCGTTAAATTGCTCTGAGTAATGCGTTAATGGTACTTGAAATTGTAAAAAAATAATATTCCGTGTAACGTTAGGAGGTGTTTATGTGTTGTTTAAGTGTACAAGCATTTACCACTGTTTACTACTACAGCATGTACCGTTCTGAAGTCATAAATCAACACGGGATTAAATTATATGCCGTCCGCTTAAGCATATACGTAATGTATCGGTCGACGAGTTGTCCTGATAAGGAAGTTAATTATACGGCACTCACAGAAACACGCGGTCGCTCACAAAACAATCGGCAGCATTCAGACTTATGCATTATTTTAATCACCAATCTTCTGGCAACAGTACCCGGCGTAATACACGTTTGTCTTGAGTCTGCTTAGTGCTGATAAGTAGCTAAGGGTCAAACAATAATTGCACGGACCAGACGTCCAATATAACGGTCTTGCAAGTGGTCTAAATCGGTCAACCAGACAAGATAGCAACGCCTGATTATGGGGAGTTAGTTCGCCGATATACGTCCACTGTTGTCCAGTTCGCACTGCTTCCATTCAACACAATTGGGCTAATCTGCTCGCCGGTGGGGGTATGACGTCACAACCAGGCAAACACAGCCAGATACACGCATGGCTGGTTGACGCAAATATATTTTTACAAGTGAGCAGAAAAGTCTCGGTCTGGCTCGTGTCGCCGCAGACTGCGGGTGTTGTCTTGGTAGTGCGGTGGGGAGTTACCCCAGTCCGTGACCTCACTGGGTGTGAGGTCACGGACTGAATCCACCAGACCGATGTAAGACATTCGCAACACTACAGCAGTGTTTTACTGCAGGTTAAAAATACGGTTAAAAAAAACTCACCCGTACTATATCACCTTTACCACCCACACATGTAGCTTCACTTGTCGTACCACTAATATTGTGTCAAGTAATATGCCAAGTACGAATAATTTATGATGGTGGACACAATTTGTGTCTCGAGAGTTTTGAACCTGATGTGAAAACACCGCACAGTATCTTAGAGCGAAACAAAGGTCATGTTTTTGGAGTTATGCACCTAAAAGAGATAATAAAAACTAACAACGTGCAACTAAAATCAAGAATATCACGCCAGTGGTTTTCTCAGAACGTGGGAGAATCCGGTCATTTCTCCGAATGACCGAGGGCTGACATGTTAACCCGTGCGACCGATAAGCGCATGCTCAGTTTTATGATATCGGGATAACCTAGACTACAAGTGACGTATTAAGTGCGGCCGACACACACAAAACCAACGCAAGGTCTCAAAAGAACGTCTTATTTAGCCAGAAAGAGGAGTAATTTAGTAAACAAAGGCCAAAATACGTTGCATAAGTTGAGTTTGGACGCATATTGCTTGACCATATCCTATTGGCAAGAATAGGAATAGGCTATGCAAATATATTTTCATTTGGCGAGCGAATATTGCCAGAATACCGCACTCGTGACGTAGAGTTATCCAACAGTCTGGCACGGCCCACGAAATTAAGATGTTGTGTGTTCAACAAGGTTTTTCTTAGCAAACCACTGGCGTGATATTCTTAATTGTAGTTACAATGTTTTAGTAACTCTTATAGGCCGAAAATCATTACTTTGTTTCGCTTTAAATCTAGAGTGAAACCACACATCAACGTGTGTTGTTTTTATAGTTAGGTTACATGTTTTAAAGTACGTTTAAAATACTATGTTCTCTTATTATATTTAATTGAGTCGTGCATAGGCACAATGTGCATTTAAATGTAGATTATGAAAAAGGTGTTGTTTGAATGTGTTGGCGTGGATAGAGTGGTGTTTGAACGTACGTTGAATACAAGGGATGTTTAGAGGTGCAGTATATTGTCGTGTTGGTGTGGATACAGTGGTGTTTGAACGTACGTTGAATACAACCGGGATGTTTAGAGGTGTAGTATATCGTCGTGTTGGCGTGGATACAGTGGTGTTTGAACGTACGTTGAATACAACAGGGGTGTTTAGAGGTGTAGTATATTGTCGTGTTGGTGTGGATACAGTGGTGTTTGAACGTACGTTGAATACAACCGGGATGTTTAGAGGTGTAGTATATCGTCGTGTTGGCGTGGATACAGTGGTGTTTGAACGTACGTTGAATACAACAGGGGTGTTTAGAGTTGCAGTATATATTGAACTTACTGTACCGGATTGCTATCGCATGAAGCATGTGTTATGGTGTTCTGATTAACCAACTGAGACGTACAAATTGGCACATCAGTCCGACGTAGATTAAACAATAATACTCTGTTTTGTTTTGAACATTATAATTTCCACCTTAACCGTGAAGCCAATCATATTCCTTTCCATGTAAAAAAATTCCTGCAAGATAAACATAGCGCGTATCTGAAGTAGACGCTGCCGGTGTCACTGATTAGTTGGCTGCGTGGGAAGTCTCGCCGTTTACTTCTTCTACACAGGTGTTGTGGTCAGTGGAGCGGAACGGGTGTTGTGGTCAGTGGAGCGGAACGGTGGTGAGTCACTACCGGGCGCCTCAACAGTAGAGACACGCTTCAGTTATCTTGATTGCAATGCGCACAACATAAAGACTGTCGTAACGTCGTTTGTAACTTCTACATAACATAGGAACATTACATAACATTGTTGACTTATAAAAGTGTCTGTATTGAGATAATTATGCGTAGAAATTGGGTCGGCGATATTGAAAATGTGTATGCGGACGGACGGGATTTCTACCAAGTTAATTATGGTGTTAGACTTACATTGATTCATAAGTGAAATCTATAATTGTAACTTACTCCAGCTATAGTCTTACCAATTGTAACCTACTCCAGCTATAGTCTTACCAATTGTAACCTACTCCAGCTATAGTCTTACCAATTGTAACCTACTCCAGCTATAGTCTTACCAATTGTAACCTACTCCAGCTATAGTCTTACCAATTGTAACCTACTCCAGCTATAGTCTTACCAATTGTAACCTACTCCAGCTATAGTCTTACCAATTGTAACCTACTCCAGCTATAGTCTTACCAATTGTAACCTACTCCAGCTATAGTCTTACCAATTGTAACCTACTCCAGCTATAGTCTTACCAATTGTAACCTACTCCAGCTATAGTCTTACCAATTGTAACCTACTCCAGCTATAGTCTTACCAATTGTAACCTACTCCAGCTATAGTCTTACCAATTGTAACCTACTCCAGCTATAGTCTTACCAATTGTAACCTACTCCAGCTATAGTCTTACCAATTGTAACCTACTCCAGCTATAGTCTTACCAATTGTAACCTACTCCAACTATAGTCTTACCAATTGTAACTTACTCCAACTATAGTCTTACCAATTGTAACCTACTCCAGCTATAGTCTTACCAATTGTAACCTACTCCAGCTATAGTCTTACCAATTGTAACCTACTCCAACTATAGTCTTACCAATTGTAACTTACTCCAACTATAGTCTTACCAATTGTAACCTACTCCAGCTATAGTCTTACCAATTGTCAAATGAATTAGGCCAATGCCGGCATCCACACATGTTTCATGATCAAAAAAGAACAACTCTTACTGAAGTTGCATAGGTTTTTTTTGTTCTGCCCTAATCTTTACGCGTTCTTCTAAAATGCATATGTTATACGTTTTTTTAACGATTCTTACTTTAGCCGTTTAATTCCGTCTCACCTTAATTGTTTAGGGTCTATTTCGTTTATTGTTAATATGTTCCCGTCGGTCGATTTCATCAGTATTGTTTACTTAAACGTAGCGTGTCCTGATCTATTTCGTTTGTCATTGAATGGTTAGTGTTTTTCGAATGTACTGGTATTCTGGACTCAATAACTTCAAGTGTTTCCTATCGAGTTTATTTGCCATTAATTGGTTTGTGGTTGTTGAATGTACACGTATTCTGTATTTAAATTCAAGTGTCATAATTTTTCAAAAGTACAAATATTCTATACTTTACATCAACTGTCCTGATCTATTTTGTTTGCCATTAATTGGTTCGTGTCCTTCGAATTTACAAGTATTCTACACTTAACTTTAACTGTACTGATCTATTTCGTTTACCGTTAATGGGTTCGTGTCTTTCAAATGTACAATTATTCTATACTTAACTTCAACTGTCCAGATATATTTTGTTTTCCATTAATTGATTCGTATCCTTCGAATTTACAAGTATTATATACTTAACTTCAAGTGTCCAGATCTATTTAGTTTGTCATTAATTAATTTGCTACACTAAACTTAGCATGGTCGGAGTTAGTGTGTCACCAGTAAATAGTTCCCGTTTTTCGTACGCCGTAGTTACGTGGTTGCGATTCCCCGTTCCGATGCTGGTGCGAGATTCACTAATCACGAGTGATAGCCTGCAGTCTGTCCGCCACTGAATACTCGCGTCACTATTACTGTGTAATTATCGTGTCACTCTAAAAATCTTCGATATGAAGGAATGCCGACGCCTTGCATCAGTGATTCCCTCGGACCCGATGCAGGTGCTTGATTCAACACTTTTTACACGTTCGACATATGTTCGTTTGATTGACATCTCGACTTAATCAAACCACCTGTGTTTCTGCGTGTGGCACGCAGACATTGATGACGAGATAAGAAGGCCCGGACAACTTGTGACCATTTTTATACATTGCGACGTCGAACACGATAAGGACCATCAGTGCATTAGTCGTTCTTTCGAACGTGTAGATATCTTACGAGAACACGATAAGGACCATCAGTGCATTAGTCGTTCTTTCGAACGTGTAGATATCTTACGAGAACGCGATAGACTTGAATGTAAGGCGTGGTGGGGGGGGGGGCAGGCAACATGGTGGTTTTCGGGTAAGCGTGGAACAGTGGCAACGACTGGATGACATATCAAGGGATCGCGTAACAATGTGTCAAGGGATCGTGTCATAACAGGGTATTTTAATATTTAAAAATGAATGTTTCGTCCATTGTGTTGCTGCAATTTGTTGTAAATTTGGCATAACTCAGAGCGTGTTCGGTCAAGCGTGGAAGGACAGGTATAGCACGTAAGATATTCAGTTGCACAGAAAATAGCAGGACTATTCGTTTTAATTTAATAGGTAAAATGTATTTACATGTATGTTAAATCCGTGTGGTACTTTGGTTTTCTATTTGTCGTTATCTGTGAATACGACATTCTTCTGGATGACGACGGAAAAAGTTATAATTACTTTAAA
>OY759268.1:51786838-51787883 GCA_963662155.1 Lamellibrachia columna | reverse complement strand
ACTCCAGTGAGAAGTGTCAAATAGCCAGACTGGTGACTATAGAACAGTGGATTTGAACAAAAAAGTTAATACTTAAACTTACCCCTGAATGTCTCAATCATGTGATGCATTCCCCAATCGGCCATCTTGTCTTCCACATAATTGTCCATCAGTGATGACTGGTGAAACTACAAAATATGATAATGATGATAAACCAAGATCTGGTATATTTCATCAAGAACTCCTAGTACTGCTTCCAGCTCTATATGAAAACTGATACGTGCGGGCTTGGCCCGTCTCCATCACTAAACACATACAAGGTCACACCCCTGGGAATAAAACTAGTCATATGTATGAATATACACTAATACATTACATTAAAGTTACCTCAAATAATAGCATATTCCTTTATATACTATATCATGCCAAAATTATATAATATAAACACACTTTTGGTTAAGAAACTATTTGACACTTACCAAGTGTCTACGCGGTGGCCTCGTCAGTTCAAAGTCATGCTGTGAAAAGGAAGTTGCCTGCATCTCACGTGACCACTGCCACTCAGCAAATGTAGTCACCTAGTATTTAACTGAAACTTCTTGGATTGTTTAGTTGTTTTATTATGGGATTCACAAAGTACTAATACAGCGGTTTAAGTTGCTGTACTGCACAATAAGGAAGACATCAGGCAACAATAATAAACAAAGATTGGTTGTAGGCCTAACCAATGTGATTGGTTACCGGACAACCAAAATAATGGTCACTAGTTGACCAATATATTGGTTAAGCCAACCGATATTGGGCCAAACAATTATATTACTAATCTAATGTACTAATACATCGTCTGAAGTTGCTGTACTGCACAATAAGCACGGCATAAGGCAACAATAATGCATAAAACAATTGGTTGTAGGCCTAACCAATGTGATTGGTAACCGGACAACCAACGTATTGGTCACTAGTTGACCAATATATTGGTTAAAACAACCAATATATAACCAATATTGGGCCAACCAATTAGATTGGTCGTTTTCTCAACCAATCTGTTTTTAGAGTGTAGTTACGT
>OY759268.1:51779338-51781838 GCA_963662155.1 Lamellibrachia columna | reverse complement strand
CACACTCACACGCTGTCGTGCACACTCACACGTTGCTGTACACACTCACACGCTGTCGTACACACTCACAGGCGAGGCCGGAGTTCGAACCCTCTTGCTGCCGTTTGGAAACACGGGCTCCACGTAGCGCTACGTTCGTGCATAGATAGATCATTGGCTATTTGTCCGTGTACAGCACGTACGTGGTATAATATTCGTGTTGTGCGTTCAACGATGCATCGTAAATGTATGAAAGTACCAGTGACGTCACACGAATAAAACAACATTTAAAGAAAATCCGCAAAAAAACCAATATTATTGTTTAACCCAGGAAAAATAACAGTTATAATCAATTAATATTATATAATACAGTGTATAAGCTAAATATATGATGGTCCTTGTAATAATATAATAACTGTCTCATTGAGCCACATTGTAAACTATAATTGTATCGTTACATCTTTATGAATATCGACCTTGTTGTTCACTGCACTCGACAATGTTTAATAACCGTGAACACAGTTCATCGGGATCTGGTGTTCACGGGATCAAGTGATGGACATATCACTAACGCACGTGAAATTGCGTCCCGCTTCTCACGCAACATAACATGACATCTCACGCAACATAACATTACTTCTCACGCAATATAACATGACTTCTCACGCAATATAACAATGACTTCTCACGCAATATAACATGACTTTGGCCCAGAAACATTCAAATTGAACAGATAACGGTCAAATTATGTAAACAAATAGTGGTTTATTAAATACCGTTTGACCGGATGACGTGGTGTTCACTGTGGACTAATTACGCCACGAGTGTGTGACAGGTGACAGTCGTGGCATGCAAAGGGTTAAGTTATATCTGCAGACCTGTAGTAGACGACTTAGCGATAAGCATGTATTATTGATGAGGGTGATGTCATATATCATGTGGGCGCCCGCTCGAGACCGTGTCGGGCGGCATACGACACTCACCTGTCAAGCGAGCTATTTGTTAATTGTTAATTAGACCCGGGCTCAGACTGCGGTTGATAGATTAGGCATTGTGTGCTAATCGTCGTGTTTTAGTCGAAAAACACAATGTACACGCATGCACGCAGACACGCGCGTACGCGCACACAAAAGTATATATATATATATATATATATATATATATATATATATATATATATATATATATATATATATATACATATATATATATACATATATTAAATATATATATATATATATATATATATATATATATATATATATATATATATATATATATATATATATATATATATATATATATATATATATATATATATATATGTATATATATATATATATATATATATATATATATATATGTATACATATATATATATATATATATATATATATATATGTATATGTATATATATATATATATATATATATATATATATATATATGTATATATATATATATATATATATATATATATATGTATATATATATATATATATGTATATGTATATATATATATGTATATGTGCGTGCGTGCGTGCGTGCGTGCGTGCGTGCGTGCGTGCGTGCGTGCGTGCGTGCGTGCGTGCGTGCGTGCGTGCGTGCGTGCGTGCGTGCGTGCGTGCGTGTGATGTTGATGAGGCTAAGATTACTGCCCGCAATCGTAAAGCGGTAACGAAACAATGTGACTGTTTGATAACGTATTGTTCCTCGTGTGAAGCCTCTCGCAGTATTAAATATCTACCACGATGATATTTTACCTGTGACATAAATATGTGTACAGAGTTTTTAAAATCAATGCAATATGAATAGAGAGGACTGATCACGTGTTTCACAAACATTTTATTTTGAACACTGAATGGCGATAAATCACAGTGTGTAATGACGGACACTAATCGCCTGGTTCAAAATGTTACCGTGCACCGATCTCGTACTGCGCATGTCCACGTACACACCGTACAGTGTTGTCGTCGATGATACGCCATTGTGAGTGAACATAACGAATAGTATAGTCTAGAAATTCGCCAAACCTTACGTATTACTTCGTTTCCAGGATGAGTTCGTCGAGAAACTGGCGAATCCGGCTTTACGGTGTGACGTCAGAGTTGACACGTGGCGCCAAGATATCGAGAAGACGTCCACGCGTCACTGCAGCCCTCGGATAGGCGTGGAGAAGGTTCAGTGAGTTCTTCAAACTTGGCAATATTTACAAACTACAATTTGTATTCGCTGCTATGATAATTAAAGTGAATTGATAATCACACATGCAGTCTTCTACGCCACTCAGCTAAAACTGAATCAAATTAATGTTTACCAGTATGCAGTAATGAAAATAGTGTTACACAAATGTCACATTTGTCTAAAAAATTAATTACCTTATACGGATTTGTATCCACTTTATACTTGTCGTTTAGATTTATATTCACTTTATACTTGTCGTTTAAATTTCTATCCACTATGTGATCGCTGTTTTATCCACTGTCTAATCGACGTTTTATATTCTTTTTCTAATTGTCATT
>OY759268.1:51726838-51774338 GCA_963662155.1 Lamellibrachia columna | reverse complement strand
ATACAAGTGTAGACGTTAGTGCGCGCGACAAACCAGGGCCTCACTGATGCAAGTGTAGACGTTAGTGCGCGCGACCAACCAGGGCCTCACTGATACAAGTGTAGACGTTAGTGCGCGCGACCAACCAGGGCCTCACTGATACAAGTGTAGACGTTAGTGCGCGCGACCAACCAGGGCCTCACTGATACAAGTGTAGACGTTAGTGCGCGCGACCAACCAGGGCCTCACTGATACAAGTGTAGACGTTAGTGCACGCGACCAACCAGGGCCTCACTGATACAAGTGTAGACGTTAGTGCGCGCGACCAACCAGGGCCTCACTGATACAAGTGTAGACGTTAGTGCGCGCGACCAACCAGGGCCTCACTGATACAAGTGTAGACGTTAGTGCGCGCGACAAACCAGGGCCTCACTGATACAAGTGTAGACGTTAGTGCGTGCAACCAACCAGGGCCTCACTGGTACAAGTGTAGACGTTAGTGCGCGCGACCAACCAGGGCCTCACTGATACACGTGTAGACGTTAGTGCGCGCGACCAACCAGGGCCTCACTGATACAAGTGTAGACGTTAGTGCGCGCGACCAACCAGGGCCTCACTGATACAAGTGTAGACGTTAGTGCGCGCGACCAACCAGGGCCTCACTGATACAAGTGTAGACGTTAGTGCGCGCGACCAACCAGGGCCTCACTGGTACAAGTGTAGACGTTAGTGCGCGCGACCAACCAGGGCCTCATTGATACACGTGTAGACGTTAGTGCGCGCGACCAACCAGGGCCTCACTGATACAAGTGTAGACGTTAGTGCGCGCGACCAACCAGGGCCTCACTGATACCAGTGTAGACGTTAGTGCGCGCGACCAACCAGGGCCTCACTGATGCAAGTGTAGACGTTAGTGCGGGCGACCAACCAGGGCCTCACTGATGCAAGTGTAGACGTTAGTGCGCGCGACCAACCAGGGCCTCACTGATGCAAGTGTACACGTTAGGGCGCGCGACCAACCAGGGCCTCACTGATGCAAGTGCAGACGTTAGGGCGCGCGACCAACCAGGGCCTCACTGACTCAAGTGTAGACGTTAGTGCCATGTTGACTTCATACCGCTTTTACCTGATACGTTAAAAGAGTGAAACGTCGGGATCGCTGGGAGGTTGTGATCGCTGGGAGGTTGTGATCGCTGGGAGGTTGTGATCGCTGGGAGGTTGTGATCGCTCGGAGGTTGTGATCGCTGGGAGTATAGGTCTGGCCAAGTTACCACCACCTTACACATACTTCCCACTCTCGGGTCTTCTATTTGTGACCAGCAACATAAATCACATTTGGGGATCTTCTCAAGAACAGTTACTCAGGAGTTTCCGTTTTCCATAATTATGTTATTCTTTTCCACACAGACATACATACAAGATACACAGACATACACAGACATACACAGACATACACAGACATACACAGACATACACAGACATACACAGACATACACAGACATACACAGACATACACAGACATACACAGACACACAAGACGACTGCGTGAGATGTGGAAGGTCTCGGGTGTCCGCGTTTTTATTTGTACTTTATCTGTAACTAATGCCTCTGCTAAATTTATATAATATATGTGTATATGTATATGTGTGTATGCAGTGCAACTTTGTTGACTCTAATTTAGATAACTCGAATATCCAACACAACTCGACCCATGAGTCTGGTCCCGTCAGGATGTTCCGCCTTGTGTTACTCGAATATCCATCATAAGTCGACCCATGAGTCTGGTCCCGTCAGGATGCCCCGCCTTGTGTTACTCGAATATCCATCAAAACCCGACCCATGAGCCTGTTCGCGTCAGGATGCCCCGCCTTGTGTTACTCGGATATCTATCACAACCCGACCCATGAGTCTGGTGCCGTCAGGATGCTTCGCCTTGTGTTAACACAAGACTTAACACACGCATTGCCAAATGGTTCCCCGAACCGTCCGCGTTCGAATTAACTAAGTTTTATATTTTCTTTTGTTAATGTAAATGTCTTCCCCCGAGGTATGTAAGTCTCATAAGACTCGTAATTGCCACTAATGATAACGATGATGATGTTGTTGATAATAATAATTAGTAGTAGTAGTAGTAGTCATATGATCATCGTCATCACCACAACTGTCGTCATCACCATTGCGTTGTGTCATACCTACTCGTGTAGACGACTACCCGCCCGTCAGACAAACCCGCCTCAGTTGCCGTCTCTCGGCGCTGGTCGGCGGCCTCGCAGACCCAGTCGACGACACTGTCCTTCGTTCACACCTGTCGCCAGACCGCGTCTCTGTCGCATCGATCCTATACGCCGTCAATAACGACAGAAGTAGGACAGCGACAGCAGCCGCCACGTCACGTGACTGGACCATCACTCAACGTCCGTCGCCACGACGTCCCTGGCTAAGACCCAAGCATTCTACGGCCCAAATATTCAATCCACAAATTAACAGTTTGTTTTTCTCTACGAAGATTGGGTCATATATATATATATATATATATATATATATATATATATATATATATATATATATATATATATATATATATATGAACCAATCTTCGTAGAGAAAAACAAACTGTTAATTTGTGGATTGAATATTTATATATATTTATATATATATATATACATATACATATATATATATATATATATATACATATATATATATATATATATATATATATATATATATATATATATATACATATATATATATATACATATATATATATATATATATATATATATATATATATATATATATATATATATATATATATATATATATATATATATATATATATATATACATATATATATATATATATATATATATATATATATATATATATATATATATATATATATATATATATATATATATATATATATATATGCGCACACGCACACGCACACGCACTCACACACGCACATACACACTACGCCCTGTCCCAGTTTGTTGTTCGTGTGTTCTAGCTGTGTACATCTGGCGATCGTAATATTTACAATTTCTCATAGATTGTCGCAGCTGGCTCCGACAGCGTCATTTGTCGCGGCTGCCGAGACACGTATCATTGGCCTGCGAGCGATTGTGGTCGTTGTCGACGCAGGAACAGAGACGGGGAGTCTTGATATTTGTGCGGCGTTTTCGTTATCGTTATACGTGACAGTTTTGTTACACGTGGGTGCTTCGTTATACGTGACAGTTTAGCTATATGTGATACTTTCGCTGTACGTGATTGTTTCGTTATACGTGATAGTTTCGCTATACGTGATAGTTTAGTTATGCGTGACAAGTGTCGTTATACCTGACAGTTTCGTTATAAGTAACGGCTCATTATTATACGTGGTTGTTTCGTGAATTAGTGGAAACAGTTCCAAGTGTCGTCATTAGTCACCTGTTACAATTGATGTATGTTACAGGCGATGTATGTTACAGTTGATGTATGTTACAGGCGATGTATGTTACAGGCGATGTATGTTGAAGCGTGGGCTTCCTTCAGAACTATGGGGGAAATGTGGGTTATATTATTTCAAGAATATATTTGTTGTTCTCATTCAGTTTGACATGGATGACCAATCATAATGTAGGTAGTGTCGTTGACGATTGAAGTGATGACTGAGTGATGAACGCCAAGGATATTGTGCAATGCCCGCGTGGTTAGAACTGGGGTGCCGGGGTGCCGGGGTGCAGGGGTGCCTGGGTGACGGGGTGCCGGGGTGCCGGGGTCCCGGGGTCCCGGGTGCCGGGGTGTCGGGTGCCGGGGTGCCGGGTGACGGGTTGACGGGGTGCCAGGGTGCCGGGGTGAAGGGGTGACGGGGTGACGGGGTGACGGGGTGACGGGGTGACGGGGTGACGGGGTGACGGGGTGCCGGGGTGCCGGGGTGCCGGGGTGCCGGGGTGCCGGGGTGCCGGGGTGCCGGGGTGCCGGGGTCCCGGGTGCCGGGGTGCCGGGGTCCCGGGTGCCGGGGTGCCGGGTGCCGGGGTGCCGGGTGACGGGTTGACGGGGTGCCAGGGTGCCGGGGTGAAGGGGTGACGGGGTGACGGGGTGCAACGTTGCCTCAGTTCACTCAGCGGTATAAAGGACTGCGTGCAATGGGAAGTGGTGGAGTCTGTCAGGGGATGAAGTGTAAGGTCTGCCAGGGGGTGATGTGTAAGGTCTGCCAGAGGGTGAAGTATAAGGTCTGCCAGGGGGTGAAGTGTAAGGTCTGCCAGGGGGTGATGTGTAAGGTCTGCCAGAGGGTGAAGTATAAGGTCTGCCAGGGGGTGAAGTGTAAGGTCTGCCAGGGGGTGATGTGTAAGGTCTGCCAGAGGGTGAAGTATAAGGTCTGCCAGGGGGTGAAGTGTAAGGTCTGCCAGGGGGTGATGTGTAAGGTCTGCCAGGGGGTGGTGTGTAAGGTCTGCCAGAGGGTGAAGTATAAGGTCTGCCAGGGGGTGAAGTGTAAGGTCTGCCATGGGGTGATGTGTAAGGTCTTCCAGGGGGTGAAGTGTAAGGTCTGCCAGGGGGTGGTGTGTAAGGTCTGCCAGAGGGTGAAGTGTAAGGTCTGCCAGGGGGTGAAGTGTAAGGTCTGCCAGGGGGTGAAGTGTAAGGTCTGCCAAGGGGTGGTGTGTAAGGTCTGCCAGGGGGTGGTGTGTAAGGTCTGCCAGAGGGTGAAGTGTAAGGTCTGCCAGGAGGTGGTGTGTAAGGTCTGCCAGAAGGTGAAATGTAAGGTCTGCCAGGGGGTGGTGTGTAAGGTCTGCCAGAGGGTGAAGTATAAGGTCTGCCATGGGGTGCAGTGTAATGTCTGCCAGGGGGTAAAGTGTAAAGTATGCCAGGGGTGAAGTGTAATGTCTGCCAGTGGGTGAAGTGTAAGGTCTGTCGGGGGTGGTGTGTACGATCAGCCAGGGGGTGCAGTGTAAGGTCTGCCAGGGGGTAAAGTGTAAAGTATGCCAGGGGTGAAGTGTAATGTCTGCCAGGGGGTGAAGTGTAAGGTCTGTCGGGGGTGGTGTGTACGATCTGTCAGGGGGTGAAGTATAAAGTGCTTTGAGCGGTCCCAAGCACTGGTCACCGTGCTGTATCAGAACTGGACACCGTGCTGTATCAGAACTGGTCACCGTGCTGTATCAGAACTGGACACCGTGTTGTATCAGAACTGGACACCGTGCTGTATCAGAACTGGACACCGTGTTGTATCAGAACTGGACACCGTGTTGTATCAGAACGAATAACTTTGTCTTCTGACCACGTTTAGCGTGAAAGAGACGACACATCTGAACGTGACGTATGATCACATGACTTTTTATTGTATCGACGACAGACCGACTCTTTCTTCGACTACAGTTCCGTCAATCATTGAATTAATCACATTAAACGTGATGTAACGTCATTTTCAATCCAGTCTTTTTAATTTAGATTTACTTATAAGATATGTGCTCCAGGTGTTACACATCTCAAAGTATGTAAGGTCCATGGCGAAGATTAACAATAAATAAAATATTCATAAATGCATTCATTAAATGCTCTCACAACACAGCGATACATTTGACAAAAACAATCTCAAGTATACAAATATGACACCGTGTGTTGCTTGAAGGCGCTAACCTGGAGTACGCAACGAACTTCAATAAACCCCAGTGTCTATACTTAGTTACAAACAATAACTAAAAACGAATGTTTGTCATAAACTGCTATGAAACTGCTATAAATCTAATAGTAAAAAAATGGTTCCTTTATCTAAACCGTATCTCTTCAAGCCTTCAAAAATGATCTACGTCATTGCCAGGTAGAAATATATATATGTATGTGTCTTAGCAAGGTCATTTTTTTCTTTGTAGCACCAGCTAAAACACCCACATATATCTCACACACTACAGTACAACGCATACACCTCCAAAGGTGTGACTGTAAAAACAAAGTTTGAAAAGCATGTGTAAACACCGCTAGTCTCAACTACGACTGAGGCCAACTACGGCAGGGGTCAACTACGACTGAGGTCAACTACGGCAGGGGTCAACTACGACTGGGGTCAACTACGGCTGGGGTCAACTACGGCTGGGGTCAACTGCAATATTCAGTTATAATTATGTTGACTTTTTGTCTCTTTTTATAAACGTCTCAAGTTTGTCACACTTTAAAATTACGCCAGGTAACGAAATCAGTATTTAAAATTACGCTCCTAACTAGTTTGATTTAATCTGGAATAACACCAGTGCAATCGTTTTTTAACACTGTTCGACGTTTGAATACATTAGTACAGTCATGGTTTAACCAAGGATTACATTTAACCAACGTTCGACGTATGAAGACATTAGTACAGTCATGGTTTAACCAAGGATTACCTTTAACCAACGTTCGACGTTTGAAGACATTAGTGCAGTCGTGGTTTAGCCAATATTCGACGTTTGTTGGGAATCCACAGTAAGTTATTACAGAGCGGATGTGCGTGTGTGAGGTGGTACGTGTGTGAGGTGGTACGTGTGTGAGGTGGTACGTGTGTGAGGTGGTACGTTCACAATAATTTCAATTTATTCTTTACACACGTATAACATACACCTTATCTGGTGTCATATTCATCCTATCTAAAATTCAGTGTTATATTAAGCAAACCATTTAAATGCAAGAACATATTTATTTAGTAAATTTTCTGCCAACGATATCGTAAAATGCGTTACCGTAAATTATGCATTTTTAGCCACTTTGCGCATGCGTCACCCCGCGTAATAATCCAACAGTGTCACATGGCGTGTGTGGACAACACGTCATGGCCACCACGGCTCCCCCTTGACGACGTTTTGGATATGTGCGTTCGTGGCAGGCAGCAGTCCGGGGACGGCCTATAGAACATTTAAATTCGACACTGCAATGTAATTCTCACGACTGAGCAACTATAATTTGTTGCTTGTTTCGTCCAATGCGGCGACGCCAGCGATAACGACAAACAGCGGGAACATTACTACAGCCTCCAGCCCCTCAGGGCGCCTTTATTGTTGTCGCATTTTTGTGAAAAACAGTGTTCATGGCAAACACGACAAGACAAGACACAACATACAAGACACAGTGTTGCATGAGATAAATATAAAATACTCAGAAAGCTTGCAATTATTTGTTTTTTTATAAGTATAGAGAACAGGTGATGTTAGTTAAACTTGCCAATTAAAATTTGCATCAATTCACAAATACGTATTACCAATATTAGCATATTTAAATTGTGACTGTTCAACAACATTAACGTCAGTAAAAGCATAAAACCTAGTTTCTTTGATCTCGGAGAGTGTCACATTTAAACAACAGACGAAATTCCTTCATTTATATTACACAACATACAACACATTTAAATTACAACAACGTACAACACATTTATATTACACCAATATACAATACATTTATATTACACCAACGTACAATACATTTATATTACAACAACGTACAACACATTTATATTACACAACGTACAATACATTTACATTACACCAACGTACAATACATTTATATACACCAACGTACAATACATTTATATTACACCAGCGTAAACAACACATTTGTATTACACAACGTACAACACATTTATATAACACAACGTAAAATACATTTATATTACACCAACGTATACAACACATTTATATTACACAACATACAATAGATTTATATTACACAACGTACAATACACGTATATTACACCAACGTACAACACATTTATGTTACATCAGCGTACAATACATTTACAGCTGTATATTAAACCAACGTACAATACATTTATATTGCACCAACGTACTGTCCATTTATATTACACTAACGTGCACCACATTTATATCACACAACGTACAATAAATTTATGTTACACCAACGTACAATACATTTAATTTCCATCAACATTGAACTGACCGCTGACCTTTCAATTGTGACAGCAAACATTTATTCTTAAATAAATCTATATATATATATATATATATATATATATATATATATATATATATATATATATATATATATATATATATATATATATATATATATATATATATAAAATAAATTAAATAAATCTATATGTTATATATATATAGGTTATATATATATAATATTATATATATTGGTTATATATATATATATATATATATATATATATATATATATATATATATATATATATATATATATATTCACGAACTCCTGCGAATATAAAACGACTTCAGTGCCACAATGTCCCACCGTGCTACTGTATTTCAATATCGTCCGAACAGACGCTTCCCGCCATTTCCGAATCTCGACAGACGACAAAAGTCGGGCGTACTAAGCGTGGCCGGGCGTCGCCGACTGAAAGCAGGTTTTTTATGATAATTAAATCGGGAAGCGACAGCTGAGGGGAATCTGCGTGCAGCAAAATAATAGACAGTAATTGTGACATTAGTCGGCCCGACCAGCTTCAGCGTGTCGTTGTCTGTGCGCGTGCGCAGTGGTTGGGACGACTTAACTCTGTACGATTGTAGAAACGTCATTTGAACAGCCGTAAGGATTGACTCATATTATACAGTTCATCTGTGATTAGAAACGTTCTTTAACAACAGTAAGGGTCGGCTCATATTATACAGTTCAACTATGACAAGAAACGTTCTTTAAGAATAGTACGGATCGGCTCATATTAGACGGTTTCATCTGTGACTAGAAACGTTCTTTAAGAACAGCACGGATTCTTAACAAAACGTTCTTTAAGAACAGCACGGATTCTTAACAAAACGTTCTTTAAGAACAGCTCGGATTCTTAACAAACGTTCTTTAAGAACAGCACGGATTCTTAACAAATGCAAGTTTCAATGCGCATATAAATGTTGAGCAATTGAATGAAAACTAAAATGCAGCGATGAAACATTTGCATCATAATGCGTAACCTAGATATTTGCATTTGCATAAGAATGCAACCCCCAGCATTTGATTTTTCAAATGCAAACTTATGTGTTTGAATACACATTATTGTTAGATTTTGCACGTATATATAGTTATATTACAATGCTAATATTAGTAGATGTATCTTGCTACTGTAATAAATTAATAATGTGTTTGTGTACATTTTTCTTATTCGATATATAACACAAATGAAATATAATATTACAAACAAAACATTTAAAAAGGACCTTTATAACCACGTAACCAAAACATCTGCATTTGCATTTGAATTAAATCCTGGAAAATTGCATTTGCATTTGAATTAATTGAAGCATTTGCACTTTTGTATCCAAATGGGTTGACATGCCTTTATTGACACGCCCGGCTAGAACAAAGGGAACGAGAGGAGCGAGTGGAGCGAGTGGAGCGAGTGGAGCTAGAGGAGCGAGTGAAGCGAGTGGAGCGAGAGGAGCGAGAGGAGCGAGAGGAGCGAGAGGAGCGAGAGGAGCGAGTGGAGCGAGAGGAGCGAGTGGAACGAGAGGAGCGAGTGGAGCGAGAGGAGCGAGAGGAGCGAGTGGAGCGAGAGGAGCGAGTGGAGCGAGAGGAGCGAGAGGAGCGAGTGGAGCGAGAGGAGCGAGAAGAGCGAGAGGAGCGAGTGGAGCGAGAGGAGCGAGAGGAGCTAGAGGAGCGAGTGGAGCGAGTGGAGCGAGAGGAGCGAGTGGAGCGAGTGGAGCGAGAGGAGCGAGAGGAACGAGAGAAACGAGAGGAGCGAGAGAAACGAGAGGAGCGAGAGGAGCGAGAGGAGCGAGAGGAGCGAGAGGAGCGAGAGGAACGAGAGGAACGAGAGGATCGAGAGGAGCGAAAGGAACAAGAGGAGCGAGAGGAGCGAGTGGAGCGAGAGGAACGAGAGTAGCGAGAGTAGCGAGAGAAACGAGAGGAACGAGAGGAGCGAGAGGAACGAGAGGAGCGAGAGGAGCGAGAGGAACGAGAGGAACGAGAGGAACGGGGTTCGAATCCTCTTGCTGCCGTCTCGAAACTTGGACAAATTCGTTCACTCGACATTGCCTCAGGTCTCTGAGCGGTATAAATGAGCTGGTTAGAGACAGTAATGATTTATGTAAACGAATAATAGTTTACATAGTCAATATTGGCTCCTTACTATGTACCAGTTTAGAAAGTCTTCGGGCAGTAATTTTGTTGCGTGGCTGAATGCTACTCAGAGAGTTGGGGTTGAAATGAAGAGGTCTGCCGCCAGGAGGTGAAGGGTGAAACACTTTGTATAATAACTACCAGGCTACTTAATGATAAGAAGAAGAAGAAGAAAAAGAAGAAGAAAAAAGAGGAAAAAGATGAAAAATAATAATAAGAAGAAGAAATAAAGAAGAACAAAAGAAGAAGATGACGAAGAAGATAAGCAGAAAAAGAAGAAAATGAAGAAGAAGAAAAAGAAGAAGAAAAAGAAGAAGAGGTTAACTTAAACTGTCCTCAAAAGCGGCTCATGCCATCCAAGCACATGCCTAATTAGAGCTGGTAGAGCGGTGCAGCTGCACTGTCTAAGGCAAGCCTAATTAGAGCTGGTAGAGCGGTGCAGCTGCACTGTCTAAGGCAAGCCTAATTAGAGCTGGTAGAGCGGTGCAGCTGCACTGTCTAAGGCAAGCCTAATTAGAGCTGGTAGAGCGGTGCAGCTGCACTGTCTAAGGCAAGTTTACATGATTATGTACGATTCGTGACGTTCTAAGCAATGATAAAATATAAGACGTAGATTCTATATTATTAAGAATCGTACCCGCGTACGACAGACGAACTAAGAATACGAGAACCTGTCGTACACATATGTCGTACACATATGTCGTACACGTATGTCGTACATATATGGCACACTCGCGTATTTTTAATGCATACATTTCGCAACACGTCGAAGGTAAATGAGACGTTTCCTGCGCGACCAACGTGACAACGTGACAACGTGACAATGACAACCCCCACAAAATATGTTATATATAAATATTTATAACAAAGTAAACACCTAGTGTAAGCATTGCTTGCATAATGCTATATTGCGTTAACATATGAAATATTAACATAAATGTAATTAGGTCCTAACTCTGATATTACTGTCTTTTTGTCAAATAGACTATACAGAAAATATCACAACATATTCTCACGTTCGGTCGTGTCTATCGCTTCATCGTTTGACCCGATGCGTTAACTTCGAGTAGCCGTTGGTGGCTGTGCTCCGATAGCCACACCGTCGAACCGGAAATTAAGTTATCACGTCAACGGCTGCTGCCGTATCGTCGATCTAGTGCCCGAGTGATTCGCTGCGCTCTTATCGCGTTCCTATCTCGATGTGTGATAATGTGTGCGATTTGCAAATGACGCGGCAGAATGCGAGCTAGACCCGGGATTTAGTAACGAGGAGACTAAAGCATGCTCCGGTACATGACGTCATGTTCAAACCGGAGTAGACTAAAGCATGCTCCGGTACATGACGTCATGTTCAAACCGGAGGAGACTAAAGCATGCTCCGGCACATGACGTCATGTTCAAACCAGCCGAGGTAAAGTCTAATAATTAATATGGAGACAGTCGAACAGTGGTCATAACACCGGACTCTGTAGAATCCTCTTCATATCGTTTCGAAGCTAGGGCAATTATTTTCACTACACGTTGCCTTAATTGACAATGCTTCCCACAGAAAACTACCAAGTCTTGGAACCGTCAGGCCGTTTTCACGAATTGGACTTCTGGGGCGCGGTTGGGCGCGTTGTGGGCGCGGTTGGGCGGGTTGACCGTATGAATGTAAGTCTAACTTTGTGGAGCGTAGCCCCAGACGTAAACAAACATGATGTTCAAAGCATAGAGGCGCGTACGTGCAAGACGTAAGTGCAAGACGTACGTGCAAGACGTACGTGCAAGACGGCTCAGCTGTGACGAAGTGTGCTTTTCCATTTTTTATATCATGGATCTCATCGAATTTTTAGATATGGGACATGCTCTTTGTACAACGTGTGACGTCAGAGACGTGTGACGTCAGACAATGTGGGGTTGGTTCGATTCCAACTGGTATTGCTCATGCGCAGTGAATGCCTCTGGTTTTGAACACATTCGCCTGAACTGTCCTCGTGTCACGTTTGACCGTTATTAGTTGTAACAGTGCGTGACGAATGTCATATTTACGTGTCATGTTTACATGTCATATTTACATGTCATGTTTACGTGTCATGATTACATGTCATGTTTACATGTCATTACTACGTGTCATGTTTACGTGTTACGTTTACGCAATATGCTTACGTGACATGTTTACATGACTTGTTTACAGCATAAATGTCGATATATTCACAAACACAGGATGGTATAATTATATTTAAAAAATATGGTTCCTTAAAGCACACTTTGGCGGTCAAAGACGTTATACTAGATATAGTTTATATACTATGATTTTACTATGAAAATATTAACTTTAATATCTACTTTTATTTGCGATAATTTACGTTCCTATGCTGGGTTTCCGGCTAAGATCGAAAGCTTCATGAATAATGTGTTGAGGAAGATAAATTTGAGGCAAGAACAAAGCTCACCTAAAATGTTGTGTTTATTTAATGGACGACAGCAATTATTTTATTCTGTCCGTTGGAATGTTCCTCGACTTTCGCTACTTCACATCACATCGAATTACCAAAACAGCGCATGCGTCATTTGCAGTCCCAATACATTAACAAACCGCCCGTTACGCCGCGTATATGATTGATCTGACCACGTGACCACAATGACGTGACGTAACCCGGCGTGTCCAGCCTCGCAGCACCACGGGCTGTCCGGCTCGCAGCGTCGGCGATGTCCTGTTGTCCAAATACGCCGGACGTGCGACTGTCCGTAGGCTGCGTGAAGTGGACAGCTGGACGTAACGAGCTTCCGGTGATGACGTCACTCAGTGTGAACGCTGATGTCATCGCCTCATCGGAACACGCGGGCGATGGAATATATCTATAGACCACTAATGTGAGCTCATCATATGTGCAAAGTTCACAGACTTAGGAGGAGTTTATCACCAACGAGGAAGTGCTTAAAAAGGGCAAATGCTGAGTGAATCAAGGTAACAATATTGAAAAGAAGATACATATTTGGGTCATGTCCTTAGAATGCAGCCAGACCATGGTACTGCAGACCATGGTACTGCAGACCATGGTACTGCAGACCATATGGAAAGAAAAAACAAAGAAAACAAAAGGAAACGTACCAACGTACCAGCGTACCAGCGTACCAACGTACCAACGTACCAACGTACCAACGTACCAACGTACCATCAGAAGTGAGGCACAAAACGAAAAAATGAAGACACATGCCGTTGAAACAATGGTTGAAGATTGAAACGGATGGCATCGATTGCTGTCTGCCTTGTGTGTCTGACGACTCGGGAGGGGGGGGAGAGAAAGTAAGAGGAAGATTGTGTGAACTTAACAGAAAAGTCGATCCGTTCGATATTATGACATTGTTGTGAATATTTATTAAACAAAACAAAACATTTTTTACCGTTTCTTTCGCCAACGTCGTGGGAATATTTCCCGACGAACCCTTTGGGGTGAGTAGGGAGTATACAACAAAAGAGTGGTACAAACGATGACTTTTACCAACTTTTGTTTGTACGTTGAAGCGCCGAGCGCCACCTGGCGGAAGTCGTACGTTGTCTGTGAGTCCCACCTGCCGGAGGAACCATCTGCTCCCACAGGGAATGGGGGGCTTCACGGTGCATGCCAACCCCGTGTGTTAGCACCTGCTTCCCACCCGGGAATCCGGGTAGAGGGATAGACCCTGTATGGAAGCGGGAGGAAAACCAAAAGCGCCACCTCCCTTTCTCTCTCTCAACCAGCTGCTTCCCTCTTTCTCTCCCTCTCTCCCCTTTCCCTCTTGCATTACGTAAGCCCTCGCAGCCTCCCCACTCTCCCACCAGCTGGTGAAGACGTCGACCAATTTAAAATAGCGGCGACAATTACATAGGACGCCTGGAACACCCAGGCGACGGGGACACGGGCGGGACTCGGGCGGGACGCGCTGACTGCTGATTAACTCCCAGACACCCCGTGGAGGACGCGGGCAAATGACAGGGCTCGGGGAAAAACATCGGGATTAAACTTGTCGGGAAACAGGCGCGACACGGGAGCCGTTTGATCGTCCGTCGGCGGAGTGGGAGGCGACGGGGAAGGGGGGAAAGAGCTCGGCAGTGGGAACATGTGGGGAGGTGGGAGAAACGCCACTGGCCGGTCTGTCCCCGGTCAGCACGTTACGCGTCCAAGTTTTGCCGCCTAGTCATCTCGGCCGCCTGGTCATCTCGGCCGCCTAGTCATCTCGGCCGCCAGTGTATTCAACCTAACCTATTTTACTATATGATATAGTTAGTCAAACATTTTAATATTTAAATTTTAGTAACCTTTCTTATTTTTCACGATTATATCTACATGCCAAACTTATATATAATATAATAATAATACTAATACTAATATATATATATATGTGTGTGTGTTTGTGTGTGTGTGTGTGTGTGTGTGTGTGTGTGTGTGTGTGTGTGTGTGTGTGCGTGCGTGCGTGCGTGCGTGCGTGCGTGCGTGCGTGCGTGTGTGTGTGTGTGTGTGTGTGTGTGTGTGTGTGTGTGTGTGTGTGTGTGTGTGTGTGTGTGTTTGTTAAATATAGAAAGAAATATTACTGTTATTGTTACTATTATTAAATGTAGTCAGGCCTTGAATTTTGAGTCTGTTTGTGAGACAAGTCAATGAACAACGACGCTAACTGACCAAAGTGTGATAAATATATTGAAACAATAGCGTGTTAATAAACCTCTTGTGAAGAAAGAATTCAACTGGCGAAAATCATTGGACAAACCATTAAATTATGTTCGAAATTCTGCGAAAAAGGGCAAAAATGGTTCCGTCTCTGTTCTATGATGTAAAGTAATTCACCCTTTCGTCCACGCCGACGCCACCTGGACGTTAACTGTCGCACCACCAGCAGCTGGATATGTATGTAATTAGTATACATGTGTAAACACTAAGGCCGGAACGATATACCGGTGCACCGGTGTATCGCGATACACACCGCACGGTACGGTACGCGATACACAATATCTGTATCGCGGTACACTACAATATGCGATAGCGGCAGGCAAAACATTATTCGCGTCACCTTTGGGAAGCAACAAACGTTCAACGTGAACCACACCTGCCTATGTATCGAACCACACCTGCCTATGTATCGAACCAAACCTGCCTATGTATCGAACCACACCTGCCTGTGTATCGAACCACACCTGCCTGTGTATCGAACCACACCTGCCTATGTATCGAACCACACCTGCCTGTGTATCGAACCACACCTGCCTGTGTATCGAACCACACCTGCCTATGTATCGAACCACACCTGCCTATGTATCGAACCACACCTGCCTATGTATCGAACCACACCTGCCTGTGTATCGAACCACACCTGCCTATGTATCGAACCACACCTGCCTATGTGTCGAACCACACCTGCCTATGTATCGAACCACACCTGCCTATGTATCGAACCACACCTGCCTATGTATGGAACCACACCTGCCTATGTATCGAACCACACCTGCCTATGTATCGAACCACACCTGCCTATGTATCGAACCACACCTGCCTATGTATCGAACCACACCTGCCTGTGTATCGATAAAATAGCGAAATATAACATGTGGTACGTTTCCCACATGTGTATCTAACTATAATCTATGTACAATTTTTACACTATTATTTTTTCAATGCGCGCGTGCAACTTTTACCTCGAGTGAGTGACGACGTGAGGTCTGCTGTCGTGTTGTCTTGTTGTCTTGTCGTGTTGTCTTGTACACGTGATAAATAAATACGTTTTACTGTTGTTGTATCATTCTAGTCAGTGTAGTCTGTATCGCGATGTGTATTGTATCGTGACCTCTGTAACGCGATACGTATCGTAACGTGAAGTAGTGTATCGTTCCGACCCTAGTAAACACGTCTTTATACATGTTTCGGGGCACATGCGAGGGCAGGATTTTTTTGGAGGGCACCAACGAGAGAACAAAATGTGATGTGATCGGCGGACAGAGCCTCTGGGGGGGGGGTTTGCGAAGTCCCTACAAATATATTCGGATTATGGGACTCTTGGCGTGTTCTCTGGCTACGACACTGTTTTCGGTGATAATTACATTAAAATGAATGCACTGGATGAAATGATAAGATACTGCCTGTACGTGGCGCTGTTAAAACGCACTACCCGCTATGTTTGATAACATTCAATTCACGCATAGGATAAATAATCACCCTGCAATCATCACAGTTCCATGTGTTTCTTTTGCACACAACGGGACAACGCAAGTAGTCGTGGCCCAAACACAGGCCTGCTTCAAATCCCCAATGTATTTCCTTAGTTGGTCATAACGCGACCTTTCACCCGCCGTCTTCCGCCGTCAACCGTTACTGCATAATCCCCGGTCTTTCGTATTGTCAGCCAACTTTCCAAAGTCGACGCCATTGTTCGGCGCCTCCCGTTGAAACCCGACAATAAAAGGCTGTCTGAATAAATCGCCCGCTCCGTCCATGTTATGACGTCACGGCCGTCTCATACCGGAACCCGACGCACGGTGGCGCTTTTTTCAGTCGCTAATGCATCGCGACCAGACACAGACGGCTTTATGTCGTTGGCACTCTGTGACGTCTCAAAGACGAGTTTGCAAAAACAGGTTGCCATGGTGATTACGTGGCTTCCGAGAACACAACAATGGTTGAAATATACCGGGTATGGTGACGTCATTGCCAGCGCGGTGTCTTGACCTTTCGTCGAGCAGGATAAAGAGACGTGTAACTCGCCTTCTTGAAGGCTCAAATGGTACAGTTTCAAACAGTCTGCACATAGCCATAGACACAGTTCTATAATCAGTGCGTCTCTATATTATATGTTCTCAATAACGGTTTATTATATGTGACTTAGTACAAGTAATATAGGTATATGTAGATGCATTGCGCGTGGGTGGGACACGTATTATCAGACATTCACAAGTACATGCATAATGTTATTATAATCACATATATGTACAAATATACATACATACAGGGCCTACACACCAATACATATGTGTACAAACATACATATATAAATGTATACCCACACACTCACGCATGCACCATACACGCACGCACGAACGCACGTACACATATATAAAAAACAAAACAACCCTTGTGTTGCTATCATACACCTGTGTGACATAGAGTGAAACATGCACCTGTGTGACATAGGGTGAAACATGCACCTGTGTGACATATAGTGAAACACGACTTTTGTGGGTGGCTCCTCGTGGATTTAGCGTTAGGGGGCGCTGTGATGAGTGGGTCGAGCGCATTCTTTGGTGTCAGGCGCCGTCGCTGTCATTTTAACAAGCAAAAACATCCAGAATAAATATGAGAGCCACACACCGAGAAACCTGTCGCACACATTGCCCAATATTAGAGATGCCCCAAATTATTCGGCGCCTTTAAAATCAAACAACAACTAATGCGTAAATGCTAAATATCCGACAACTGCGCAACACATTTGACACAGTGATGTCACTCATTTCGAAGAGCGGCTATGTGTCTCGTCACCCCGGGGTGATACGTCTTCGTCGTCACCCTCCCCGTGTCTCCTGCATGTCATGCGGTCAGCTTTGGGGTATTTGAGTTGGGGGTGTTTGATGTGGCTGTCGCAATGCGGAAGTTTAAAAAGGTCCGTCTCTTAAAAGGCGCCATTCGTCATCAGCGTACACACCTCGTTTTAACGATCACCTGAGACGAGTGATCACCTACGATGCCCGTCACCCGCCCACGGCCGCCCTGGGTTGCGTGACGAGGCGAACCTGACTCTACATTAATATTCAGCTAGTGGCCCGGCTTAAAGAAAGCCAAGAAGCGATGTGTAAGTCCACCCGGGTCTAGACGTGGCGTGTCTCGCGCTGTGAGCCCGTCTTGTCGTCCACGCGACCAAACACCTCATGAATGGGGTCTAGACGTGACCACAGTGTCGTGATTACGTCAGTGCATCTCCTGTCAGCTTCTTGTGACACGCTCTTCATAGTTGTTGAGTTAAATCAAATTGTATACCATTTTCAGTTATTGCAAATTTTTGTAAATCTTTTTACACCACTGTATAATTGTACACCACTGTATAATTTTACACCACTGTATAATTGTACACCACTGTATAATTGTACACCACTGTATAATTTTACACCACTGTATAATTTTACACCACTGTATAATTGTACACCACTGTATAATTTTACACCACTGTATAATTGTGTTTCTCTTGTATTCTGGTGAACTTGAAAATAGTTTGTAAAATGTCATTTAGTGTAATAATCTAGCAATGGTGCGTATCCTGATTATAATATTGATGTAGTGGTAAATTATGTTTTATGTTGACGTGTTTAGTACGGCTTAAGTTGACGTGTTTAGCACGGCTTATGTTGACGTGTTTAGTACGGCTTATGCTGGTTTTGAAACTCCTCTACAAAATCAAACGCCTTTTATTATTTGCGGGTACGTATAAACTAGCAAACTCCATTTCATAACTTAATTCTCTTATATAAATATTGCTTATTGATTCAAGGCATTACAAGTGACAAATATTATAATTTATATCAACAACATCCACCTAACACAAGATCACACCGTGTACGCGCTGCCACTCCGTGTACGCGCTGCCACTCCGTGTACGCGCTGCCACTCCGTGTACGCGCTGCCACTCCGTGTACGCGCTGCCACTCCGCTTTCTTGGAATCTCATATTTGACGTGGTATATTACGTCTCAAGAAACTGTTTGTGTTCGTTCGGAATATTTCGGCCGATTCACCAAGATGACGTGACACAGGCCATAGAAGTAACACACCAAGATGACGTGACACGGGCCGTAGAAGTAACACACCAAGATGACGTGACACGGGCCGTAGAAGTAACACACCAAGACGACGTGACACGGGCCGTAGAAGTAACACACCAAGATGACGTGACACAGGCCGTAGAAGTAACACACCAAGACGACGTGACACGGGCCGTAGAAGTAACACACCAAGATGACGTGACACAGGCCGTAGAAGTAACACACCAAGATGACGTGACACGGGCCGTAGAAGTAACACACCAAGATGACGTGACACAGGCCGTAGAAGTAACACACCAAGACGACGTGACACGGGCCGTATAAGTAACACACCAAGATGACGTGACATAGGCCGTAGAAGTAACACACCAAGATGACGTGACACAGGCCGTAGAAGTAACACACCAAGATGACGTGACACAGGCCATAGAAGTAACACACCAAGATGACGTGACACGGGCCGTAGAAGTAACACACCAAGATGACGTGACACGGGCCGTAGAAGTAACACACCAAGACGACGTGACACGGGCCGTAGAAGTAACACACCAAGATGACGTGACACAGGCCGTAGAAGTAACACACCAAGACGACGTGACACGGGCCGTAGAAGTAACACACCAAGATGACGTGACACAGGCCGTAGAAGTAACACACCAAGATGACGTGACACGGGCCGTAGAAGTAACACACCAAGATGACGTGACACAGGCCGTAGAAGTAACACACCAAGACGACGTGACACGGGCCGTATAAGTAACACACCAAGATGACGTGACATAGGCCGTAGAAGTAACACACCAAGATGACGTGACACAGGCCGTAGAAGTAACACACCAAGATGACGTGACACAGGCCGTAGAAGTAACACACCAAGATGACGTGACAGGCCGTAGAAGTAACACACCAAGGCGACGTGACATAGGCCGTAGAAGTAACACACCAAGACGACGTCACACAGGCCGTAGAAGTAACACACCAAGATGACGTGACACGGGCCGTAGAAGTAACACACCAAGGCGACGTGACATAGGCCGTAGAAGTAACACACCAAGGCGACGTGACACAGGCCGTAGAAGTAACACACCAAGATGACGTGACACGGGCCGTAGAAGTAACACACCAAGATGACGTGACACGGGCCGTAGAAGTAACACACCAAGATGACGTGACACGGGCCGTAGAAGTAACACACCAAGATGACGTGACACGGGCCGTAGAAGTAACACACCAAGATGACGTGACACGGGCCGTAGAAGTAACACACCAAGGCGACGTGACACAGGCCGTAGAAGTAACACACCAAGACGACGTGACACGGGCCGTAGAAGTAACACACCAAGATGACGTGACACGGGCCGTAGAAGTAACACACCAAGACGACGTGACACAGGCCGTAGAAGTAACACACCAAGACGACGTGACACAGGCCGTAGAAGTAACACACCAAGATGACGTGACACGGGCCGTAGAAGTAACACATCAAGACGACGTGACACAGGCCGTAGAAGTAACACACCAAGATGACGTGACACAGGCCGTAGAAGTAACACACCAAGATGACGTGACACGGGCCGTAGAAGTAACACACCAAGATGACGTGACACAGGCCGTAGAAGTAACACACCAAGATGACGTGACACGGGCCGTAGAAGTAACACACCAAGACGACGTGACATAGGCCGTAGAAGTAACACACCAAGGCGACGTGACACAGGCCGTAGAAGTAACACACCAAGACGACGTGACATAGGCCATAGAAGTAACACACCAAGGCGACGTGACACAGGCCGTAGAAGTAACAAACATCCGTCGAACGAGACCTGCCCTCAACCGAGAAGTCGGCCAGCAGCTGACACCAGTCCTTCAGCTTCTGTCACGTGACCATGTTTGTAATAGTTTTATTTAACCTAAGTTAGTCCGTTTTAGTTTGTTTTATATTCTTATTATTATTACTGTTATCTTCATCATCATCGTCATTATCATCCTTATCATTATTATTATCACTATTATCATCATTAACATTATTATCATCATTATCATCATTATAATCATTATAATCATCATCATTATTATTATCGCTACATTCTTTATTATCGTTATTATCGTTATTATTGTTATTAGCGTCATTTTCATTATTGTAATTTATTATTATCATTGTTATTATTATTATTATTATTATCATCGTCGTTATTGTTAGTATCATTATATTCGTTAAATTAAGAAAACTAGACGCGCCGTGTGAAGCCACCTGGTGTCGAGTGGTGTCAGCCGGAGGGTGGGACAGACGTTGGGGGGGGGGGCGCGTCTTGCCCTCTGCCTCGGTCTAGATCTCCTGTCAGTACTGCCTGAATGCACGACTCGACCGCAAGTATAAACACAACATAAACGACACGGCCATATTGATCATTATCGTTGCATGATGTTCTCGCTACATATGATACTTGTAATATCGCTCCATTGGTATTTACGGTCAGCGAGCCGTGGAGTCGGCCGAGCAACTGAACATACACATGGTCGGCCGGTGTAACAGGATTCGTCTATTAATAAATGGATGCTGTCAGACACGGTTATAAGTCTGTGCCAAACTACCCGTGTTGATATCAACAAAGTTCACGTCTGTGCCAAACTACCTGTGTTGATATCAACAAAGTCACACAGTATGAAACGTTTATCGTATTTAACATATTTACGGTATCACTTGTTTACGATGGAACGGTAGTTTTCAAAAGGATGTTGGTTCTTGCTGACCTTCTGTCTTCGGCGTCGTGTTTGACCGCTGGGAACTCATCGAAACCTCAACTGAAAGCCATATGCTGCGCTACACGTCATAGCCGCTTGGGATGTCGGAACCCAAACGTTGCGGTTCGTCTACGACCCCACGGTCGGGTCGTCTGTTATACTTTATTTCACCCGCTATTACCCTTTCTACGAACAATCGAATTACCCTTTGTAGTTATTACGTACAACTGTCCGCAACCCTAGGCGAACAATTACATACAACTGTTGTGTCTTTTCTTCGATTGTCCGAGGTTACGTAATACAAGGGCAAGGCGTCGTTAGACGTTTTTATACCTGCCTGAATTACGTCGCACTCAATATATTGACTGGCAGCACCAAGTATCAAGGCATAGATGGATATTTATGTGGTAACGTTGTGTATCCTGACATGTTACAGTCACGTACAAACTATCAAGTTATATGTTACAGTCACGTACGAACTGCCAAGTTATAAGTTACAGTCACGTAAAATTATAAGTTACAGTCACGTACGAACTACGCCGGAGGGTGGACATTTTTGCCAGTAGAAATGACAATCATCATGAATACCCCAGATGTAGCCTCGGTGTATCAGATGTAGTCTCGGTGTATCAGATGTAGCTTCGGTGTATCAGATGTAGCCTCGATATATTCCTTTTCAATTTAGGGGAAGATTTAGAGACTTTTATGATACCGTTGACTAGTACGGTGATCTCACTCGTGCATATACGGACCAAGACAAACGTGCAAACACATTCCCTGTCAATAACATATTCAGCACGAGTCGAGTGTGATCCAGGCAGTGACGTAAGCCGGTTACATACGCCGGTTACGTACACTTCAATGACTTTTGTTTACGTTTCATTTCGTCGTCGACAATTCACCCGCATAACACAACAATGTCCACCCAGCGTCCAGTCACCGGTCAATCACACGGCCACCCGTATGTGTACCTACATAGCCTCGGCAGTGGTCAAACAACCCGCTGCCACAGCACTTTAATTAAGCCCCTTAATTCCACCTTTAATTAGACGAGCGGTTGTCAAGACAGTATTTGAATGACAATTGGACCAGCGATTGTGTTGTGGACCCCACGGGGAGTGTATTTAATGACCCCACGGGGTGGAAACGTTGTTACCCCGTGTCTTGCTAGTTGTCATGGTTACCGCCCCAACAGCTGCGTCAATGGACGCCGACGACAGCTGAATTATAAATAACTGCCGTCCAATTAAAACGTTCAATTGGCGAGGATATCCACTTTATATCTTCGCAGAGTTTTTACATAATGCGCATTAAGTCAAAATAAAGAGCTTGTTTATTTAAAGTTAACGGCTATATGTATTTAAACCTACTTGTATTAAATAACGTCACCAAGCGTCAGATATAATTAATCCTATTGTAGTCAACACTATTTAAAATATTCGTTATCAAAATAATACTTTGCCTTCTGCCTACTTGTGTCGCTCTCGAATTTACTAAATGTAGTCCAAGATACATATATAATTTAATAACTTAAAATAACGAGTTCGCTTCAATCGCGCGACATAAAACTTTGTAACCCATTTGTGACGTCATAAGACTTTATACATTTGTGACGTCGCAAGACTTTATACATTTGTGACGTCGCAAGACTTTATACATTTGTGAAGTAGCAAGACTTTATACATTTGTGAAGTAGCAAGACTTTATACATTTGTGAAGTAGCAAGACTTTATACATTTGTGAAGTAGCAAGACTTTATACATTTGTGACGTCGCAAGACTTTATACATTTGTGAAGTAGCAAGACTTTATACATTTGTGAAGTAGCAAGACTTTATACATTTGTGAAGTAGCAAGACTTTATACATTTGTGACGTCGCAAGACTTTATACATTTGTGACGTCGCAAGACTTTATACATTTGTGACGTCGCAAGACTTTATACATTTGTGACGTAGCAAGACTTTATACATTTGTGACATCGCAAGACTTTATACATTTGTGACGTCGCAACACTTTATATATTTGTGACGTCACAACACTTTATACAATTATAGTTTTGAGGCAGATTTTGCGAGTGAAATCACTTCGTATTTATCTGTTTGTATCTTCAATTATTCACGGTTTGTTGAGTTAAAAAAAAATTATCTACAAATACATAAACTATCTTATCAAAAAGAATAATATAGATTACACAAAATATATATAAGTATAATAATGTACGTATTCGTCAATAATAATAATATATTTTTTACTAAAGTCATACAAAAAATATATTATGATGTTGGTGAGATGATCGAATAAAGATATGTTTATACAGTAATATACAGCGGAAAATAGCACATATGTAATATAGTTACTATGACTATATCAGTATGGAAACTTTTAAGACATTTGGGCTGGATGAGATTGCACAAAGTAAAGTCGACCATAGAAGGTCAGACTGTCAGTGGCCGGGCGGTCGTTCACAGAGGACACACAATGACTCACATATACCGTGCATGGTTATCGTGGAGACTCGTTATCGTAAACCTTTATAATTAGTTAGTTAAAGGCTACGCGCCCAAAAGAGTTAATACAAGCTAATCATGTGCAACTAAAATCAAGAATATCACGCCAGTGGCTTACTCAGGATTGTTTGGTAAAGTGGGAGATTCCATTGATTTTTCCATTACCCGGCAACTGACTCGTTGACTTAGTAAACTTATTAAACCGATAACCACCTGCGCAGTTCTCGGAAATCAGTTAACCTAGACTACCACCGATGTGACGTGTTAAAGGCTACGGAATATAAACACAAGTAACGAAAGCTCTCAATCAATTGCGCTTGTAAGTAAAAAAGTGACTACCTTAGTAAATAAAGGACATTTGGAGGCAAACATCGGCCATAGCTTATTGGCAAGTGTAGGACTAGGTGCTTACAAACATGTTTTCATTTGGTGAGTGAATATCGCTAGACTACCACAGTCGTGACGCAGGCTTATCTAACAGTATGGAGAGGCTCATGAAATTTAAATGTTGTGTGTTCAACAAGGTTTGAATAGTAAACCACTGGCGTAATATTCTAAATTGTAGTTACGATGGTTATGTTTTAGTAACTCTTATAAATGCACGGGCCCATAACCTTGACTTTTGTTTCCCTGTAATGTAACAGCAACATTGCAATTGGCCCATTCGTGGTTGCTTACGTCAAAACAACATTGCAATTGGACCATTCGTGGTTGTTTACGTCAAAACAATATTGCAATTGGACCATTCGTGGTTGTTTACGTCAAAACAACAATTGTAAAAACATTTTGGAGGATTTACTGGCAATAACGTAATTACAATCACCACGAGTTAGGGTTAACCGCAATCCACGCCCCGGTACAATGCCCCCACTCCCCAAGCCATCCTCTAACAATGCCCCCTCCCGGCGAGTTGAGTCGAACCGTGACACGTGTTTCGAGGTTTGTCATCACAGCAATAATCGCGACGAGTGATTACTCTGTGATCAGCGCTGATTGCGCGTATTAGCGCCGTGTCACAGTAGCGCCGACTTGTTCGTCCCGCGGGATGCCGGGAAGAGGAGGGACTGGGCGTCTAACAGGTGGCGGGATGTTCTGTCGACTTGTTCGTCCCACGGGAGAGATGGGAGCTCTCCCGTCTAACTGGCCCCGTGATGTGTCGCCGAATCATCTGTGCCGGAGTCCGCTATAAATACAGAGGACGGGTACTTCCAGTACTCTACATATAAATGAGAATGGTACTTCCCGACTACTCGATGTGTTGTCACGTGTCGCTTGTTGCCACGTGTCGCTTGTTGTCACGTGTCGCTTGTTGTCGTATTTATGAGGTTTCACTTTAATCGAAATAGTCGAGTGAATTTGTTTTGTTCTTAGAACTTGACTTATGGACTGAACACGTTTGGCAATACATTAAATACCCGACATGTCCGTGTATTAAAGCGTTGTGTTTTATCAATACATTAAATACCCGACATGTCCGTGTATTAAAGCGTTGTGTTTTATCAATACATTAAATACCCGACATGTCCATGTGTTAAAGCGTTGTATTTTATCAATACATTAAATACCCGACATGTCCGTGTATTAAAGCGTTGTGTTTTATCAATACATTAAATACCCGACATGTCCGTGTATTAAAGCGTTGTGTTTTATCAATACATTAAATACCCGACATGTCCATGTGTTAAAGCGTTGTATTTTATCAATACATTAAATACCCGACATGTCCGTGTATTAAAGCGTTGTGTTTTATCAATACATTAAATACCCGACATGTCCATGTGTTAAAGCGTTGTGTTTTATCAATACATTAAATACCCGACATGTCCGTGTATTAAAGCGTTGTGTTTTATCAATACATTAAATACCCGACATGTCCATGTGTTAAAGCGTTGTATTTTATCAATACATTAAATACCCGACATGTCCGTGTATTAAAGCGTTGTGTTTTATCAATACATTAAATACCCGACATGTCCATGTGTTAAAGCGTTGTATTTTATCAATACATTAAATACCCGACATGTCCGTGTATTAAAGCGTTGTGTTTTATCAATACATTAAATACCCGACATGTCGGTGTATTAAAGTGTTGTGTTTTATCAATACATTAAATACCCGACATGTCCGTGTATTAAAGCGTTGTTTTTTATCAATTCATTAAATACCCGACATGTCCGTGTATTAAAGCGTTGTATTTTATCAATTGATCATTAATATTGGAACACGTGGACATTCAACCACGACCATTCATGCCCTGTAAACGGTGTCTATGATCAGATGAATATTTCATAAATAAAAATACTTTAATCATTATCAAAAATAATTGTAACACGTCACATGATATGTATCAATTTAACTTTAAGGTAAAATAGTTTCAGGGAATTGTTGTTTTCAGACTAACTCATAATGATGTAATTACTTCCTGCACGAGGACACACTACATGCAGTGTGGTCATTGTATGCAGTGTGGTCATTGTATGCAGTGTGGTCATTGTATGCAGTGTGATCATTGTATGCAGTGTGATCATTGTATGCAATGCGATCATGGTATGCAGTGTAATCATTGTATGCAGTGCGATCATTGTATGCAGTGTAATCATTGTGTGCAATGTGATCATTGTATGCAGTGTGATCATTGTATGCAGTGCGATCATTGTATGCAGTGTAATCACTGTATGCAGTGCGATCATTTTTTGCAGTGTGTCTTTCAAAACATGCGAACATACTATATATTATGTCAAATTCGTGGTTACAATGTTACAATGTTACAATGTTACACGTCAACTTTTGTCTTCGTGTTTTCTGCAATATAGTGATTTTTATTTCATTTAATTTCATTTGAACTGACATACACGAACTGACATACACGTAAGTTATATAAAAAAAAATCACCACCACGAATTCCTACTAAAACGTTATATAAATTTACTTATAAAGTTATATCGATAGAAGTTGTGAGTTATATTGATATAAGTTTTGAATTACATCGATAGAAGTTGTGAGTTATATTGATACAAGTTGTGTGTCGAAATAAGTTGTGAGTTATACTGATACAAGTTGTGAGTTATATCGATAGAAGTTATGAGTTATATTGATACAACTTGTGAGTTATGTCGAAATAAGTTGTGCGTTATATCGATATAAGTATATATTCCGATATAATGCGTAAATTTCAGGGTATATCGACATTAGTTGTAATATAAGTTTTGAGTTATATTGGTGTAAGTTGTGAGTTATATTGGTGTAAGTTGTGAGTTATATTGGTGTAAGTTGTGAGTTATACTGGTGTAAGTTGTGAGTTATATTGGTGTAAGTTATGAGTTATACTGGTGTAAGTTGTGAGTTATATTGGTGTAAGTTGAGAGTTATATTGGTGTAAGTTGTGAGTTATATTGGTGTAAGTTGAGAGTTATATTGGTGTAAGTTGTGAGTTATATTGGTGTAAGTTGTGAGTTATACTGGTGTAAGTTGTGAGTTATATTGGTGTAAGTTGTGAGTTATACTGGTGTAAGTTGTGAGTTATATTGGTGTAAGTTGTGAGTTATACTGGTGTAAGTTGTGAGTTATATTGGTGTAAGTTGAGAGTTATATTGGTGTAAGTTGTGAGTTATATTGGTGTAAGTTGAGAGTTATATTGGTGTAAGTTGAGAGTTATATTGGTGTAAGTTGTGAGTTATATTGGTGTAAGTTGTGAGTTATACTGATACAAGTTGTGAGTTATATCGATATAAGTTATGAGTTATATTGATACAACTTGTGAGTTATGTCGAAATAAGTTGTGAGTTATATCGATATAAGTAGATATTCCGATATAATGCGTGAATTGCAGGGTATATCGACATTAGTTGTAATATAAGTTGTGAGTTATATTAGTGTAAGTTGTGAGTTATATTGGTGTAAGTTGTGAGTTATATTGGTGTAAGTTGTGAGTTATACTGGTGTAAGTTGTGAGTTATATTGGTGTAAGTTGAGAGTTATATTGGTGTAAGTTGTGAGTTATATTGGTGTAAGTTGAGAGTTATATTGGTGTAAGTTGAGAGTTATGTTGGTGTAAGTTGTGAGTTATATTGGTGTAAGTTGTTACTCCAGCATAAGCTTAACAAACTGAAAAAAGTTACCAAGACGTGCCACAACAGACAATTTGGGACGCGTACCGACGTGTGCATTCGCGCACATATATGCCTGTACTTGAGAGCGTGCGTGCGCGTTCACGTGTTTACTGTGAATGTTAATGTGTGTGCAGCCATTACTGCCAGCGCCGGCCGTGGTGACAATAATCAACACGCCGGCTAATCCCCAGTGTTCCCCGCCCTGATCCCGTGGGACTGGAATTAGTCTTCCCAGGGGGGAGGGGGGCATTAGTAGGTACACGAGACGAATGACGAGTGTCTGCAAATACTCGTGACACGTGTCACACCACTGGTCAAACTAGTGGTCAACATTGGCGACGCCGCAGTCATTTGTTCAGTTTAAGAGGTAGTATTGCGATAACGACTGTGAGTATTACGATTACAACTATCACCGCCACCGCCACCGCCACCGCCACCGCCACCGCCACCGCCACCGCCACCGCCACCGCCACCGCCACCGCCACCGCCACCGCCACCGCCACCGCCACCGCCACCGCCACCGCCACCGCCACCGCCACCGCCACCGCCACCGCCACCGCCACCGCCATCGCCAGAAGAAGAAGAAGACGAAAAGATGAAATGACGAAAAGACGAAGGAGAAAAAGAAAATAGAAGATGAAGAATGAGAAAAGAAGAAGGATAACAAGAAGAAGAAGAAATTATGCTATATTAGATGTGCAGTGAGTAATATAATTATTATTAAAATGAACTACTTGAATTACTATATATATATATATATATATATATATATATATATATATATATATATATATATATATATATATATATATATATATATATATATATATATATATATATATATATATATATATATATATAAATATATATATATATATATATATCTATGTATATATATATATATATATATATATATATATATATATATATATATATATATGTAGATACTTGTCTCAAATTACACTTTCTAACTCTAGTTTATTCCAGTGACCAGTGGCATGCTGGTGGCTGGAATGAGTGGCGCCGCCTCGTTTTCTTTCAACAATATAATTGTTTTACAAATTTTAACATTTATCGATGTATATCGTATATCGTATGCTGTGCTTCTAAATACACGGTGAATATATATACTGGGCTCTCACTGTGTTGGCAGTGCTCTCACTGTGTTGGGAGTGCTCTCACTGTGTTGGGAGTGCTCTCACTGTGTTGGGAGTGCTCTCACTGTGTTGGGAGTGCTCTCTCTGTGTTGGGAGAGCTCTCACCGTGTTGGGAGTGCTCTCATCGTGTTGGGAGTGCTCTCACTGTGTTGGGAGAGCTCTCACCGTGTTGGGAGAGCTCTCACCGTGTTGGGAGTGCTCTCACCGTGTTGGGAGTGCTCTCACTGTGTTGGGAGAGCTCTCACCGTGTTGGGAGATCTCTCACCGTGTTGGGAGTGCGTACAAACACACACTTCAGAAATTGTATTATTTATGGTAATACAAAATTTTAATTACAATTTTACGTGTTCTGGCAAGTTCATGTTGAGACTTTTTACATTCTATTTATATTCAGACTGATATTTAGTATTATTGCTACGGGCATAGAATGTACAGGATTTATACATTAATATTTTATAAACTAATAAATGGAAAAATAGTGCTAAATTCAAACATTCAATTGAAACGTATGTGTAAGACATAACGAAATAACTACAACAAATATCAACGACGACGGGAAATAAAGAACAAAAGAATACTCAGTGTTTGGGAGTGATTCACTTAGTGTTTCTGATAGTCAGCTCGTGAGTTATAATGGTGCTCAGATAAACGGCCACTGCTCGCGCGCGAAGCCTGGCCGAGACGCACATAGGGACGGGTAAATGGAAAGCAATAACTCGGCTCGAGCAAGCGAACTAATCCGCCCACTTGACGAAGACATTTCCCCGGAGACGAGTCTAATCCTAGATTAAATCTGGCACGACTTAGCGACGCAATAAAACTGACGCGTACAGCGAGCGGGACATCAAGACGGCTGACGTTGATGGGACGTGTTTGTGCGGTTACTGTAGTAGAAAGTAACAGCCGTAAAGACGTTTGAGCCGACGTTTGAGCCGACGTTATCGCAGGTTATATGCAATGTCACTCCAGAGTGGACGGTTTCTTCGTTTGGTGAGATCAAGAAACATATATCGTGTCGATTTCGCTCGGCTTGAACTATGTACGATCAGATCAGATCCTAATTAAGAAAAACACGCTTACATAAATATAAAAATACATAATTTGTAAGCAACAAATGCTTTACATTCAATATCCACACGCATGTACATTTGTTATTATCGATTTAGCCAATTATGTGCTTCGGAATAATCCAGTGCACATCCAGTGCACAATGTTTTAGCAATATATATCGTTTATTTTATTAATATTCGGCTGTTCCTAAAGATACAAAGCTGAACACTAACTTCTGTTTGCAATAAATGAGATAATAGAACGAGAATTTAAAACAACGTGAAACCCTTTGCGCACATAACAAGTCATTAAATCAACATTGCGCAAAATAAACAAGATTTAAAATCGACCAAAGACAAACTCGACAGCCCTAAAACGAACCCTGAGCGCCCGTATAACAAGACAAATGCCAAATTACCTCGAACATAGCAACGAGAAACGTGGAAAACGTGAAATGTACCCGGCAACCGGCGTAGACGACAACATCACAACGCCGGTGAGACGCAAGAGTCGAGTGCAAATGAAATCGATTGTTCTATGTCGCGCGTTAACCCGGCAATTGCTTGTCGTAATCGAGTTGACAGAAAATAAAAGCGGCGAAATCACATTGCGTTTGCCGTATTGCGGATTGCTGGCCGTTAGCCGTTAGCCGTTAGCCGTTAGCCGGCGACCGAGTCTCGGACAGTGGGTCTGGGTGATTATGATGTGACGTAGACGGCGACTTTGGGACCAGGTCTAAGTGTCGTGTTTGCTCTGAGATGTCGCTGTTCTCGTTATACTGCGCGGATCTGATCGATCCGCTGGACCAAATGCAACGTTACGACCTGTAACGTTTAATATCTCCAAGCAGCATTGGTCAGCTTATTGAAGACCGTGTCCAGTTTGTTGTTCCTGCGTCTTTATTGGTGCTGCTTTGTTCTTTCGTTCGTTATTTCCTTCTTTCCTTCTTTCTTTCTTTCTTTCTTTCTTTCCTTCTTTCTTTCCTTCTTTCCTTCTTTCTTTCTTTCTTTCTTTCTTTCTTTCTTTCCTTCTTTCCTTCTTTCTTTCCTTCTTTCTTTCCTTCTTTCCTTCTTTCTTTCCTTCTTTCTTTCTTTCTTTCTTTCTTTCTTTCTTTCTTTTTTTCTTTCTTCCTCATTCATTCATTCATTCATTCACTCATTCACTCATTCACTCATTAACTCATTAACTCATTAACTCATTAACTCATTAACTCATTAACTCATTAACTCATTCACTCACTCACTCACTCACTCACTCACTCACTCACTCACTCACCCACCCACCCACCCACCCACTCACTCACTCACTCACTCACTCATTCATTCATTCATTCATTCATTAATAACAATTCTAATACTAATAATAATAATCATAAAAGTATTTATATATCGCCCGATCAATCGCGATAGTTCTCAGGCGCTTTACGTACATAGTGGTATTTTACAGGCCATAAGTTGCTAAGAGGATAATTACACAATTCATTCATCCTCGACCCCTGCCTGTCGACCAGCGAGGTGTATTCATGGCAGCCACTGCCCAGTGACGAGGCTGTCCGGCCGTCACTGGGCGACTCCCTCAGGTCGTCCAGTGACGGCCGGACAGCCTCGTCACTGGACGACTCCCTCAGGTCGTCCAGTGACGAGGCTGTCCCGGCCGTCACTTGGCGACTCCCTCAGTTCGTCCAGTGAAGAGCCTGTCCCGGCCGTCACTGGGCGACTCCCTCAGGTCGTCCAGTGTCGAGGCTGTCCGGCCGTCACTGGGCGACTCCCTCAGGTCGTCCAGTGACGAGGCTGTCCCGGCCGTCACTGGACAACTCCCTCAGGTCGTCCAGTGACGAGCCTGTCCCGGCCGTCTCTGGGCGACTCCCTCAGGTCGTCCAGTGACGAGGCTGTCCCGGTCGTCTCTGGGCGACTCCCTCAGTTCGTCCAGTGACGAGCCTGTCCCGGCCGTCTCTGGGCGACTCCCTCAGGTCGCATTATCGCTCGCCGCATATTGCTTTAACACCAATAAACGTCGTCGCCGGAGGAAATCAACATCGCACGAACGCTGCCAAATGAGCCGTCGCTGGGGCCTCGGGCGGGAACGGGACGGGAACGGAGGGACGCCGGGAGGAAATGGCCGGGGAACCTCGCGGAGGAACACGAGGTCGTATTTCGACGAAAGAAGTACTACGATGTGCGTGCGTGCGTGCGTGCGTGCGTGCGTGGAAGTGCGTGTGTTTGTGCGTGCGTGCATATGTGTGTCTGCGTGTGTGTGTGTGTGTGTGTGTGTGTGTGTGTGTGCGTGTGCGTGTGCGTGTGCGTGTGCGTGTGCGTGTGCGTGTGCGTGTGCGTGCGCGTGCGCGTGCGCGTGCGCGTGCGCGTGTGCGTGTGCGTGTGCGTGTGCGTGTGCGTGTGCGTGTGCGTGTGCGTGTGCGTGTGCGTGTGCGTGTGCGTGTGCGTGTGCGCGTGCGCGTGTGCGTGTGTGTGCCTGCGCGTGTGTGCTCCTACGTGTGTGCTTGTGCGAGCGCGCGCGTTTGTGTGTGTGCGTGCGTGCGTATGTTTCTTGCGTGTTTACATGATACGACTGATTACGTTAGAAAAATAACACATTTACTTCGATGTTAACATCGAACTCTAGGATTGGGTTTAGGATATAGGACCAAGGATTGGGTTTAGGATATAGGACCAAGGATTGGGGTTAGGATATAGGAACAAGGATTGGGGTTAGGATATAGGACAAAGGACCACATTGGAATTATTAATGCCACGTTTTATAATGTTGTGTTACTGTAGAGCATGTGTGTATGTTGGAGCGTGGGAGAACATGGGGGAGGGGCAAGGAAGCAACGCGGGAGGGAGGAAAGAGTTAGGGCGTGAGGATGGAAATGAAGGACAAATGATTAGGAAAGACCGGACGATGGAAGCCGGGAAAAAGGACAAACAGGAGAACCGTACGAGTGTTGGGTTGAGATGTTATCCAAGATGGACGTAGGACCTGTAATTACGCCGAGCGATAATAGGTAGTTTGCCGGCGGTCACGTGGCCGAATTACGCGGCGCCAGATTGTACAATATGACGTAATTACGTCCCGGAGTGCTGGAAAGATTGTCGTAGCTACTCGCGACTAATGGGCCGACAATTCGGACCACGGTTACAGGAAACTAGGTAGGCTGGACGCTTGACCGCTGGACGGGACTGACCAGTTGTTAATTCCAACTGGCCGTGCGCCTTTCCGCAATGCTCGTCCGACGGGAAATTGGCAACGAAACAATTAGTTGATGGCCTAATGGACTAGACGGCGGTGGAACAATATGGAATTTGAGCCAGCGTAGAACCGGTCGTTGGGGAGGGGTGGTGATGTCGACGACTCTATTGGCGATCTGATTAACGTTATTCTTAGCGCTGCACGCTGACTGGCTGTAGATTGTTTTTAAATTGACAAATGTTTTATTTTTAGAAAAAACCAATGTTAATATACACAATCTGATCGTTTTCATCTTAAAATTATAAACTATATTAATTCAAAAACCTTGACTGTCCAGATATGTTTTTATAAAGGGCAATGAGCCTTGTCGTTCACCATGCTTGACACTCGGACTAAAACGTAATGAGCCTTGTCGTTCACCATGCTTGACACTCGGACTAAAACGTAATGAGCCTTGTCGTTCACCATGCTTGACACTCGGACTAAAACGTAATGAGCCTTGTCGTTCACCATGCTTGACACTCGGACTAAAACGTAATGAGCCTTGTCGTTCACCATGCTTGACACTCGGACTAAAACGTAATGAGCCTTGTCGTTCACCATGCTTGACACTCGGACTAAAACGTAATGAGCCTTGTCGTTCACCATGCTTGACACTCGGGCTAAAACGTAATGAGCCTTGTCGTTCACCATGCTTGACACTCGGACTAAAACGTAATGAGCCTTGTCGTTCACCATGCTTGACACTCTGACTAAAGTGCAATGAGCCGTTCACTATATTTGACACTGACTAAAACTGAGCAGATAACGGTAAAATGATCAAACATGTTGTGCTATTGTAAGACACGTTTGGGCGATCAAGCTATTGGAACATATATAGTTTATATAACATGCCTTTACGATAAATGTTAAAACTTCGTACACTTAATAATTTACACTAAAACAAACAGTTTTATTGAACGTTTGCTGTGAACCTGCTACGTTCACAAGCTGCCACCCACCCAGCCCGCCACCCACCCACCCAGCCCGCCACCCACCCACCCAGCCAGAGTCAGTGCCTTGTTCCCGATCTGTTGATGTCAATCGTGTTTCAACGGCGCAAGAAACTGAACTCCGCGAGGACAGATACGCCATCCCGTCATCAACGGGGAAGTTAAGGAGTGGGTGGATCTCCCTGGAATGGACGGACTGGGGCTGTCGTTGTTCGTGTCAAATGTACGGACTGGGGCTGTCGTTGTTCGTGTCAAATGTACGGGCTGGGGCTGTCGTTGTTCGTGTCAAATGTACGCGTTAGGGCTGTCGTTGTTCGTGTCAAATGTACGGGCTGGAGTTGTCGCTGTTTGTGTCAAATGCACGGGCTGGAGCTGTCTTTGTTCGTGTCAAATGTACGGACTGGGGCTGTCGTTGTTCGTGTCAAATGTACGGGCTGGAGCTGTCTCTGTTCGTGTCAAATGTACGGACTGGGGCTGTCGTTGTTCGTGTCAAATGTACGGACTGGGGCTGTCGTTGTTCGTGTCAAATGTACGGGCTGGGGCTGTCGTTGCTCGTGTCAAATGTACGGGCTGGGGCTGTCGTTGTTCGTGTCAAATGTACGGGCTGGGGCTGTCGTTGTTCGTGTCAAATGTACGGGCTGGGCTGTTGTTGTTTGTGTCAAATGTACGGACTGGGGCTGTCGTTGCTCGTGTCAAATGTACGGGCTGGGCTGTTGTTGTTTGTGTCAAATGTACGGGCTGGGGCTGTCGTTGTTCGTGTCAAATGTACGGACTGGGGCTGTCGTTGCTCGTGTCAAATGTACGGGCTGGGGCTGTCGTTGCTCGTGTCAAATGTACGGACTGGGGCTGTCGTTGTTCGTGTCAAATGTACGGGCTGGGGCTGTCGCTGCTCGTGTCAAATGTACGGGCTGGAGCTGTCGTTGTTCGTGTCAAATGTACGGGCTGGGACTGTTGTTGTTTGTGTCAAATGTACGGGCTGGGGCTGTCGCTGCTCTTGTCAAATGTATGGGCTGGGGCTGTCGCTGCTCGTGTCAAATGTACGGGCTGGGGCTGTCGTTGTTCGTGTCAAATGTACGGGTTGGGCTGTTGTTGTTTGTGTCAAATGTACGGGCTGGGGCTGTCGCTGCTCGTGTCAAATGTACGGGCTGGGGCTGTCGTTGTTCGTGTCAAATGTACGGGTTGGGCTGTTGTTGTTTGTGTCAAATGTACGGGCTGGGGCTGTCGCTGCTCGTGTCAAATGTACGGGCTGGGGCTGTCGCTGCTCGTGTCAAATGTACGGGCTGGGGCTGTCGCTGCTCGTGTCAAATGTACGGTTTGGGGCTGTTGTTGTTTGTGTCAAATGTACGGGCTGGGGCTGTCGCTGCTCGTGTCAAATGTACGGGCTGGGGCTGTTGTTGTTTGTGTCAAATGTACGGGCTGGGGCTGTCGTTGTTCGTGTCAAATGCGTCCCAAGGCCCGTATTCTCGAAAAAACTTACGAATTCGTAAGTCAATTATTTCTGTCCCGAGGGATTAACTCACGGAATATCTGCGTAAATATTATTCGACCTGCTAAATAATGACCAGGCCTACTGAAGTACAATATAATCCACGTTGAATCTTAGCCGAGACTGACAGACCTGCGTTATAATATTAAATTCACCATGTTTCTTTGTATTACATATTCTGCGAGTATGCAGCTTTGCAGCCATATTTATGGAAAATTTAGTTACGAATTCGTTAAGTCTTTAAGACATAAGGATCCAGTAGAATACACTTCCTGTTTCGTGTATTAATAGAAGGTATCGCTTTCGCTTTTGCTACGGTTTTCTTGGGTTTTTTACGTTTTATTTAATGATTCTGTATTTTGTTGTGTACGAGTTCGTAAAGACAAACCGAGAATCGTAAGTACTTATTTTGTTGTGTACGAGTTCGTAAAGACAAACCGAGAATCGTAAGTACTTATTTTGTTGTGTACGAGTTCGTAAAGACAAACCGAGAATCGTAAGTACTTATTTTGTTGTGTACGAGTTCGTAAAGACAAACCGAGAATCGTAAGTACTTATTTTGTTATGTACGAGTTCGTAAAGACAAACCGAGAATCGTAAGTACTTATTTTGTTGTGTACGAGTTCGTAAAGACAAACCGAGAATCGTAAGTACTTATTTTGTTGTGTACGAGTTCGTAAAGACAAACCGAGAATCGTAAGTACTTATTTTGTTGTGTACGAGTTCGTAAAGACAAACCGAGAATCGTAAGTACTTATTTTGTTGTGTACGAGTTCGTAAAGACAAACCGAGAATCGTAAGTACTTATTTTGTTGTGTACGAGTTCGTAAAGACAAACCGAGAATCGTAAGTACTTATTTTGTTGTGTACGAGTTCGTAAAGACAAACCGAGAATCGTAAGTACTTATTTTGTTGTGTACGAGTTCGTAAAGACAAACCGAGAATCGTAAGTACTTATTTTGTTGTGTACGAGTTCGTAAAGACAAACCGAGAATCGTAAGTACTTATTTTGTTGTGTACGAGTTCGTAAAGACAAACCGAGAATCGTAAGTACTTATTTTGTTGTGTACGAGTTCGTAAAGACAAACTGAGAATCGTAAGTACTTATCCCACAGCTGTGGCTTCAACTGGTTTGTAGTAAGTTTGTAGTAAGTTCGTTGCAACTCTCCTACTGCAATCGAATAAGTTGCTTCAGCAAATACAATATCACCCTCGTTCTGTAAATAACAGCTAAGTTCAGTTTGAACTCCACGTGCGCACTCCACGTGTGCACTCCACGTGTGCACTCCTTATGAGAATACTGCCCTAATTCTGTCATGGACTTAATAAATCTAGAGAAGGACACTCTGAAATAAAGCCCCAGTACATTGTCCTAGTAGGACTTTGCTGTGTAATTCTCCAGATTTAGAGTACTATGCCCATGCTTCAGAGAGTACACCTGGTCTTTAACAGCTACACCCGGTCTTAAGTTGCTACACCCGGTCTTAAACTGCTACACCCGGTCGTAAGCCTCTACATCCAGTCTTACACTGCCACACCGATTCTTAAACAACTACACCCGGTCTTAAACTACTACACCCGGACTTAAGCTACTATACTTGGTCTTAAACTGATACACGCGGTCTTAAACTGCTACACCCGGTCTTCAGCTGCTACACCCGGTCTTAAATTGGTACACCCGGCCATAAAATGCTACCCCCGGTCATAATACATGGTGAAGTGAACCTATGCGCGACTTCACCAACCACCCAAGCGTGGAATGCGTCACCTGCCGATATTGCAGCGTCACTGTCATCAAATAACGTCTGATGACAGAGCGACAGGGGACGAACTGTAACACGATGGTCGGTGTCACTGTGATGACGGTATTGCGTGTTTATCGGGAGATCGCGGGTTGAAAGAACACTAGGACATTGTTCCTCGGTCACGGTAGGACGGTCTCGCTGGCAGTTAGTATTGAATTACAGCATTTTAGGTGAGCCTAAAAGAGGGGAGGAAGACATGACGAACAAAGTATGCGTCACTTCCTGACTGTGACGTAAGACACACCAAGTGCTGATGAATATTGACTTAATCTAGAGAGACAAGTTTACGTCTCGTAGCAGTTGTAGCGTGACGTTGTAGCGTGACGTTGTAGCGTGACGTTGTAGCGTGACGTTGTAGCGTGACGTTGTAGCGTGACGTTGTAGCGTGACGTTGTAGCGTGACGTTGTAGCGTGACGTTGTAGCGTGACGTTGTAGCGTGACGTTGTAGCGTGACGTTGTAGCGTGACGTTGTAGCGTGACGTTGTAGCGAGACGTTGTAGCGAGACGTTGTAGCGTGACGTTGTAGCGAGACGTTGTAGCGTGACGTTGTAGCGTGACGTTGTGGCGTGACGTTGCTCTTTCTTGTGTGCCACGGACTTATTTTATAGAAAGTTGGATGTGTTTTGTCATGCAGTCGTGTAGTCATCTAGTAGAGATCATGTAGTCATATAGTCATGTAATTATATAATGTAATCATTTAGTCACGTTGTCATGCTGTCAGATAGTCACGTAAAACCCAAGTACACTTTCATCGTAATGATGAAATGTGTATTATGGAAATGTGACGTCGTACACCTCATGGTACACCTCATGGTACGCGTATGTCTTCCAATCGTATACAGTCTGTATTATTGTGTATTCACTATGTACACGTGTGCTTGTATTTGTATGTACATTGTATCATTCCGTGCGCACCGCACAAACACCGAGGTCGGCTCTTTGGCGAGTCACGTCTGAAAGCGGGACTAAAAAAACGATAAACAGTCGCCCGTTGATACAAAGTGTTTACTGTGTCATAAAAGACGCGATGCTGCACAAATGGGTTTATTGGCGCTGTACACTGGGGTAAACGGGGGAGAAAAAGTAAACTGAATATCTACCCTTTATGAGTAATACAGTTATACAGCATTATAAACTTAGTACTGGTAATAAATAATTAAATTATTCGAAGCCGACTTGCTACCTCGCGGTGAGCGCGCCAACTCTGCGTGACGAATGCGTGTACTGAACCCCCGATATTGCGCAAGATTTTGACGTACATGTACGTACGTACGGGGATGGCATTTCAAAAGCGCAGGGTATGATTAATAGAGAGGAAGTACGAATTGGCCGCTCCCAAACATCATGCGAATGCTCTTATTTTATGTTATGTCTTCATTTATATTTATATCAAAGAGTACAGAAATAAGGACTCGGTGTATCGTGTATCGTAGAGCGAGCTGTATATACGATAGCTTATACATTGTGTGCGTATGTGTGTGTGTGGGGGGGTGGGCTTGAATGCACATGCGCGCGTGTTATACCTACTTCCGGTCGGGGCGATTAGATTTGAAGCAATTTTTATGCGATACTGTAAATGGTTGTGGTGGATTTCGGTCTGTTTTTGCTACGCAGACTGACAAAAACATACCAAACCATCACGCGAAGCCCGTGGCAAAAACAGTCGTCACCAGCCACAGGAATTCATTCAGATGAAATTTACATATAAACGACCCCCACCAGTGCGGCACGTGAAGTCTGCTTGTTGCCATTGACGACGAAGACGTCACGGCGCGTGCTGTTGTCATGACAACTCGGGAAAGTTGCGAGTAACACGCGGCTTTATTTCCGCCGAGATTCAAAGTAGCTTTTACAGTTGTCTTTTAAAGTTTACCGACGCCATCACGATCTGTGATACTCGGCCAGTCGCCTTTACTCGTTATGTTTCTTCGAGACGTCAATGTCGGTCGCTGAAACGTTGTCGAGTCTTGGAAGGTGCTTTTGTCGCGTCAATCACGTCGCGTTGACAAACGACACGCGTCGCAGCATACTGACAGGTGGAGTTTTTACGGCGAGCTCTCACGCTCTGACGAACAGCCTTCTCCCCGTCGTAGGGTCGCCTCGCTGCAAAGCTATTAACCCCTACGGTCGACGCGAAGATATCATTAAATTCAGCGCCTGGTTTCGACGTCGGTAAAAATCCACATATTAACGACGTGTGTGTGTGATCTAATATGTTATTCTGTATAAAATTAACATATGAATTTATTAGTTTGCTATACAGACGCGGTAGTTCGGCGGTTAGAGAGGGCCGGTGTTACAGTTCGGCGGTTAGAGAGGGCCGGTGTTACAGTTCGGCGGTTAGAGAGGGCCGGTGTTACAGTTCGGCGGTTAGAGAGGGCCGGTGTTACAGTTCGGCGGTTAGAGAGGGCCGGTGTTACAGTTCGGCGGTTAGAGAGGGCCGGTGTTACAGTTCGGCGGTTAGAGAGGGCCGGTGTTACAGTTCGGCGGTTAGAGAGGGCCGGTGTTACAGTTCGGCGGTTAGAGAGGGCCGGTGTTACAGTTCGGCGGTTAGAGAGGGCCGGTGTTACAGTTCGGCGGTTAGAGAGGGCCGGTGTTACAGTTCGGCGGTTAGAGAGGGCCGGTGTTACAGTTCGGCGGTTAGAGAGGGCCGGTGTTACAGTTCGGCGGTTAGAGAGGGCCGGTGTTACAGTTCGGCGGTTAGAGAGGGCCGGTGTTACAGTTCGGCGGTTAGAGAGGGCCGGTGTAACAGTTCGGCGGTTAGAGAGTACCGGTGTTACAGTTCGGCGGTTAGAGAGGGCCGGTGTTACAGTTCACATGCTGCTGTTTCGAAACTTTCGGTCGTTCACACCACTTCGCCTCTGTCTTTTGTGAGAGATACAAAATGCCGTTGGTCCCTTCTACCTGGTGTCGGTGCCAGGGGAAGTAAAATATCCCACACAGGGGGTAAATGTGTAACTTGTCGTGGACTCGAGCCCCCAACAATCGGAGACAGAAACGTTCATGACGCGGCTGCCAACTACCTCGCATGGTGACAGGGTTGCGTGATCATATGTATGTACTATTAGTATGTACCATTAGTATGTACCATTAGTATGTACCATTAGTATGTCGTTATCTATTCCGTCTTGAGCGGAAACATTGCCAATTCGAAATGAGAAATTTTTGGGGCAAGCAGCCGTTAAACATTCGTTAATTCTCAGAAAATTTACGCTGTTATAATATCCGAACAACGCCTCTTACTATCACTGTATTAGTGCGCCGACAAAAAAGAGATCTTACAAATAAGTGAACGAGTCTATTTAATATAAGTTGCAGTTTGAAGAACATTTCACTATGAAACTATAGCGGACTATTTTCTCGATTATACAAACCACTGCACGGCACCCGTTACCACGGCACCCGTTACCACGGCACCCGTTACCACGGCACCCGTTACCACGGAACGCAAACACGATTCTCACAAGTCAGCCGCGAGCGACGACACTTCCTCCAGTGACGTCACACAGCTGCTGTCGTCAATAATTCGATTCCAACCCAATAAAATCGTCATTAATCGACCGGCCCCGGTCTAGCCCCGTAGGATCAGTGCCGAAACTGATTCAATAATTCGACGAAATCAGTTTATCGGCGTTGATTTGGACGCGGAGATTCGGCGCGGGGAAACACAACGGGAAAAAGGCCATTGAGTGGGGGGGTGTAGAGGGCGCTGCACGCTGAGGCCAGGCTCACGATGTGGTAGTGGATGTCGCCAACATGACTGGCACGAATTCCTTGTAGCCTTGCCTGGCGCACCCCCATCTCAGGGAAACAAGAAACAAGGGCAGTCACCCTTTCGTCGTTTTACGTCTATTATAAGACTTGTAGATATCCGTTTATTAATTATGATTATTATATTACATTTATTATTTTATGATTGCATGCGTGTACGCGCTTACGAACGGGCTTATCTTAGATATATGACACTTTTTATTTTAGTAATAATAATAATCCGTTAAAATCATAGTAGTTCAAACCATCAACACCAGGAAGGCAATGGCACGGAGAGCACTCAACCAAAGACACAAACACCGGGAAGGCAATGGCACGGAGAGCACTCAACCAAAGACACAAACACCGGGAAGGCAATGGCACGGAGAGCACTCAACCAAAGACACAAACACCGGGAAGGCAATGGCACGGAGAGCACTCAACCAAAGACACAAACACCGAGAAGGCAATGGCACGGAGAGCACTCAACCAAAGACACCAACACCAGGAAGGCAATGGCACAGAGAGCACTCAACCAAAGACACAAACACCGGGAAGGCAATGGCACGGAGAGCACTCAACCAAATACACAAACACCGGGAAGGCAATGGCACGGAGAGCACTCAACCAAAGACACAAACACCGGGAAGGCAATGGCACGGAGAGCACTCAACCAAAGACACAAACACCGGGAAGGCAATGGCACGGAGAGCCCTCAATCAAAGACACCAACACCGGGAAGGCAATGGCACGGAGAGCCCTCAATCAAAGACACCAACACCAGGAAGGCAATGGCACGGAGAGCACTCAACCAAAGACACAAACACCGGGAAGGCAATGGCACGGAGAGCACTCAACCAAAGACACAAACACCGAGAAGGCAATGGCACGGAGAGCACTCAACCAAAGACACAAACACCGGGAAGGCAGTGGCACGGAGAGCACTCAACCAAAGACACAAACACCGGGAAGGCAATGGCACGGAGAGCACTCAACCAAAGACACAAACACCGGGAAGGCAGTGGCACGGAGAGCACTCAACCAAAGACACAAACACCGGGAAGGCAATGGCACGGAGAGCACTCAACCAAAGACACAAACACCGGGAAGGCAATGGCACGGAGAGCACTCAACCAAAGACACAAACACCGGGAAGGCAATGGCACGTAGAGCACTCAACCAAAGACACAAACACCGGGAAGGCAATGGCACGTAGAGCACTCAACCAAAGACACAAACACCGGGAAGGCAATGGCACGGAGAGCACTCAACCAAAGACACAAACACCGGGAAGGCAATGGCACGGAGAGCACTCAACCAAAGACACAAACACCGGGAAGGCAATGGCACGTAGAGCACTCAATCAAAGACACCAACACCGGGAAGGCAATGGCACGGAGAGCACTCAACCAAAGACACAAACACCGGGAAGGCAATGGCACGTAGAGCACTCAACCAAAGACACAAACACCGGGAAGGCAATGGCACGTAGAGCACTCAACCAAAGACACAAACACCGGGAAGGCAATGGCACGGAGAGCACTCAACCAAAGACACAAACACCGGGAAGGCAATGGCACGTAGAGCACTCAACCAAAGACACAAACACCGGGAAGGCAATGGCACGTAGAGCACTCAACCAAAGACACAAACACCGGGAAGGCAATGGCACGGAGAGCACTCAACCAAAGACACAAACACCGGGAAGGCAATGGCACGGAGAGCACTCAACCAAAGACACAAACACCGGGAAGGCAATGGCACGGAGAGCACTCAACCAAAGACACAAACACCGGGAAGGCAATGGCACGGAGAGCACTCAACCAAAGACACAAACACCGGGAAGGCAATGGCACGGAGAGCACTCAACCAAAGACACAAACACCGGGAAGGCAATGGCACGTAGAGCACTCAACCAAAGACACAAACACCGGGAAGGCAATGGCACGGAGAGCACTCAACCAAAGACACAAACACCGGGAAGGCAATGGCACGTAGAGCACTCAACCAAAGACACAAACACCGGGAAGGCAATGGCACGTAGAGCACTCAACCAAAGACACAAACACCGGGAAGGCAATGGCACGTAGAGCACTCAACCAACATATGGAAGTCAACACTCCCACGCAAAATGAAGCAGCGACTATTAATGCCAACAGTGGAGTCTGTACATTGGAGTCTGTACAGTGGAGTCTGTACAGTGGAGTCTGTACATTCTGTACATTGGAGTCTGTATTCCTCTACAGAGGAGTCGATGTTGCACAAGATATACACGATATTGCACACGATGCTGTGAACAACCATCACGTGACCATACTGTGACCATCACGTGACCATACTGTGACCATCATGTTGTTATCTACTAGACTAAGGTTTGTTACTCAATCTCTAGGAACTGCTCAAACACGGACAGAACTTATTTGATTTCGCAGACAATTAAACGTAGATTTGTGGCATTAGTTGACGTTTCCTTCGGGTGAAATAACGCAATTTTTTTTGTCACTGACGACGACGACTACAATTGATTGGTGCCGTTTTGTGACGTCCAAGTTCAATGACGTTCTTGTGACGAGCTTGTTGCAATCTTTCAGGATAAATCGGTTGTTTTATAGCCAGTCACACGGGACTGTTGTTGTCTGCGTGACTGCGTGACAGACGTGACTGTGTGACAGGCGTGACTGTGTGACAGGCGTGACTGTGTGACAGGCGTGACTGTGTGACAGGCGTGACTGTGTGACAGGGATGAATCTGGGTTTGCGGTGGTGGAAAGCTCCGGCAGTGCATTCCACGTGTTTCACACACAATGAATGTTGCTCTGTTTTTGTTGAGCTGTCACATCTAACGAACAGTGCACCACTGACGAGCCGACTTAGAACTATTCTAAGCTGTAATTATTATTGTCATAGTTGAAATGGAACCACACCCACACTTCTTTGTCTAATCGGTGTACACTGTAACTGGTAAGTCTGCGCGAACAGCCTTGTTTTTGAGAAAACCGCGAACAGTCCTCAGAGTCACGTATAAAATATGTTTTGCAACTTGTGTCAACTTGTGTCAACCTTGCGTCACGTACCCGGATACTAGGCTATTTCTGTCAATATTAAGAAATACTTTTACTTTTGTAACAATACAATTAAGTGCGCGTCCTTGTGTGGTGTTTTAATGAACATCGCATGAATTTTAATAAATCTCTATGAGTACACTGTATGATTAATAAAAATTATATGTTTATATAACTCGTTTTAATGAGCTAATATGTAATATCCAGCAAAGCGTTTTTAATAAACAAAACGTAATATACAGGTTTATACCTGACACGAAGCTCGTTGAAACTAGTTAATTAAAATAAGATGTCACACACAAACCTACCGGTTGAAATTATAACCAGCGCGTCACCGCGGCTTGTGCTTACACACTTGGTTGGTTTCTAAGCGTGCCCTCGGGAATTATAATCGGGTTTTGTGTCAATACGGGCAACTCCCTGTAAGCCTTTTCTAAACATTTCTTACAATTTGTTTTGTTGTTGTAACTACTTTATTTGAAACTCGTGGTTTAATAACAATGACGTTTAATTCCCTCCTGTTTTTGTCGTGGTTGCGAACAATAGAACAGTTGTGTAACTCCGAAATCTGCGACCGCTTCCATTATCGCCCCCCGGCGCCAACATTCCTGATTCACGGGGACACTTCTAATAAGTTATATATTTTTACCGCGCCTTCCCCCCCCCTGATTTCGTTGTTCATAGTATGTACAATATGCCCCTGGTAGACATGCTCACCCAAACACCATTTCACTTCTATTAATTGAAGCATTCAGCCACGCTGCAATTGCTGGGCGAAAGCTGCTCGATCTTATAAATCCATCACTGAAATCCGACCACTGTCTACAGCTAAGTACTCATTTATACAGCTGAGTGAACTGAGTGAACTGAGTGAACTGAGTGACCTGAGTGAACTGAGTGAACTGAGTGAACTGAGGCAAGGGGGGGTGAACGAAATTGGCCACGTTTGAAACGACCACAAGATGATTCGAACTAAGGTCCTCTGGACTGACAGTCCGGTGTTCTAAACGCCGAGCCACCGCACAACACCTACTTTCACTTCGAGTTAGTCTTGCTGCGTAGAGGCAAAACAAGCAGACTTGTTTGTTGTGGGAAAATGTAAAATCCACCGGACGTACACGTAGAGTTGTGTAATGCTGCACAAGTGTATCATTATAGCTGCCTATACGATACGTCGCTCTTTTTATACGCAATTAATAAGCAATCGTGTCACGTGGGTTGCGATGACGGAGCCCCCCCCCCCCCCGTGCAAACGTGGCTCCTTCTGTCCTCCAGGTAGAGCAGTGTTTCTTAACATTGTTTTGGTCACGGTCACGGACCCCTTTGAGAATCTAGAGAAAGCTATGGATCCCCCCCAGAAAAACGCACAAACAGGAAGGAACACGACGAAATAATAAATTTTTCCCCAGTTCACGGACCCCCTGAAGTCTTTCCCTGGGGGTCCATGGACCACAGGTTAAAAATCCCCGAGTTAGAGCAACTAGCAAAAATACCCACCCGCCTGAGGGGGTAATTTGGTAGTTCGTAATGACTGGAAAGATAACAATATTTACAATAGTTCCGGAGACACAACATTACCACGGAACTAAACATCTACGTCTTGGCACTTGCTGCCGCCAGTCACTATCTTGATGGCTTCTTGAAATCCAAATCTCGAAATTGCGACGTAATACTGGCGGTAACAGTAGTGTACATTGATATGGAAGAAAGGCTGGGTTACGTAACTTGGAACAATCGTAGAAAACGTGCATAGACTTGCGAATAATTGCATACGTAATAGCTTTGAAGGGTAATTCGATTGTTAGTAAAAAGGGTAACAGTGGGTTGAATTTAAAAACAAAGTGTCATGAGTCCTTCGTGTGATCGAAGACGAACCCGTCAAAGTGTGGGGCCCGAGACACGCAGATCGTCCAGGAGGATGATAGCAGCACATACAGGCTCGATTATAGTAACATGTTACTAATGTTACGGTTACGCATGGTTCCACCTACACTGCTGTGTTACTGCTGTTAACACGGATTATTAAAGCGAATTTTCAACAATATAAAGTTTGATTTACGAAAGTTCATTAAAGGCACACAAAGGTACATCTGACTATTTTCTTTTTCTTTACAGTACTATCGCATATAAAACTTAAAATTACTGTTGGAAAACTGATCTATGACAGAGGACTTAGTGCAAGCATGTGTCACGATCCACGACATTTATTGTCTTACTTTGAAATTACACCCCGTTTATGGAACATTTTCAGCTGCTTTAGTGATGTATGAAATTTTTTTAAATCATCCAAAGTCCCATTAATCAATAGAATGGTCCTATGGCTGTAACATGCATAGTGATGGTCCGGTGGCTGTAACGTGCATAGTAATGGTCCGATGGCTGTAACATACATAGTGATGGTCCGATTGCTGATTCAACCATGGTTTGACGGGTCGACACAATTGTCTCTTGGCTGGAAGAACAACAGTCGGTTGGCCGCGTAAACAACGTAATTGCTTGACCATAGACTGGACACAGAGTTGACAGCAAAAGCCGCTCAAAGTGGTCATCAATGGAAACGAATGAGACGATCGCTGACCATTGTTTCCCCTTGTCATGCGGACAGCCCTGGCCCCGGGCCATGTCACGTGATGGTCCAGTGCGTCCGGTGGGGTAATTGCCCCAGTGTTGTCGCTGACCGGTGCTGACCAATTTCGGTAACTTGAAGCGAGCGGTGGACGTTTCCAGGCTTGTTTACTAAAGGTTGATTGATGTCCAAGACACAAACAACACAAACAACATTCCACGTTGTCATTCATCCGTGAAACACGTCATTTCAGAAAGTGAAAACTATTATTACCTGCATTAATATTGGTCGTTCTTCAATTAA
>OY759268.1:51699338-51724338 GCA_963662155.1 Lamellibrachia columna | reverse complement strand
TATACATGAACAAAAAATCATATAAAAATAAAATAAGCAGCAAGCGAACATCATTTAAACGATGATGTCAAATAATATAAACATAAATGAAACAACGAACGAACAACATGTAAAAAGTTAAAAAAAAAAAAAAATAAACAACCTCACATAGACTATGAACGAACACCATATAAACATTAAACTAAACAATGAACGAACACCATATAAACGACGAATGAACATCATAAAATTAGAAACAATGTACGCACGTCATACAAACAATGAACGAACATCATTTAATCAATCAACGAACATAATTTAAGCATCAAATTAACAACAAATGAACATAAAAGAAACAACGAACGAGCATCATTTAAACAACAAATGAACGTCGTTTAAACATAAAATAAATAACAGACAAACATCATAATTATAAACAATAAACGAACATATTTTAAACATGCAATCAATAACCAACAAACATCATCTAAACATCAAAAAATACGACGTCAATAATTATTGCCCGGAGGGCAAGGGTTAATTACACACGGGTGTTTCTCGCGAGACAGGCCAACCAGCCTACCCACTGAAGCGAGAACGCTTCTGTCGACGAATGCCTGAAATACACTCTCTCCTCCCAGTAAATTCACTCGACACGGCTGAACGAATCAAACATCCGAAACGTCGGGTAATTACAAAACATCCTGAAAGTGTCCAGTATTTCCGCAGTATTGCTTGCTTCGCTATTCACCGCTCGACAGAGGTGAGCAGAGATCTCCGTTGTACAACTCGTAGAAAGATTGCACGCGTTGCCTTGACAACGACGTTATACGTGTCGGCGACGTCAGCTGTCTCCACGGTGATCACGTTGCACGCGACAAGACGCGCTCAAATCGAAGACGTTTTTCGTCCGTTAAAATCCGCGCAATAAAATCCGGTTGTGCGACGTTTTCCTAACGAACGCTGACTGCGAGGTGTTTGGCGCTCAGAAGACCCGGCTAGACTGATCTAGCTGACAAACACGCCGCAAATACATAGCCGTCGTCGCACACGACCCAAGCACATAAATTCGCCTTTTCAGAGCTAAATAATACGAAATTCGCCGTAGACGGTCGGGTGGCGTGAATGCGTGTATTGTGCGAGGTTGCGCCGTCGGCGGTGACGAATTGAAGCATTTATTATGAACCAGCCGCCGCGCAATCTCGGCTAATGACCGTATTGTCCGAAATCTAGTAGGACACAGGTCATTATTTCCGCCATTGATTCCAGTACTAAGTCAGGCAGACAATTCCAAACTGTGCCAAAGTCACGATTAGGTTTTAATAAAAACAATACACTTAGACGTTTGTCTTATAGTACACCTGCCGCACAGTTGTCGTCCAATCCTACAATTCTGTTTTCGATCGAACAACATTTACAATGGAAGATTGTTCGCTGCCAGCAAGTACACATTTATTCCTGTAGATGTCGCAGTTTACAAACGTGTCTTCTCTCTGTTCATAATATTGCGTTAGGGTGAACAAATCCTCGAAAGGGGACAGTCTCAAAACCACCAGCACTTTATTCGCATGACACGAACCGGGAAGGAAATTGATGATTTGTTCTCCCGGTCTCGAACGGAAGGCGACACGTCACTGACGATTCTCGACGATTGGGCGGTGAACTGTCTGTCCCGTCGACAGCGGCACCAGACGACTCACGCCGGCGGCCCGCTGACTGAAGGCATTCATTGCGGCTGACTGGATGCTTTCACGACGGGAGGACGGCGGGCCGACGTTATAACGACGGCGGGCCGACGTTATAACGACGGCGGCCACGCGCAGCTGAGAGACGGAATTTAATAACGTCTTTCGCTGCCACCGCGTACCTCCGGGGGGAGGGGGGGGGGCACCGCATACCTCCGGGGGGGGGCACCGCATACCTCCGGGGGGGCACCGCATACCTCACTGGGGCGGGGGACGTATGAATCCCGATTCCGATTTTTTTTGTTATGTGTTGTCCAATGTTGTTACTAAAACTTCTAAGAAAATGTGCTTCGTTATCGAGTCATCCTTTCTACATAATATGTGTTCACTAGTGAGTTCACCTGTGACGGTGTCCTGTACGATGAAGTGACACGTGGATGAGTTCACTAGTGACGGCGTCCTGTACGATGAAGTGACACGTGGATGAGTTTACTAGTGACGGCGTCCTGTACGATGAAGTGACACGTCGATGAGTTTGCTAGTGACGGCGTCCTGTACGATGAAGTGATACGTGGATGAGTTCACTAGTGACGGCGTCCTGTACGATGAAGTGACACGTCGATGAGTTTGCTAGTGACGGCGTCCTGTACGATGAAGTGACACGTGGATGAGTTCACTAGTGACGGCGTCCTGTACGATGAAGTGACACGTGGATGAGTTTGCTAGTGACGGCGTCCTGTACGATGAAGTGACACGTCGATGAGTTCACTAGTGACGGCGTCCTGTACGATGAAGTGACACGTCGATGAGTTCACTAGTGACGGCGTCCAGTACGATGAAGTGACACGTCGATGAGTTCGCGGCATTGCAACAATTAAAACCCTACCACAATTTATGAATATTGAACGAGAATCTTTAATAATGTCCACGGTTTACTTATTGTTGTTGTTGTTGTTGTTGTTGTTATTGTTGTTAATGTCGTTATTGTCGTTATTGTCGTCGTCGTCGTTGTTGTTGTTGTTGTCGTTATTGTCATTATTGTCGTTATTGTTGTCCCTCCCCCGCCCCCCTCCCCCGCCCCCCCCTCCCACTGTTCGCCGCCGGGCCAGGATACGCCGCTGGTCCAGTGAGATTTATAAAAATGAAAGTCCATGGACGACTCAGCTCAAAGTGTCTGTCCACGCAGCGGTTAAAGCTACGTGGCTGACGATTACTGTAGGGGTAGGTTAGGGGTCATTTGGGGTAAATTACCAAAGTTAAATTACAATTAAGTGATTTATTTATTTAATTTTCCCAACGTTTACCTGAATATGACCCATTCAATTGATATATTATCTTTATCGCTTATCGAACAAATCGCCGATGTAGACTTAAAGTGATACGCTCTGCCAACGCCAGCACCTGGCCTGACACTAAACACCTGTCCGGACACTAAACACCTGGCCGGACACTAAACACCTGGCCGGACACTAAACACCTGGCCGGACACTAAACACCTGGCCGGACACTAAACACCTGGCCGGACACTAAACACCTCGTTCACAAACACTCTCTTAGAACAATTATAGGTCTATGTGGGCTGCAATGGCTTCACTTCATCACAACCTGAACACAGGGAGGAAGAGAAAAACATCGTGACGACAAACGAATATATAGTCACAAGGTTCTTCGTGTTTCCACTCCTGTCTGTCTGTCTCTCTGTCTGTCTGTCTGTCTGTCTGTCTGTCTGTCTGTCTGTCGGTCTGTCTGTCTGTCTGTCTGCCTGTTTCTCTGTCTGTCTGTCGATCTGTCTGTCTGTCTGTCCCTCTTTCTCCCACTCTTTATAGCTCCATCTTCTTCCCTCCCTCACATCTCCCTCTCATTCTCCCCCCGCCCCTCACTCTACCCTCCCCCGTCCCTCTCCCTTCCTCGTCCCTCTCCCCCCTCATCCCCCACTGTCCCTCTTCATCTCGTCGTGATTTTCATCTTTCTTCTGTTTCTCGAGGTCGCGTGTGCCGAGTCCTGTGTCGCTGACAGTCGCCGTACGTCGGTCGATACGAAGTCCAGGGACACGGGCGACATCTTCCCGTGGCGTCTGTCATCCCCTCACTCAGCCCACTTTGCACACCTGGTGGGATTGGGAAGGGAATTTACATATTTTAATTAAGGATGTTGGCGTCTTCAAAAGCCCCGACAGCCACTCCCTCTTCCATGTCTCCATTTCAAAGCCCCCGGGAGGCCACTGGGGGTCATTAGGGTGGTTTCAGGGGTTTGTTACGTCGTCAGGGTTCGCACCCGAAGTGTCGGTTTCATCAGTGTGAAGTCAGCAGTGAACAGCTTGCAGCGTTCTGACAGGAGCGCATGCGCACGCGCACGCGCACGCGCACGCGCAATGTTCTCTTGCCTACGACGCACATTTTAAAAATAATGTAGGCTGGTGTTATGGGTACAGCCCCGGACGTAGTGCAAAACGGCTTATGGTCCGGCTAGTGGTCCGGCTAAAGGTCCGATACTTCATGTGCGCATGCGCTATGAGAACCTGCTGGTAAAAAAATAACAGCAACTTAAGTTCCGTCACTGCCAGACAACGTATGAATCAGCACTAACTGGAACTATATGTCTGGATTTCTTCATTTCGTGTTATCCATACACCGTCGATACTATGTACATACTATGTACATAGTATCTACGTCCTTTACATATATGGTCTTGGTCTCTTCACGTTTACTCGTCTGGGCCCGTGGTGGCCGGGGCCAGACATGTCAAGGAAAACATGAATCACGCCTCTGTGCTTTCCCGACACACACAAGGAAGGCCAATTTTGTCTTTGAGAAAACAAACTGTCCACACATACCCTGGGTGACAAACACATACCCTGGGTGACAAACACATACCCTGGGTGACAAACACATACCCTGGGTGACAAACACATACCCTGGGTGACAAACACATACCCTGGGTGACAAACACATACCCTGGGTGACAAACACATACCCTGGGTGGCAAACACATACCCTGGGTGACAAACACATACCCTGGGTGACAAACACATACCCTGGGTGACAAACACATACCCTGGGTGACAAACACATACCCTGGGTGACAAACACATACCCTGGGTGACAAACACATACCCTGGGTGACAAACACATACCCTGGGTGACAAACACATACCCTGGGTGGCAAACACATACCCTGGGTGACAAACACATACCCTGGGTGACAAACACATACCCTGGGTGGCAAACACCTCCGAGCAAATTCATCTCTACGGTGTTTACTCAGGAGTGGTTATTTTCTATTTCATTGTTCAAGATGACGTTTGCTCTCGCTGTATCGGAATGAACACATTGCAAGTATGATTCAATGTGTTCATTCCGATACAGCAGAGCATTGCTATTATCATCAAACAAATCTGAACATTGTTGTAAGAAATGTGTTCTGTAACTTTGTCGGAAAATAGATTTGCTCATACAATATTTACATACCAAGATGGGGTATTTGATCACATTTTAAAAGTTGTAGATGCTTGTTAAAATTAATATTTTTTTCTTAAAGGAGTGTAAAGTTGCGGCTGAAGATTTGCAGGTGTGGCGCTTCCTCCTATATTCAACCACTAAATTAACAAAACCGGGCAACTACAGACACCATTTCTATGCACCAATTTGTTATTTATGCAGTGTTTTAATGCTAAATCATTAGGTGCCCCCTTTATACACTAACATTTAAATATCTTTACACATTTGTTATCACTAGAACTGGCTTGGTTTTTATTCCAAACTGAAACTATTTTACATTTCTCTACATGCTATATGTACACTTGCATTTATACAGAAACACATTTAGAAACATAGTCTAATGCATGGGTCCACTCGGCTGCAAGTTGCCAGCCCAAAATGTTTACTTTAGACAGAAATTTGCAGAAGTTACCATTTGTCATCAACTTATGACCCTTCCAGAGGACATTCTATTGTCTAGGCCTTCCCTCCAATTCACAGGTGCCTGAATGACCAGGTAACTCCAGTTGGTACAGTGTCTATGTGGTCTGTGATGTTCTCCCTCCCATTCACACAAGTCTCAACCTGATCTCTCTCAGGCTAGGGACTGGTATAGTGTCTACAGACCGTTTGAAAACACATAGATAACCTGTAATACCAACTGCTAAATGAGCACTTAATTAAGAGTTAATTGGGAATTTGTCAATTAAATTAACCCCTTTTGGTGAAGTTAATTAACTAAATGAAATTAATTTAATTGAGTTAATTAAATTAACACATTAACAATTTAAATTAACCCATGCTTGATATATATATATATATATATATATATATATATATATATATATATATATATATATATATATATATATATATATATATATATATATATATATATATATATATATATATATATATATATATATGGGAAGGTTCGGTAATAATATGAGCCCCACGTTTTCACTTTGATATTCTGGAGCCGTATGACTAGACATTTGCTGTGTGTAAAGTGGACGTAAAAGTCATCGTGGCAGACTATTACTATGGGCGTAATTGCACACGTGGGTTACTTGCTTTTTCTATAAGGACGAGGATAATATTTTCTAAAAATGGTTCATATTACATTACGCGTTGGAAATATGACCATGGCATGTGGATACTATTGGCATGAGTCATCACATTACTCAATATGGTCCTAGACACACTAGAGTCATAGCCTAACCCAATACAAGAGTCATTACTAAACATGCACGCACACATGCACGCACACATGTACGCACACATGCACGTAACATGCACGCACACACACACGGACGCACGAACGCACGCACGCACGCACGCACGCACGCACGCACGCACGCACGCACGCACGCACGCACGCACGCACGCACGCACGCACGCACGCACGCACGCACACACACACACACACACACACACACACACACACACACACATAGGCACACACATGCACACACACACACACACACGCACATATGCACACACATGCACACGCACACATTTACGCATACAAACTCTCATATGCACACATACATATTCCCTAGATTGCACGTAGTTCATATTACCCAGAAGGTAATGCAGTTCTCTTTTTGTCTCCAGGTGGGAAATTTATAATAAATGCTTATATAATTGCCTATGACACAGGCTGACAGATTAATGAACTCATCGAAAAACGTATTTCATGTTGATGCAGATTACACGTATATGATCTAGGTGCACTCATCCAACATTTCTAAATTGTGTTGTCTTATCATTGCAAACAAGTATGCTGAGTTAAATACAAGTATGCTCACATTACCGTACCTTCCCGTATAATATATATATATATATATATATATATATATATATATATATATATATATATATATATATATATATATATATATATATATATATATATATATATATATATATATATATATATATATATATATATATATATATATATATATATATATATAGATATAGATATAGATATAGATATAGATATATATATATATATATATATATATATATATATATATATATATATATATATATATATATATATATATATATATATATATATAATTATATATATATATATATATATATATATATATATATATATATATATATATATATATATATATATATATATATATATATATATATCTCTCTCTCTCTCTCTCTATATATATATATATATATATATATATATATATATATATATAACTGGTCCAATGTTTACGTCACAGAAGACAAAATATGTGAACTGTGTTGAAGAACTACATTATTATACATGTCTTACAAACAACTCAAAACGCGAGTGTCCACCTCTGACGAGGAGTCTTCCCCGTCAATTACGTCGCCCGGGCGAGTGACGTGTCATTGACGCTGTCAAGGCGTCGCTGGCGGTCGGGATAATGAAAGGTAAACAAATGTGGAAATTAGCGTGCTTTAAGGCGACGGACGCGACCTGAATGGCGGCGTCGCTTTAATCTCCTCTCGCGGGCGACAATTAGCAGTTTTGTGGATTGCACTCGACAAGATGAAAGCGCCAGATCCGTGTATAAATACGACTTGTTGCGAACAATGACGCGCAACAAAGTCGTAGATTGCCCGGGCGGACCGTGAGGGGGGCGTGGCGGGGTGAGGTGGCTGGTTGGAAGAGGGGAAACTAGCGCGTGTGAAAGGGACGGATAAAGAGGTCTACTTGTCTTGAATGTTTCCAGGCGTCCAGACGCCTCCGTCCCCGTGAGTTTGTGTAGTGCTGCACTGTCCCACGTGTTACTACTTATCAATGTCCTCAACTGAATGTCTACCGTTGTTTTTGTTACGTCACGGTGACACCTTGATGCAAGTTGGAAGGAGACCGGGAAGATGAGGAACGAGGGAGAACGGACAGACGACGGACGGAGAAAACATTTGTGCGTGCGTGCGTGCGTGCGTGCGTGCGTGCGTGCGTGCGTGCGTGTACACGTGTTAACAACATTTGTCTGTTTGCACCTCTCACTGTCGACCTCCCTGTAATGCTGTAAAGCGGGTTATCCCAATACCACCCTCCCCCCCCCCCACCCCACCCCCAGCCGTTCCCGTTGTTTCCCGTCCACGGCGTCAGACCGTCAACGATGCAGCATTTAACGCAATCGATTTACCGACGGCTCGATTAGACACATCCTCCGCCGTCGCCAAATGGCGCGATCGATTGCGTTCAATCTGTCGTCTGCTCGCCAGCGTCCGCGTCTCGCGTTGAATCCCTCGGCCTTTCGATGCGGCCCTGACAAATGTTATCTAAGCGCTTCAGACGCCGCCAAAGACGACAATCAACGCGCGAATCAGCTTCAACACTAGACAGTTCTGTGTCCACTGGATGGGGACAGACCGCACTTTTTTCTGTCCGCCATTACAATGGAAGAAGGAAAAGATTTAATATTTGGCCCATAACACATAATTATTAATGGCTTTATGACAGCGACAACAAGGCACATATTAAACTGCTGTAATGTAACTGCTGTAATGTAACTGCTGTAATGTAACTGCTGTAATGTAACTGCTGTAATGTAACTGCTGTAATGTAACTGCTGTAATGTAACTGCTGTAATGTAACTGCTGTAATGTAACTGCTGTAATGTAACTGATGTAATGTAACTGCTGTAATGTAACTGCTGTAATGCTCCAGCGGGAAATCGATGGGTTTCAATCTTCTGGGGCACTTTTCTCTCGAAAAACAGGTTTTGGAATTGCGAGGACAGAAATGAGATGTTTAATGCAGGCAAAAAGATTAAACAAATACACAGATAAACGTTTCCAAGAAGCCAGGGAATCGTCACCAAAGTCGCCAATTAAAACACGTCGCGTGCGTCCGTAGGTGTTAGTATGATACGTCAATGAAGTGCGGTGATTTTGAAAATATAGTCTGCTAAACCAAACCACGAAACATTTTACGTTGTCACGGTAACAGTAAGTAATACGTATCTCTAAAATCTGCCTAGTGGAATTTCGAGTGTTGATGTGACCAATGCCCGGCAGCATTCCGTCAGCTCCTTGACCAGCGCGTCAGTCCGTGACCCCGCGATACTCTGTCACGGTCACGACACCTTGGTGACATCCCAGCGACACCCGCCCGCGCGTCACAACGTGTCGTCGGTGCGAGGCGATAAAAGTCGCACCTGTGGAACGGCGGCCGTCTGAGACGCCGCGACGCGCCTGCGTCACAGCGGTCACGTGACACGACAGGCGAGCTACGGGGGACGATCGGGCGTCATAAGTGCATCGCTTTATTTACATTTTACCTTTTCATAATTCTTTTTTTTAACAGTTCATAAACAAGCCTCATGTTATACGCGGTAGATAGAAACACAGACGGGAAATGCTCTTTCGTGTATGCGTGAACAATTTGTAAGTTTTAACGGCTCGGTATCCAGTTCTTGGGACTGTTCAAGGCGCTTTCCACTTCATCCCTGGCAGACCTGTTACTTTACACTTCACCCCCTGGCAGACCTGTTCATCTCAACTTCTCTGGAAAGTATTCAGCCACGCTGCACTAAACACAGCCATTTGTAGAAATCAAGAGAGGATAAGAACGTCTGAGTTCCAGCTTTACGTTGACACGTGACTGCGGCAGTGAATCACGACGGAGAAAAAAATGTAATGTCAAAAAACTTACATTTGCTAATTTGTTGACACACCCCTTGAACCCGCGATGAATGGCGATGATGAATATGTTGAATATGATGACTATTGCTTACTCACCTCTTCATACCCGGGGTGGTATATTAGGCTCAGAGAATTGTTGTAATACGTTGTTTTTCACGAAGTAGGGTTGTTAACACTGCGCTTAACCCCAACCCAGGACCAGGATGCCTCTTGCAGGGTGATGGAGACACGAAAGCTACCCCTCCACGACAAACAAAGAAAGTGAACAGACGGCTATTGTAACACTTGGGTGGAATTTGTATTCGTAGTTTATAAAGATTTAACAAGAATTAATCAGATTTAACAAGTTTTAAACACAATTAACAAGATTGTCACGCCAAAGCGATTCGCTCCATATAAGCAAGTTAACAAGGAAGCCATTGGTTTATCGAGAGTCCAAAAGTTGCTCATCTATGTATTGCCCGACCATATCATATAAATTTCAATTTTATTTTTAAATATATTCACACTGTTTACATTAACACGATTAGTGGGCAATTTGTTCTGAGAGAATTAAGTGGATAGACGAAAAAAATATATTTCTACCAATACCTTCATAACCATTCAATATTGAAGGAACTCAACTAGAAGACGCCGACGACCGTGTAAGAATAGACGTACATGTAAGAATGTGTAGACCCAGACAGAACGAGTGGCGTGACACCACGGCGTGACACCACGGCATCGTCGGCATGACACCACGGCGTGACACCACTGCATGTGTTAACTATATGGTTATATCTGCAACAGTAGCGGGTACTTGAGACGGTTGACGAGAAAAGTGGAACAGACAGTCGACGAGGTACGAAGGGGAAGACGTCGTTAGAGAGCGGGAAGACGTCGTTAGAGAGCGGGAAGACGTCGCTAGAGAGCGGGAAGACGTCGCGAGAGAGCGGGAAGACGTCGCGAGGGAGCGGGAAGACGTCGCTAGAGAGCGGGAAGACGTCGCGAGAGAGCGGGAAGACGTCGCGAGAGAGCGGGAAGACGTCGCGAGGGAGCGGGAAGACGTCGCGAGGGAGCGGGAAGACGTCGCGAGGGAGCGGGAAGACGTCGTGAGTGAGTTTATTGGATACAAGACAACATGAGAATACACAAGTCTATTGGATACAACACAACATGAAGAAGTTTTACAAAGAGCAACTAAAACACAGACCATTACTGGTTAAAAAGACAGTTGCAATTTCTAGTACATATATTGAGAAACTTGATTGAAAGAAACGTTATTGAAGGAAAAGTCGAAGGCACAAAGCTAGAGCCGGGATAAGAATAAGACACATCAACAGTCCTAAGAACTGACACGAAGGAACACGAAATGACATCCAAGTGACAGAACCGTGTGGACGGCCGTGATCGGTAACGTCACCAGACAGGGCAGTGACAGAAGAAGACGCTTCCATGAGAAGCTGAACGAGAGACCATGGACCATGGACCAATCGCCCGTAGTTCTCATGACGCATTGGCAGTTGTGCCATCCCCCGCCTTAAAGCTTTCCGCGTCACTGCCTCAATCTGGGATCCCTCCCCTTCACACGCGGCCATGTTGTGTCGACACCAGCGTCACTTCCGCTCATTAGTGAAACACACCACCCGCTACACCGACCATTAACACCCCGTTACACCGAGCTGTAATCAACAGCTGCTGCCGGCTGAGGTTGTGACGGCGGCTCTGCGTTAAGTGTCGACATTTGATTGGTTGCAACACGAGCGCCATCTGCCATGTGACGTAATCACCGCGACATGTTCGACAGTGTCGATCTAAATGGTTCAGCGGTGACGTATAACGATAATACTGCTTAATTTAATGGGGAATTGTAAATAAAATGTTATTAACTTTTTGTTACTGACACATACGAATGTTATTATAATTACTGTTTCTTCTTCTTCTTCTTCTTCTTCTTCTTCTTCTTCTTCTTCTTCTTCTTCTTCTTCTTCTTCTTCTTCTTCTTCTTCTTCTTCTTCTTCTTCTCCTTCTTCTTCTTCTTCTTCTTCTTCTTCTTCTTCTTCATCGGCATCCGTCGATCTCGAAAAATGACGCAGCTGCGCCTTGGGTGGCAACCAATGTCCCGTACAGCCAATGTACCGTACAACCAATGTCCCGTACAGCAATATCTACTGTGACCCAAAGTCCGACCTTTGAGTGGCAGTAACTGTTACAAATGCTACACGTATAGACAGTTTGATGCAGAGGCGTGGTAGTCGATGGTAGTCGATGGTAGTCGATGGTAGTCGATGGTAGTCGATGGTAGTCGATGGTCTTTCTCTCCGACGATCTCTCTTTTCCGTCCACAGTTCCTTTCTTCTCTCTTCTGCCTTCCTGGTGCCACTCACCCACAGCCTCTCACCACTCAACACAGCCTGATGCCACTTCATACAGGTTGTCGCCTCTCCACACAGCCTGATGCCACCCCACACAGCCTAATGCCACTCCACCCAGCCTATCGCCACTCAACAAAGCCTGATGCCACTCCACATAGCCACTCAGCACTCAACACAGCCTGATGCCACTTCATACAGTTTGTCGCCTCTCCACACAGCCTGATGCCATCCCACACAGTCTGATGCCACTCCACCCAGCATGCCGCCTCTCCACACAGCCTGATGCCACTCCACACAGCCTGATGCCACTCCACACAGCCTGTCGCCATTTGTTGCCGTCTGCTGAAGCAGATTTTTTCTATTAAGCTCGTACGTGCGATTATACTGTTGGTACAGTGTATGACATTTTGTGTGTGTTCAATATTTTACGTATACATGTACATAGCTACATGTTTGCCAGTGTGGACGTATACATGTACATAGCTACATGTTTGCCAGTGTGGACGTATACATGTACATAGCTACATGTTTGCCAGTGTGGACGTATACATGTACATAGCTACATGTTTGTCAGTGTGGACGTATACATGTACATAGCTACATGTTTGTCAGTGTGGACGTATACATGTACATAGCTACATGTTTGTTAGTGTGGACGTATACATGTACATAGCTACATGTTTGTCAGTGTGGACGTATACATGTACATAGCTACATGTTTGTCAGTGTGGACGTATACATGTACATAGCTACATGTTTGTCAGTGTGGACGTATACATGTACATAGCTACATGTTTGTCAGTGTGGACGTATACATGTACATAGCTACATGTTTGTCAGTGTGGACGTATACATGTACATAGCTACGCTTGCAAACAATGATATATTGAGTTAGAAACTACACAATTTTGCTTGCCAAGTGCACACGTCGCATGGGTGTAGCGTCTTTTTCGTTAACTGCACAAGTGATTGAGCCGATCGTTTAAGTCTTGAATCGCAACTTACCGACAATGACCCGGTCATAAAATGCGGAAGTGACAAGATTGTTGCCCTTAATTGATCCTGGCGAGTCTTCTTGTACGACATTGTAGACTTGTATGCTAATGGTCAGTGTCAGCTGTCATTACGATCTGCCATAGAGACTTGACTTGATGGACGCCGTTCATTACACAGCACGTCTCATCCGTGGACTTGTGTGGCATCTGCAAACAGGACAACAAACTAATTGGTTTTTAATCACTTTAATGTTTGTGCGATATGTTCAGAATATGTTCAGAATATGTTCAGAATATGTTCAGAATACCCGAAGGCACATTTTCGAGCTCAATATACGTAATACGTAAATGAACCAAATGGAAATAGATGTAATTAACTAAATTAAGTAATACCGAAAGTTCAGGTAAAAATATATCTCAATGTAGGACTGAACGCTTTGGCTTGAAAATACTAAACTGTTTAAACATTTCATAGCAGTTTTCACAAGTTGTATTGTGCCGTGCCGTGCCGTGCCGTGCCGTGCCGTGCCGTGCCGTGCCGTGCCGTGCCGTGCCGTGCCGTGCCGTGCCGTGCCGTGCCGTGCCGTGCCGTGCCGTGCCGTATTGCAGTGTACGCGTGTGGAACGTTGTGTAAGTCACGCGGTCTGCCTATCGGTGAGTCAGGTTTTAGAAGTTCGCAATGTCAATAATTTTGAAGTGTCACATCATTCGGTGGACTTCAATGGGAACCACAAGTCTTGCAGTGCACCCAGCGTCCCCCGGCCGTCCCCTGGCCGCCCCCCGGCCGTCCCCCGGCCGCCCCGGGACTGATGACAAATGAGCGTGACGACAACTATGACGTATGACTGTGATGATCACGCGGCGTGACGGAAGACAGCGACAGGACTGTCATCACTCAGACGCTAAGCGTCGTCCGCTGACACGTCGCGCGCCGGGCTCCATCGACCGGTGACGATATCAATCATCTCTCGAAGACAAGGCCGCGATGTACTCAAACCACTGAAGTAATCGTACCGTGGGGGGAGGCGTTCAGTCCACACTGACTGGGTGTCTGTCTGTCTGTTTGTCTGTCTGTCTGTCTGTCGGTCTATTCCCTCGTATCACCGCCAGGTTCGCATGCGTGGCGCTGACATTATGTAGACATGACGGGGGTTCACGGGGATGGTTCGTACATTAAAAACATGAAAAAATTCCCCGGGGGTGGGGATATTACGAAGGAACACATGTGGGGACGCTTCACTTAGACTGGGTAACTCAGAACACTGCGGCAGTACGGCATCCATTGTGACACAGTGGTGTCGCTGGTTGTACAGTGGTGTCGCTGTTTGTACATTGGTGTCGCTGTTTGTACAGTGGTGTCGCTGGTTGTACAGTGGTGTCGCTGGTTGTACAATGGTGTCGCTGGTTGTACAGTGGTGTCGCTGTTTGTACATTGGTGTCGCTGTTTGTACAGTGGTGTCGCTGGTTGTACAATGGTGTCGCTGGTTGTACAGTGGTGTCGCTGGTTGTACAGTGGTGTCGCTGTTTGTACATTGGTGTCGCTGTTTTTACAGTGATGTCGCTGGTTGTACAGTGGTGTCGCTGGTTGTACAATGGTGTCGCTGGTTGTACAGAAATAGTGATTTTGATTCGATATGGTTTACTTAAATATGTGAACTACATGGTATCAAATGATACTATTATTATAAAATGTATAATATTAATAATAATTATAATGTTTAATTATCGTGTTTAATTTTTTATTTGACAGTATAATGAATAATATACATACCGTATATTATATACCCGTATATAATAATAATGTCATCTTCTAAGTATCGCACCAATACAAGTTTCTAACACATTATTTATTAATGCTGTAGTTTTACTACGTTGGCCTGTCGTTGCTCAAGGTATTTATTGCATGTAATGTTGCGCTGATGATTAAACGTTTTAGATTTGGTTAACTTTGAAGTTAACGTAACTTTAAGAATAACGGCAAAAGCCAGCGATGACAGGGCAGACAGCCGTCTGCCTCCCCCCTCCCTCCCCCCAAACCCAAACCCCCGCTGATAGTTCACCAGTGAAGCGTCGCTCACCGCTGTTCGTTGATTTATTGTCCGCCACAAAATCTCATAAATCTCGCCCGGTCCGCGGCGAGGCGCTGTGGCGTGCTTTGTGCGGCGCCGCGGTGCAGCGATTATTGCTTTTAATTACAGCGGGGACGCCAGGGCGAATGTAAACAAAGTTGCTTCGGCAATCTTAGTTTAATTTGTGAAACCAATTAGTTTATTATACTAATTGCGTCGATGGTATAAACGCACTCGCGAAATGCTTTGATTGCGTTGCTGGAACACCTGAATGTGCTTCTACTTTCGTGGTGCGTGCGTGCGTGCGTGCGTGCGTGCGTGCGTGCGTGCAGAGCAATCACGTGTAAGTACTCGTATGAACGGGACTACGTAGAATGGTCGTAATACGTTGACAGCGCGAGGTTCTAAACCACAAAAAATGGTCGACCTGTTTTTGCGCGTGAAAATAGCAGTATTTATAATTGCAAATATTAACGCATTTTACCCAGTTATCGAATGCATCAATGAGGAAAATCAAGCAATTTACAAGTACGTATTTATGGTATCTAAAGAGATATAACATAAGTTTCTTGATTAATATGTAAAATACATTTACTTTTGTGATCATATTACTTTATATAATCATATTACTTTATATAATCACAGCACAGATCGTGAGACTTTTAAAAGTTGGTAAAAAAAACTGTGAAATGTCCCAACAAATAGTGAGACTTGTAATCTGTGTGTAAGAGACGCGCGACAAGTGTCTCGAGAAGACTTGTCACACACGAAGCGTCTTCGACACAGTCACTTGCCCACTGCAACATTCCTCGCTGTCACAATATTGTCCCACGGAATGCCCTGACCTGCATTCGACACTATTTGTCAATTTGAGTTCCATTTCGCAGGTTCAATATTGTTGCAGTGACTTTGGCGGTTTGATTGCGCTGTCGCCGTGTTGACCCAATGCATGGAGGCGGTGGCGGCGTACAGCAGGCATTATGGCGGCGTTCACTGGCGGGTTTGTGTAGCTGTAAAAACACTCTTCAACCGACACTGAGGACGACCCGTGACACGACGGGGGCATCGGGGGGGGGGCGGCTTCGGTGGCATGTGGATTATAATATATAGAAAGTAAAATTAAATTGGGCCGATAGCATCTATTCTGGCTCTGTCAACAGGTCGTTTACTCGTTTTATTCATTAATATATTCGTTCTTCAGTCTTTCCCCCTCCCTCCCTCCCTCCCTCCCTCCCTCCCTCCCTCCCTCCCTCCCTCCCTCCCTCCCTCCCTCCCTCCCTCCCTCCCTCCCTCCCTCCCTCCCTCCCTCCCTCCCTCCCTCCCTCATTCCCGTCCGTCCGTCCGTCCGTCCGTCCGTCCGTCCGTCCGTCCGTCCGTCCGTCCGTCCGTCCGTCCGTCCGTCCGTCCGTCCGTCCGTCCGTCCGTCCGTCCGTCCGTCCGTCCGTCCGTCCGTCCGTCCGTCCGTCCGTCCGTCCGTCCGTCCGTCCGTCCGTCCGTCCGTCCGTCCGTCCGTCCGTCCGTCCGTCCGTCCGTCCGTCCGTCCGTCCGTCCGTCCGTCCGTCCGTCCGTCCGTCCGTCCGTCCGTCCGTCCGTCCTTCTTTATTTTCTTCCAACTACACATTTCTTTCTCGCCCCCTCACGCACTCATTAAAACGAACGAAGTAAACATTGCACACAAGTCGACGTTGTCGCTATAGGAAGCGACGGGAAGACACGCGAGCAAGCAGCGGACTATGCCGCGTGTGAGCCGCCGCGTAGATCAACAGTCTCCCGGACGTTCCCGTCAGCCGTCGACACTAACCAGCCTCCCGTCGTCACGCCTCGCTGCGTCCGTCAGACCCCGTCCGATTCAGCCACGCATGACGGACGAGTGCCCTGTGATCCCAGGTTCAGCCTTCGCCCACCGCACGCGTCCGGTCGCTCTACGCCGCTGTTTCCGTCTACATTTATTAAGCTATGTTTCACTTTTCCGGATGCCGCTCGTCGAGCGATCAACGAGGACGTGTCGACCTACTTCCGGTCTGTTTTATCGCTCGGACGACAGAACAACTGCGTGTCGTGTGTCAACGAGCTGAGTTTATGTGGATGTACGTGCGTGCGTGTGTGCGTTTGTGCTGGCGTTTGCTTGCTACGTGAATGACTGAGCGTATCTTAATGTATCTTAACACAAGTCACCACAAATACGATACGTGACACAACATCCAATTGAAAAGTTAGCATTGCGAGTTGTAACGGAAATGCCTCAGTGTAACGGAAACGTCTTCTTGTCGAGAATCGATGTAACGGAGACACCTCGCCGTAACGCTTATGCCTCGCTGCAGCAGCGACACATAACGGAGACGTGCTGACGCCCCCCAATAACGGAGACATGTCACCGTGACGAAACTAAGCGGAGACAGTTACGAAGACAACAAGCGGAAACAGTTTAGTGCACGCAAACAACGCACCGTCGCCGTAATCGCGTCGGCGATAGTTTCTAATCGCGGTCACATAATTGCGCTGAAGAATGCAGCAATCAATGGACGAACCGACCAGTCGAGGTGCTATAACCGTCCCTGGCCGGGTCCGCAGGCGACGTTTATAGCGTCATTAGACGTGCGCGTCCCTTAGAACCCGTCTCGCCCCGGGCTCGGCTATTGTCGGCGACAGTTAGACGTCAGGCCCAACTCGGTTACGACACGCTAAGTGTCCGGGGTAATGGCACGGAATAGCGGCGTCGACTACCCCCGTCTCACCGCCTTCCCACTAACCCTGCCCCGCGGGCACCGGCCATTTCACCAGATCGTTCGCCGAGATAGGATAATATTGTTTTATGGTCGCCGACCCTGTGTTTAATGGTTATGTGTCGTAAACGGTTCGTCTGATCGCGCCTCGGTTGACGGGACTCGGGGGGAGGTCTGTAGCGCCACCTTTTGGGTAGCACCGTCAACAGTCGGGGCACCCACAGTTGCCTGATGTTGACCGCAATCGAAATAATAGAATGCGGGTTGATTCTGTTTCCAGGGTTCTATAGAGCATACGCGGTATTAGCCGTGTTACGTGGACCGCTGTTTGTTGACCCTATCGGTTGCTGAAATGAAACTGCAGACCTATATAGTTGTGGGGCGCGGTGGCGTGGTGGTTGGTGGCGTTGTGGTTGGTGGCGTGATGGTTGGTGGCGTGATGGTTGGTGGCGTGATGGTTGGTGGCGTGGTGGTTGGTGGCGTGGTGGTTGGTGGCGTGGTGGTTGGTGGCGTGGTGGTTGGTGGCGTGATGGTTGGTGGCGTGGTGGTTGGTGGCGTGGTGGTTGGTGGCGTGGTGGTTGGTGGCGTGGTGGTTGGTGGCGTGGTGGTTGGTGGCGTGATGGTTGGTGGCGTGATGGTTGGTGGCGTGATGGTTGGTGGCGTGGTGGTTGGTGGCGTGATGGTTGGTGGCGTGGTGGTTGGTGGCGTGATGGTTGGTGGCGTGATGGTTGGTGGCGTGATGGTTGGTGGCGTGGTGGTTGGTGGCGTGGTGGTTGGTGGCGTGGTGGTTGGTGGCGTGGTGGTTGGTGGCGTGGTGGTTGGTGGCGTGGTGGTTGGTGGCGTGGTGGTTGGTGGCGTGGTGGTTGGTGGCGTGGTGGTTGGTGGCGTGGTGGTTGGTGGAGTGGTGGTTGGTGGCGTGGTGGTTGGTGGCGTGATGGTTGGTGGCGTGGTGGTTGGTGGCGTGGTGGTTGGTGGCGTGGTGGTTGGTGGCGTGGTGGTTGGTGGCGTGATGATTGGTGGCGTGATGGTTGGTGGCGTGATGGTTGGTGGCGTGATGGTTGGTGGCGTGATGGTTGGTGGCGTGATGGTTGGTGGCGTGGTGGTTGGTGGCGTGGTGGTTGGTGGCGTGATGGTTGGAGCATCGGGCCCTCAATCGAGAGAACCCGGGTTCGAATCCTCTTGCTGCCGTTTCGAAGCTTTGGGGATTTCGTTCCTCCTACGTTGCCTCAGTTCACACAGCTGTATAAATGAGTACCTGGCTACAGACAGAGATAGATATCTGAACGAATAGTCTTCGCGCAGTAATTGCAGCGTGATTGAATGCTTCCCAAAGAAGTCGAGATGGCGTTGGAATGAACAGGTCTGCCAGGGGGTGAATTGTAAAGCGCTTTGAGCAGTCCCAAGGGCTGGATACTGCTCTAAATTTTTTACCCTTTAAGCACAGTTGTGATGTCCAATTTACTGTGCTCCCATGTTTCCCCTTGTTTATAGTTTCTCCGTCCCACGGCCAAATCCCGGATCGCTGCCTCGTTAGACACGATATCCCGCCGCAATGACGATAGGTCGCCACGATGTGAATCATATACAGTATGGAAGCCCACGTATTTTCAATTACGCACGTACGCATTTTCACCGATTCTAATTTCCGCCTTTTATGACCAGCGTGCACGGCGCACGTGAAGCGTGCACGGCGCACGTGAAGCGTGCACGGCGCACGTGAAGCGTGCACGGCGCACGTGAAGCGTGCACGGCGCACGTGAAGCGTGCACGGCGCACGTGAAGCGTGCACGGCGCACGTGAAGCGTGCACGGCGCACGTGAAGCGTGCACGGCGCACGTGAAGCGTGCACGGCGCACGTGAAGCGTGCACGGCGCACGTGAAGCGTGCACGGCGCACGTGAAGCGTGCACGGCGCACGTGAAGCGTGCACGGCGCACGTGAAGCGTGCACGGCGCACGTGAAGCGTGCACGGCGCACGTGAAGCGTGCACGGCGCACGTGAAGCGTGCACGGCGCACGTGAAGCGTGCACGGCGCACGTGAAGCGTGTACGCGCACGCCGCATTGCGAGTCTATACTCCTCCTCTCGGGGGCAATTACCATCACCCTTCCGACTCTCAAGTCGCCTGCTTCGTTTCCCCTTCGCACCCTTGGTGATAATGACAGGACGCGCCACCAGGTGTAGCCTGCGACTGTATAGTCTTTTGTGAAATACACGCCACATTGTGTTGAATAAAAAATACGACGGACAGAAACTGTAAAAAAATATAAACATGTTTCTTATTAATATCTCAGGCACAGCGTCAACTAACTGGCAAAATGGACATTACGTGATATTGTCTTTAATTAGTATTTTGAATTACACATTTATGCGCGTAGAATTCCTATACCGTCACCGTGAAATAAATACCCAGTGCGAACGCTGCTTAGAGTGTGCAAGTGGCGAGCGTGCGTGTGCGTGTGCGTGTGCGTGTGCGTGTGCGAGCAGGTGTGCGTTCGTGCGATGTTTTGAACTTCCTGAAAATGATCGGTCTCGTGGTGAGTTGTTTCATTTTGTTCGCCCGACCATGTTTTGGTGCCGGGTTTGCCCCGTGTCACCCGGCCCCCCGTCGGTTAATAAAATGGGTAAACATTTGTCAACCCGCCTGGCATAAGAGAAGGAAGTAGGAAGTATGTCTGGTGTTTATTTCAGGAGAAGTGAAATACCAACGGGGTTAAAAACGTAACGCGATGGGACCACTGAACGTAACCCGCTGTGGACCCAGGATTGGATGGATCAACATCAGCCACCAGGAGGCGAACACCAGCCTCAAAGATGTAACAAGAACTGACCGTTACAAGACCTTACAGAATGGAGGACGTTGATTTCTTGCCACACCGACAGGAGTTCTGGTGTCACTGGAATTCTGAACTGGAGTATGGTGTGCAGGTGAGAATCGCGTTTATAATAGGCAACGTTTTCGACAAACACTGTACAGCAAATCGACGACCGTGTTTTCGACAAGGACTGTCGCCATGTTTTGCCAGGTGCACTTATTGGTTGAGTCATTAAAACTTGACACCTGCGACTCAACGCGACACAACGCGACACCGGCGACAAGACAGCAGGTGACAATGACGCGTCACCTGCACATCAACTGATACTAACCGTTATTATAATGACAACTTTATTATCCTCATTAACTGCATTACTTTGAATGTACATTTGATGGAATACGAACGAAATAAAATATCGCAAATGTGTCATTGATATAACGAATACGTAATTGATACAATAAACATGTAGTTCACAAAAACATGTAATTGATATATCAAACATGTAATTGACATTACAAATGTGTGGTCGACTGTGAACAACAATTATTGAATAAATATTGACTGTACTATATTTAGAAGTTGGCTGTTATCAGATTATTTATAATGGCGCCCGCATTTCTAAAATTAACATCTGACACAAGTATGTGCTTTACAAAGCGACGGCTGAGGAAGTCGCGGCGCGCGTGGGTAGAAACAAACACAATAGTTACCTGTATCTGTGTGTGTTGTTCAGAGCTTGTCACATAGGGGCATCACTGCGCCAGATCCGTGCTTTTGATAAAGAATGTAATATAAAAGCAGACAATTACGTCTGACCTAAGTTGTCAAAAAATTCCTTAAATTCAGAAAGTGGATCACTATAAAGATCTGCAACGTGACGGTTTTTGGTCTGATAGCAAATTATATAAAATGGAATTAGTTGTACCTTGGTCTGTGATGTGCAGTACATATACCCCCTGGTCTGTGATGTGCAGAACATATACCCCCTGGTATGTGATGTGCAGAACATATACCCCCTGGTATGTGATGTGCATTAAATCCGTTGCTCTGGTTACATGTCGACTTGTAACTCACAAAAGCAAAATGTAATGTTTCTGCAGCAGTATATAAGTTTCTTGAATATTCGTTTCGTGCTATGCAGAATGTAAACCTCTATTTTAGAATAGTTCCATATGGCTAAGTTTATATGTTTCATTTGATATTGTTGCTAGAAAATGTGTCTTCATAACCCAACATCTGCCTGTAGCGACACTGTTAATGGGCCTGCAACGTGCGGTTTGTGGGTGAAGCCACATTCTATCACTCGCAAACTGTGGTTAGTTCGCTCAGTGCCCCAGCATACTCCATTGACCCCCGGGGGCCAGCATATCCCATTGACCCCCGTGGGCCAGTATATCCCATTGACCCCCGTGGGCCAGTATATTCCATAGACCCCCGTGGGTGTACGCCCGGATACCCCGCTGCGCACAGTGATGACACCACGTGCACACGAGTCCACCCACACGAGTCCACCCACACGAGTCCACCCACGCGAGTCCACCCATACGCTCGTTACACGCGCGCACGTTCTTTCTTCTGTTTAAGACAAATGGGTTGAAACCCGGGTCATCATCGCAGCCAACCTGACGTGTTACTTACGTACTGCAAGCGACCGACGTCTAATTGAGCCCGTGATGTGAGTTACAGATCTGTGTAAACAGTAACAGGCAGTGCCATCGATTTATCGGCGCTGATCAAATACGACTGAAAAATATTTCATATTTGTCATCATATTTGTCATCATATTTGTCATCATATTTGTCATCATGGAGTTCTTACTTATACAAATATGTGATCGAATTCTGCCAATCGGAGCGGGACCTTATGACGTCACAGAAAAGCGAGGCGCTAACAAAGCCGAGGACGCGATATAAAGAGCATTTTCAGGCGTCTTATATTAGTTTAACCGAAAGTCGTCTGTCGTCTGTAAAGATAAAAAAAATCTGACTTTTGAGATGGATATCTCGCAGAATCACGCGAGAAGGACAACAATAAACAACATACAAAACGAAACGCGGTATTATGAATTGATTTACATCCTGAATTTGCTATTATTATTATTTATAATTGTAGGGTACTTTTTATATCATAAACATTCTGAACTGCTTCTGGAGTTCCGATTGATGATATTGGTTTTGCACACGCACGCACGCACGCACGCACGCACGCACGCACGCACGCACGCACGCACGCACGCACGCACGCACGCACGCACGCACGCACGCACGCACGCACGCACGCACGCACGCACGCACGCACGCACGCACGCACGCACGCACGCACGCACGCACGCACGCACGCACGCACGCACGCACGCACACACGAGCATATATACAAACGTATGTACATACGTACATATAAACACACGTACACACATGTCAGTACTTATGTATCGCTGTTGACGAGCCAAAACAATGGAAGTCCTGTTTTATCTGCAACAGTTTGATACGAGCTGATTGGACTAACGTCTGACACACGACACTGAGTGCTTTGATTCCTCGACTGATACGTTGATGAGAAATCAAAACAATGAAAGTCAATGTTCGTGTGTAAGAATGTCCAGCCCATATCCAACCAACTACATGGCGCAAATCAAAATGAACGCACATTGTTTTCTTTTAGGTAGCGGTATATTTACTTGTGTACATACAACGTACCGACATAATTATGTTGGAAATGGGTCACATTAGGGTATATGTCTATACACGAACCCAGTCACACACGCAGCCACGTAGACATATACATGGAAGTAGGTCGTGTTTTTTGTATCCGAGTAACTGAGACGAACGGAACTGTAGCTAGGAGGGAAGAAGCTGGGAGAGGAAATAGCTGGGAGTAGGGGTAGCTGGGAGGGGGAGTAGCTGGGAAGGGAAGTAGCTGGCAGGGGAAGTAGCTGGCAGGAGACGACACGACACGGAAGAGCTGCTGATAGTATCTAGTTGAGATGCCACGGAAGCGCTGGCGTGTCGCAGTGTCGCAGATAGACGCTAATCATAGCGACTCGAGAGGTTCGGATGACGAGATCTCTGCGAGATTAGATTTCAAAGAACAACACCGCCTGTGTTAACAGCCGCGGTGTTGCGGGGAATCCCCGCTACACCTGTACGGGTAGTCGGGTACACGTTGGGTCCGGAGTGCCGACCTGTACGGGTAGTCAGGTACACGTTGGGTCCGGATTACCGACCTGTACGGGTAGTCGGGTACACGTTGGGGCCGGATTGCCGACCTGTACGGGTAGTCAGGTACACGTTGGGACCGGAGTGCCGACCTGTACGGGTAGTCGGCTACACGTTGGGTCCGGAGTGCCGACCTGTACGGGTAGTCGGGTACACGCCGGGGCCGGAGTGCCGACCTGTACGGGTAGTCGGGTACACGCCGGGGCCGGAGTGCCGACCTGTACGGGTAGTCAGGTACACGTTGGGTCCGGAGTGCCGACCTGTACGGGTAGTCGGGTACACGCCGGGGCCGGAGTGCCGACCTGTACGGGTAGTCGGGTACACGCTGGGGCCGGAGTGCCGACCTGTACGGGTAGTCGGGTACACGCTGGGGCCGGAGTGCCGACCTGTACGGGTAGTCGGGTACACGCTGGGGCCGGAGTGCCGACCTGTACGGGTAGTCGGGTACACGCTGGGGCCGGAGTGCCGACCTGTACGGGTAGTCGGGTACACGCTGGGGCCGGAGTGCCGACCTGTACGGGTAGTCGGGTACACGCTGGGGCCGGAGTGCCGACCTGTACGGGTAGTCGGGTACACGCTGGGGCCGGAGTGCCGACCTGTACGGGTAGTCGGGTACACGCTGGGGCCGGAGTGCCGACCTGTACGGGTAGTCGGGTACACGCTGGGGCCGGAGTGCCGACCTGTACGGGTAGTCGGGTACACGCTGGGGCCGGAGTGCCGACCTGTACGGGTAGTCGGGTACACGCTGGGGCCGCGGTGCCGACCTGTACGGGTAGTCGGGTACACGCCGGGGCCGGAGTGCCGACCTGTACGGGTAGTCGGGTACACGCTGGGTCCGGGGTGCCGACCTTTACGGGTAGTCGGGTACACGCTGGGGCCGCGGTGCCCACCTGGGGCAACGCGTAGTGAACAAAGTTGTCCGAATTTCAAATCGGCAGTAAGAGGGTTCGAACCCGGGGTTTCTCGGTTGAGAGTCCGGTGTTCTAGCGATTATGCCACGAAATAATTGAGGAGAATTGAGAAGAATCTCTTAC